>JAQPPZ010016895.1:0-357500 GCA_028583015.1 Wollemia nobilis
GAAATTGGTTATATGCACTCATATTTTTCTTCACATTTTAATTTTAAACCTTTTATTTAAAGTACTCAAACCTTTACCACCAAGGGTACTTAGATTAACAATTATTTTATAGAGCCATGAAGGCACTTAGAGGTAAAAATTGAACTTATGGTTATACATTAACCTAAGTTAAATAATGATAAAATTTAGGGTCAAGTACATTTTATTATATATCTTTATGTTTTATAAGCTTATCTAATGTTAACTTTAACATTTTAGGCCCAATGGATTTAAGACAAGTGTTAAGAAACAATAGGTATAGATGCACTTACTCCTTAAATAAATTGTTGATATAAGTATATCAATCAAATATAAAATAATGTTATGACAATTAAAATCTTAGTAATGACATTGATGTATTATAGAACCTTAACAATTTTCTTAATTTTTAAGGCAAAATTTAATTTATATAAGATATTATTTTTTAATTTGTTACTTAATTCTTATCCTAATAAAAATTTGAGTTTAAAATTTTCGTCGCAAATTTTTTATTTTTTCAATAGTTGATTCATGCTGTTATAAAAATAAAATATGTCCTCCTTAGAAAGAAACCATAAATTATAACTTGTACAAAAGCATAGTTTTGTACTTGTTTTGATCAAATCTATACTTGCAATTTAATCTTTTCGAAATATTTTTGTATGCTATGTTTTAGAAAAAATGATCACTCAAAATTTACAATTATATTTAAAAATTTTTCACTTCCTCTGGCCTGTAAATTCATAATGTTCAAGCAAATAAAGGCTTAATTTTGAACTACATAAAAATCAAACTTAAAACCCAATAACAAAAAAATAAATAAACCATTAAGAGAAGGACATCTCCATAGTGTTAAGATTCAATGGAGAGGTTGAGGGTCCTATGATGCAAGAGCATCCACGTGGAGAATGAACGAGAGGGATTGACATGAAAACTTTAAGGCCAACCATCAGGTATATGAACTACTTGATGGAATTTGAAGAGCATTGTCTTCCTAAGCCTATAAATTGGAAGTAGTTCAAGAGGAGGAGAAGGAACACAAGAGAGAAAAGTGTGGGTTCATGAAAGGAGCAGGGATTTAGACAAACATAAAATGTAAACATAACCATGATAAAAGCAAATTTCTAATAGAAATATAATTTTCTCCATGTTTCATTTGCATCATTGGACAAGGAGTTATTCATCTCGGGGTGAGATGAATTATAGGTCTGTATTCGTTCCAGGGTGAGACGAATAATAGGTCTGTATTCGTTCCAGGGTTAGACAAATTCCTATTCATCCCTGGAGGAGACGAATTCCAGCCTTGTACTCGTCACAGACTAAAACAAACAACAGTCCAGGGTTTAAAAACTTGGTACCTGTAAGCAAAAACAAGCAAATTTGATCAGAAAGTTAATATTAAAAATCAAGGGACAGAGGTCCCACCATGATTGCCACTGAAAGCATGAGGATACAAAAACAAAAAGGAAAATTCCAAGTACGATGCGTCTAAAACCAAACTTAACGCCAAAAGCCTATGTATTGAAAAATGCATGAAAGGAAAGAACATGAGCAAATCGACACAAGATAAAAGCAATATGGAATAGGGTCCTCTTTATTGATGTGATTTTAAAGTTGTGTTACACTACGTCTCCTTCCTTTTTAGGGGATAGGAGCGTTAAATATGTTTTTGATCACATCCATGGATAGCAATCCTTCTTTCGCGTGCCCACATGTAATATGGGCGGACCAAAATGTCGTTGTCGCTTGTGTATATGAATTTTGGTTCCTCACTACTCCTCTGATGTCAGAAACCTATGTTCAAGGAAACAAAAAATATCAGTAGCACCTGCAGACAGAATATAACATGTATTTCCCAAGGCCTACTGTTAGTGTATGCATGAAAATATTAAAACGATAACCAAATGACCTCAGATAGACCTAAAAATTTAACAGAAGCATGAATATGTTACTAGGAAGGCACTGCAAAAGGAACAATCTAGAAATTTCTCACAAATTTGTATTCGCTCTGGGGTGGGACGAATAGACCTCCAATAAATTATCAGAAAGCACCCTCTTCAATGTCCTATCCGAGAAGGTCCAAATGATCTAAAAAGTTGAGGTTAGCTAATTGGGGATGTTTTGGAAAGACCAGAAGGTCATATTTCTCCAATTTGGCCTCTATCACCCAAATTTTTGGTGCCATCTACAAGTTAGTAAAGGCAGGAAATGATAAAAAACATGGTCAAAATTGCTCAAAATGAAGTGAAATTTAAACTACAGCCTATTTAAATAACCTAGAATAATATGTAAAATAAAAATCAGAGAAATATATCACAAATTTCTATTCACTTCGGGGTGGGGTGATTAGGACTGTGACAGTTTGGGGGGCACCCGGGGGAAGGACGCCCATCGTTTGGGACTCTGTTTCAGCACAAATCCACTTGGGATGGGTCCAAAAAATTTTATGGGGTGTTTTCAACAAATTTTGTGGAATATTGTGGCAAAAATTTTGGGTTTGGGTCTTAGAATGCGCCTCCAATGATCACCCAATAACCTCCCTCCAAAAGAGAGATCAAGGATGTGAAAGCACAAACAAAGGGTGAGGATATATTTTAGTAGCACTTCATTGCTCCAAAAGCTCCTCTCTGTATCTCTTTTTGGGTGAGAAGACTCACCAATTTATAGACCTAGGGTCTCTTTGTTTTGAATGTGCATGCGAGGGCGCCGCTTGAGTTGATTGTCCTATTTTGAGAGAAAATATTATTCCCTGATTTAGAGTCTCCTTACATGAGGTCTCTAAAATAAATACATGCATGACTGAAGTCTCTCTTCTTGATTTGAAGCCATTCCTCGCAATTGCATGTCCTAAATTTGTAGTTAACTGGCGAACTTGTCGAGGTTTGACTTTTTGCCAGTCAAACCTGCTATTCACCTCACCCTAGGGCGAATACTGCTATTCACCCCTGGGTGGGGTGAATACCAGTTTGTATTCGTCCCAAGGTGGGGCGAGTAGGGAGCAAAGTGCAAAAAAGTTCCAAATTGACTCTTGACCTTCCAAACTACTATTGGGAGTGGTTAGGACCACTGTTTAACCTCTGGGGGCTGCCCTAGGGGCTGTTTGTGTCAATGCGATCGATGCTTATTGTCACATAATCAGATTGGTGCTATTTTGGTGTCTACAATTGCCAGGTTGGATGTGATAGAGACTGCCAAGAGAAGAGACATTCATCTTAAGGAGGTTAGTGACAGAGAGGAGAAAACTGGGCACCCAAAATTTCAAGATGAAGAATGAAAAGAATCAGGAGAATCCCTTATGATGGAAAGGGTATTGTTAAAACTTATCAAGGAAGCACATGAATCCAAGTAAAGGAGGAGTTTGTTTAGGATAATTTACAAATTAGGAGATAAGTTTTGTAAGGTGATGGTGGATAGCGAAAGCACTGACAACCTAGTGGCAATAGATATGGGAGAGAAACTTGGATTGAAGAGGATGAAGCATCTAGATTCATAGAAGGTGTCATGGTTGCAAAAGAGTCATCAAATTTTGGTGAGTGAACAATGTATGATACACATCCAAATTGGTTCTTACAAGGATGACATACTATGTGTTGTTATGTCAATGGATGTATGTCATATCTTGTTGGGAATATCATGGAAGTTTTATAAAAGGACAATGCATGAAGGTAGGGAGAAGAATTTGGGAAGAAGAAGGAAGCATGTTGTGCTTTCATTGTTGAACCCACAATAAAAGGAGTAATGGAAAAGATTTATGAAATATCACATGTTGTGAGGGATTTTTGGGAGAATATGCATATATTCTTTCAAAATATGGGTTGCCATTGATAAGGAGTATTGATCACCACATAGATTTGAGTTTTGGATCAAACTCAAATTATAAATCGACAATAATGGAGAATGAGGAGGAAAGGATAGAGGCAAACAAAATAAAAGGCACAAGAAAGAGGTAGATAATCCAAGTCACCAAAAGTAAGGGTTATGAGACCAAGTTGAAGGAATAAGAGCCAGTGTTGAAGGAGGTTGTGAAATAAGTGGAGGAAAAGGTGAACGCAAGTAAGAGGCTAGGCATTAGAGAGGTTGAGGATCCAAGACACCAATAGTGGTGATGAAAAAGAAGACAATGCAACATCACATAAGGAAAAAAAGGAAGAGAGATGTAGTGGTAAAGAGATAGTAGAAGATGACACACATTAGATCATTACTAGCCAATACAAAGGCTATGCTATCAAAATTCATAGTGATAATGGTACTCCAGAGTGTAGTAAAGGGTATTATGTTGATGATCAAGGTCAAAGTGGTGATGAAAATTTTGGATGCTTTGAGAAGCACACAAGAGGTATTTTATTTATGTTGATGAGAAGAATGAGGTACAATGGTGAAGTATTAGGAAGATATGGACAAGGTGCAAAAATACCCATAATGCTAGAGATAAGACCAAATAATTAAGTCTATGGGTATGGAGATCTAGTAGGAAGTAGCAAGACAAAATTTGTGAGAAGAGAGAGTAGTACAGGGAATGTAGGTTCAAGAGTGGGTTGTTATAGTTAGTGTGGAAGATTTGGAAATGTAGCAACTAGGTGTTGGAACCTACATCCTTGTGGGAATTGTGGAGGATAAAACAATCCACACATGAGTGTTGGAACCGAGAGGGAGTCACCAATAAAGTGTATGTTGATTGTGGTAGGATGGATATATCAAAATGAGAGAAGGTGAAGAGAATGTTGATTGCATTCTATGCAAGGAGGTTTGATCCTTAGAGGGAGACAAAAATAAGATAATAAATTTAACCTTGTGAAGACTACCAAGCTAAAAGAGTGATAGCTTGGGAGAACATGAGCAAGAGTTCATGAAACATTTTTTTGTTACCTGGTGAGTTTTATGTAGGAGCATCCACATGGAGACTGAATGAGAGGGGTTGATACAAAAACTAGAAGGTCAACCATTAAGAATATGAACTACCTAATAGAAGTTGAAGAGCATTGTCTTCCTAAGCCTATAAATTGGAAGCATTTTGAGAGGAGGAGGAAGGAACACATGAGAGAAATGAGTGTGTTCCCGAAAAGAGCAGGGATTTAGATAAACATAATATGTAACCATAACCACTATAAAAGCACATTGCTAATACAAATATCATTTCCTCCATGTTCCATTTGTATCGTTGTAATTTTATGGGTGTGATTTCAAATTTTTAGTTTTGTATGTTATTTTGTGTATGTTTGTAGGGTAGAATACGCCCAAATTATTATTATTGAAAATAGCCAAATAATAATAAATTTTACTGGGAGCCTACTACCAAGAGATAGCCATCGAAGAAGTGTAGTCCACATCAAATAACATTACCATCACATTTATTTCTTGATAGAGCGTAGAGAAATTGCTATCCAAATTTTCATATTATATCGTTGTGATCCTACATTGTTGTTCAGGAGATTTCTTACAAAACTAATTGATTAAAAGTCTACTGACATAGTCATCTACCATCTAAGAAACAAAAGAGATTGTTAAAACCTACACGTAGGTACCTAGCCATCATTATCGAGGGCGTTGCTAATAAAAACTAAGTAGCGGATTTGTCAACACAACCAAAAATTTGTTGATACAAAGATTTACCCGTCCAAAGGATAAATCCACTCTTCTAAGACTGGTTGACGTCTTTGTTGGATTCACCCGACTGAGACTAGTAGTATATTCACCCATTTGATACTGGTAAACGTCACTGATAGATTCACATATTTGAGACTGGTAGACATCATTGTCGGATTCACACATCTAATATTGGTAGCAGATTCACCTATCTATGACATATAGACATCAATGTCGAATTTAAACATTTTATAACGGTAGAAGATTCACCTATCTGAGACTGCTAGCCATCATTGACGAATTCACCTAACATAGTGTAGAGTCATCTATCTAAACCAACATCCATTTAGGATTTTTATCCCTCACTAATGATGCTTTAAATAAACCAATAAAACATGACTATATTTAATAATGTATAAATATTTTTAACATACACCATACATATCCCATATGCTTGCATCCTTGCACTATGTATACTCCAACACCCTCACATCTATGTAATCTAAATTTGGGGTTTTATCTTAGATATCTAGTGCCTGCACCCTATATGCCCATACATTCATAAAATATATTTTTTAAATGGTTATATAAGATTGAAACAAGCCCTGTCCGAATTACATCGCGACCACATGGTGATACTACAACAATCTTGACAATCACCCTATATGCACACACATTCATACATTTTTTTTTAATGATTATACGGGATTGAAGTAGGTCCCATCCGAATTACATCATGATCACATGATGATATTATAACAAGCTTGATAATTATGTGTGTATCACTTGTCAAGATTCAAACCCTCATCTCCTCCTTTAAAGTTAAAGAATTTAACGAGTTAAAATAATATCATTTGATATACATTAACAAAACATTACTTAAAACGCAATAAAATATATTATAAATTTTTTAAATATTTTATTGTTTATTTAAGTTTTTATTTAAATGTATGTGTGTATTGATATAATTTATTCCTTACATAATATACCTAAATTAATTTAAATATTTAAACCAATGCGAGGTTGGGTGGTGAGCTGATGTCCTTCAACGTTGATGGGGGAGGTGTTACGAGGAAGTCTAAGCATCTTATGGGTAAGAAATCTATTAATGATAATCATGTCCTCATAATTCTTCATTGTGATTTCGATCTTCTTCCGACAGATGTTCAAAAGAATAAGTCGATAAAAGAGGTTTATGTCCCAACCGTTACTGTAAAAAGAATAATGTCATTCATAACATGAAGATGGTAGAGATAAAGCAACGTGCTATTTGGGGTTGTTGAATATTAGAGTGGACTATTACAATTGACTACCTAGAAGAAGTGATTAGAATGGTGTGAAATGTTATCCAAAAGATAGATTTGATGTTCAAGAACTAGTTCCGTTTTGTCCTGTATGCCTGCCTTAGTTTTTTCTCCTTGTGCTTTAGTTTTCTTTTGTTGGTCGACAGTATTTGTTTTCTTTCGTTTCTCATTGTATCAGATGTTTATCTCTAGTTTTTGCTACTGTTCTTTGTGTGGTTTTCCTCCTTATAATTAGAGTTGATGTAAAAGGTTTTGTAAATATATATATATATAATTAACAAAGGTGGCGGCATAAGCAGGTTGAAACGGTCAGAGAATGTTCTCATCAATCCCTTATTCACCACTCGTGCACATTAAAATAAATTTTGCCATTCAAAATCCCACTTAGTTGACCACTGTTAACTTTGTATGAATTGATTATTATTGTTTAAAGTTCAACTTGATTCTGTCTGCATAAAGAAATGTCACTGACTTATAAAAATGACCATTATAGAGCAAAATCCGGCTTAAAAAAATTAGGACCATCTTTAAGGAACATTCCCGGCGGCAGACACGCGACGTCATCCTTTCAGTACTATACTTAAAGTCAAGCGTCTACGACGCCATTTCTCTATAAAAAGGGTCGAAAGGACTCAACATTCCCAAGGCGTTCTCGATTCTAATCAATTACTCTCTCGCTTTCAAGAAAGTAGAGAAGAGAAATGGCTAATATGGATGTCAGCCAAAAATTGTTGGAGTTGCATGCGATATTTGAACACGCCACCCGTGTCCAGGAGCAAACGCTGCAAAAAATACTTCAAGATAATTTAAATTGCGAGTATCTCATCAAGTGCGGGTTGAGGAAAGGGAGTTGCAGCAAACAACTTTTCAAAGAATTAGTACCTCTTAGTGACTATGCCGCCATTGCCGACTATGTCGAACGTATCGCCGGTGGAGATAAATCTCCTCTTCTCAGCAGCTATCCTGTTCTCTACTTCTCAATCAGGTCAGGTCATGGCCATGATTATTTGTTTCTGTCTATTTAATTTGATACTCCTCTTCATCTAACGTTGAATTTCTGCAAGAGATTGCAGCTCTGGTACAACCGCCGGAGAACCGAAGAAATTTCCGGTGACAAGTGAATACGAATCAGTGTTTGAACAGTCTCAGCAATACATGCAAGCGTTGGTTAAAAGGTTAAATAAAATTCAGAAGCATGAACGCTTTGTCATCGTATTTCACCACATTCATAAGCTAACGTCATTTTTATTTTCAGGGCCAGTGAATCATCTGGTAATCCCACTTTGCATGAGGTTGGGAAAATATTTTCGATTTCTGTGGCAGGGAGGCAGTTCGAAACCAAAGGAGGCCACATAGTGGGATCTGTCCTTACAAATTATTATAGAAGCGAAGGATTTAAGAAGAAATACGATTCTCTCAAGTACACGAGTCCCATTGAAGTGATGCTCACCGAAGACAGCCCGCAGGCGTTGTATTGCCATTTGCTTTGCGGCCTCGTGCAGGCTTCGCAAGTCTGGTGCTTCGAGGCCGGATTTGCTTTCAACATGGACGCTGCCTTTACCGTCCTTCGCAGCTCTTGGCAGGCAAGCAAACTTCACTTTACCTTATAAAAGTATTTTGTATTAGATCTCTGGACCCTGAACCTGACACAATAATATCTGCCTTTTGTACTGTGAAGAGTCTGTGCAATGACTTACGGAACGGTACCCTCAGCGAAGAAATCAGAGACGAGAATGTGAGGATGACGATGCTGCGGCTTCTCCACCCTAATCCGGAATTGGCCGAGGTTATCGAGAAGGAATGCTTAAAGCCTTCGTGGGAGGGAATTGTGAGGAGGCTGTGGCCTAATGCTCTTTACATCCAGTGCAGAGCCGGAGGTTCTCTCATGAAACCTTACGTCTCCCGGATCAATCACTACTCTGGAAATCTGCCCATTTATGGGCTCTCATACGGTGCTTCTGAAGGTGGCCATCTCGCCATTTGTACCGAGCCCTCAATAGCTCCAAGTCTGTTCACCTTTCTACCAACGACGGCCTTCTACGAGTTCATCCCGTTGAACAAGTTCCAGCAAGATCAGCAATTCGTGGAAGAGGAAGACTGGAATAATAATTTCACAGCGGCCCTACACACAGACGGCAAAATAATTACAGTGGACTTCGAGGGTCTGCAAGTGGGTTGCTTCTACCAACCCGTAGTAACTACTTTTCAAGGTAAATTTGAATTTCCTTATCGTTTTGATCAAGTTGCTTCAATATAGTTGCAGATATTGCAGTTTTCTGTTCCTGTAGATAGATTCCAATGTTATTGGAAGGACGCGCAGGACTCTATAGGTACAAGCTCGAGGACGTGATCAAGATCACGGGATTTAACCGAGGCAGCCCCGTGTGTGAATATGTGTGTCGCAACAATGTAATTTTGAGCGTGAACACGGACAAAACCGACGAAGGAGAGCTGCAAAAGGTGATGGAGAAGGCCTCGGCGTCGCTGAAAGAGAAGGCGGGCATCGAGATTTTGGAGTATGCTAGCTGCGTGGATCATTCTTGCAGCCCCGGCCATTATGTGGTGTTCGTGGAAATTGATGTTGAGATGGATGAAACGAATCCACATGAAGGAATGGGGCTTGTAGTGCAAGAATGCTGCTGCCTGTTGGATTCTTCCTTCAACCACGCCTATAAGAAAGGCCGAAAGGCGGGCAAGATTGGACCATTGGAACTTCGAATTGTTGGAAAAGGAGCATTCAACGAGATTTTGCAATATCGATTGGAAAGGGGAGCGAATATGAGCCAATACAAGCCTCCTAGATCCATTGTATCGCCTGCCTTGCACGACATTTTGAAGACCCGACTAATTGCAGCATACAAAAGCACTGTGTCTTCCTGGAATGTGTACGAAGACTAGTCATTGGATGCCCATCTATGATGCCGCTACTGTGAGAAGATGCAGTGTGTTCGAATCAGTTTGTTTGTGCTATATATATATATGTGGTTGTGATCCTGTCGTTGGACGTTCGTGCTTTACTATAAAGTGTGTAAAGTATAACATAATCTAAAGACTGTAAAGTAAAACATAATCTGCTGGACCTGTACTCGAATTCTTAGTTGGGTGTTATAATAAAGCGGCTTGGTTTTGAATATCTAAAACCAGAGTATTAAACCTATAACGATGTCTTATCAATTATGTTCACGCTTTTGGATAGATAGAGCGTGCTGCTGATCTCTTACTTTGTTTATTCAAGCTGATTCAGAGAAAGAGGAATTAAAATACACATAGACAGCTATACCAGCGAGAGAAGAAAAACGGCGACATGATATTTATTCATTGACCAAACCCAAAAGTTGGGTCATCAGCGCCTTGTGTAAGGTGTACCCGTAAGAGTGGCGTGTTGGGATTGAGTTTTATGTTCGAATTTTTATATAGATTTGATATTCAAGCGGGGTTTCAAATTTTTTTTGGTTTTAGATAGTGGTATTTTTTTTGGTTTTAGATAGTGGTATATTTAGATGGAGGATATTATCGATTATTTAAGAGCAATTTTAAAGGTTTTTATTTACCCAAGAGTTCTTACCCATCCTTCAAAGGCAGGGGTTTCCCATGCCCTAACCAAATTAAATTTATATAATATATTCATATGTTTTTGTTTTGAGAGGTGTTGGCATTCTTTTGAGAGGGAGGTCATGGTAGGATGAAAATGAGCAACCTTAAATATCTTGATCGTAAATTTTTTTCACACTAACCAAATAAAAAAATCATCATCCTATAGATTCAAAGTAAATACCAAAAAAATATCAACTAGTCTTCACTTTCATAACAATTTTCAAGTCAAAACGCATGAAAATCGATTGAAATATAAAATTCTCAACTATTTTAATTCCAAATCTTAATTGAAGTCTTGAAGTAAACTACCATTTAGGCACACAAAATAGTCTCGTTCATTTTCTACATTGTAAATGTTAGTAGACAATTTTTTATTTAGGGATTAAATATGATAAACCATTGGTAATTATTGAACAAAAACCACCTTATTTCTTAAATACTTAATTGTTTGAAAGTATTTTTTATTATAATATGATTTGAATTTTGTTTAAAATAATAAAAATTATATAAAGTATAATTTTATTTAATATAATATAAGAAATTTTATTAACAACAATATTCTTTTAAAAGGAGAGAAGTTATATATTGATAATTAAATTTATAAAGTATAATTATTCAACAAGTTCCTATTGATTAAAGGGGTTATCCAAGGCCCCTTTATGCAAGCTCTTATCCAATTTATCATTTGAGTTGGAAATCCAATTTTAGTTAACACCTATGTTAAAAAACCAATGTTTATTCTATCAAAGGCATTAGTCGTATCATGTTTAATGTCTATTCTTTTCTTCTTGAGTGTAGGGCTTCATGAATCATTATAATTTTGTCATATATTTGTTTCCTTGGAATAAAATCTCTTTGTTATGGCTCTATCAAATCATTAGTTCATCCTTATACTATATGGATAGTGGCATAAATTTTCATGGATTAGATCTTTCAACTCCATGGTATCCCGTATTTCATAGCTAGTGATCATGACAAAGTGTTCACTAGTAAATTTTAGGAGGAGCTTCATTGCAACCAAGGAATATAGTTGAAATGCAACACATCCTACCATCCACATACTAGTGGCCAGACAAAAGTGGTAAATAAATGTCTCAAGATATATCTTCGATGTTTTATCTCTGATAACCAATATAATTGGAGTTAATGGCTTCCCTTAATAGAATGTCATTACAACACAATTTTTCATCTAGCCATAAGGATGACATTGTATGAGGTCATATATGGTCAATTGCCTCCCACACTTATTTCTTACCTGCTAGGTAGCTTAGAGGTTGAAGCAATTGACATAGTCCTTGGTCATAGATAGGAAGTCTTATCTACTCTAAAATAGAATTTAGCAACCACTCAAAATCGTATGAAATAACAAGTAGATAAACATAAGATCAATAGGATATTTGTCAATGATGACATGGTATTTCTTTGTCTTCAACCCTACAAGCATATGTCCCTAACATAAAAGGATCAACACAAGTTGACACCTAAATTCTATGGACCCCATAAGGTGATTCAACAAATAGGGCACATTGCTTAGAAATTGGAACTATCAATTACCTCTAATATTCACCTAAGGAGATGTTGGAAATCTTATATATCGTAACCCATTGGTGACCATATCTCATTGGGCACCATTTCTCCATTAAAATAGACCATCAGAGTCTCAAATACTTCTTGGAACAATGGGTTGCTACCCCAGAACAACAAAAATAGGTTTCTAAACTCATGGGATATGATTATGATATCACCCAAAAGAAGGACAATGAGAATTTTATGGCTAATGCTCTCTCTCACCAATTTGAGGCCCTCAGTATATTATGTGTCATTTCCTCACATGTTCCTCAATGGATAGATTCCTTACGATAGGAGGTACTTCAGGATTCAGACTTGCAAGATTTGGTGGCCTCACTCCGTGATTATCCTACTTCATACCTAGGCTACAATTGGGATAGTCATGACTTGTGTTATCGCCAATACCTTATTCTTCCTCTCACATCCCCACTCCGTGAGCTTTTCATGAAGGAACTACATACTGCTCCCTCTACAAGCCATTTAGGATTTCTCAAAATATATGAATGACTTAAGCGCACATTCTTTTGGAAAGGTATAAAATAAGACATCCATGATTTTATAGAAGCTTGTGATACCTATCAATGGATGAAAGGTGAAATAGTACATTCCTCGGGTACTCTTCAACCCTTGCCCATTCCAAATCAGGTTTGAACAGATATTTCCATGGATTTTATAGAAGGGTTACCTAAATCCAGCGGTAAGTCTATTATTCTCATGGTAGTGGATCACCTTTCGAAGTATGGTCATTTTTGTTCCCTTGGCTATCCTTACACAACCTCCATCGTTGCCCAAATCTTCCTCGATTCTATTTTTTTCCTTCATGGTATGCCCACCTCCATTGTGTTCGATCGAGACCCAACCTTCACTAGTCATTTCTAGCAAGAATTATTTAATTTGAAGGGAACTCAACTTAAAATGAGTTTAGCCTATCATCCGCAAACGGATAGTCAAACTGAGATTGTAAACAAATGTTTGGAGACCTATCTTCGTTGCTTGCATCTGATCATCCTACTCAATGGGTGAAGTGGCTTTCTTTAGCCGAATGATGGTACAACACTTTCTATCATACAATAACCAAACTCACCATTTTTGAGGTTATTTATGGGTGCCATCCACTCACACCATCTTCATACATCCTAGCAAACATACTACTCTTAGCCAACATACCAATTTTCTTTGCCAACTAAAGCAAAATTTGGACATGGCCCAGAATTAGATGCGATAATAGACTGACCAACATTGTTCTAAGCGAAGATTTGATGTGGGTGATATGATCTTCCTTCACCTGCAACCGTACAAAAAATCATCTCTACAACTCTGCAGGTGCCAAAAACTTACTGAAAAATACTATGGACCCTACCAAGTTCTAGAACAGATTGGTACCACAGCTTATAAATTGGCTCTTCTACCCACCTCCAAGCTCTATCCTATTTTTGATGTTCCTGTAGACACCAAAACAGCACCAATCCGATTATGTGAATGCAAACACTGATCGCTTTGACAAACACAGCCCCCAGGGCAGCCCTCAGAGGTTAAACGGTGGTCTTAACCACTTTCATAGCAATTTTGTAAGGTCAAGAAGCAATTTGGCACACTTGGACACTTTGCCCAGTACTCGTCTCACCCCGGGACGAATTCAAAATAGAATCCGTCCCACCCCGGGACGAATTCTGAATCCGTCCCTGGGTGGGACGAATTCCAAGCTAAACGGGCAAAAAGGCAAATGGTGCCAAGTGGCAGCCCAGAACAGTCAGTTAAGGGCTCCTGCCTTGCACGCATGTGTAAGTGGACAGAGGGGCCGTTAGAGGACTGTTACAAAAAGCATTTATCAAAGCTCAAGTCAATGGAGGACTCCCCTCCCTCATGGGAAGACAAGTCTGCCACATGGCGCCTATGGCCAACACATGGCATTTGTGCTTCCCTCCCAAAAGAGACCCCTTGGGTCTATAAAAGGTGGGACTTTTCTCACCCAAAAGATACAGGTTGAAGGAGTTTTCAAGCAACGAAGTGCTGTCGAATTGAAGACCCACTTGCATCCCTCTTGGTTCACCTTCCCACATCCACCAATCTCTTTTGCAAGGGAGGTTGTTGGGTGGCCTTTGGAAGCTCGAACCTTACCCAAATCCAACGCATGGACACATGAACCAACCAATTCGCCGACCCCCCAATCCTAAAAGGTTTTGGGCCCATCCCTGGTGGATTGGCTCCAAAATCGAGGGCCAACGGTGGGAGGCCCACTTGGGCACCCCGCACCTCCCAAGTCCTATTTTTAGTTTTTGAGCATTTTAGATTATTTTTTAGATTGCATTTTGTGTTACTAGGTCTGATTAGTCCATAGCTGCAATTTTGTAACTTTTGGTCAGATTTTAGGATGTTTTGTATTGCTTTGTCGTTTCGCTAACTTGCAGGTGTCAAGGTCAAATTCCCGAGGGTGGAGGCCAAATTGGGAAAATCCGACCATCCGGGTCGTCCCAAAATGGCCCCAATTACATAACCCCCTGTTTGCGAGGCATTTTGCGGGTCTCGGGATCCGACATTGGAGCAGCGGCGGGTCGGTTTCTTCAACACGGAAGAATTCGTCCCACCCGGGGACGAATTACGATCGAAAGTCGTCCTGCCCGGGGACGAATTCCGAGTTGAAGGTGGATTGGCCAGCTGCCTCAGTGGCAGTGGCCTTATGGTAACTTTTCTTACCTTCTGTCAAGTTTTGAAGCAATTTGGATTCATTGTAATTACTGTTTCAGGCAAATATTTACATGCATATTTCGTTAGTTTTAGAGAGCAAACGCTTTTCATTTGCGGCGAGGTGCTACGACGTCTTGGTCATTTCTTTGTTCGCGGGAGAAGCGGCGAGAGGCGAAGAACTCATCGACATCAGCGGCGGCATCATCTTGGCCCGCCCATTGCAATCGTGGGCACGCAGAAAGAGGAATCATTCAGTGATTGTAATCAAACTCTATTTGCGCTCCTAGCCCCTGAAAAGGGAGGAGGCATCATTATAAAGAGATCAAGGGAAATTAATGAAAGGGCTGTGTTTTCTCTATTTGATTGTGTCTCTTCCAATGTGTTTCTTTTCCGTTTCATGCAATTTACATTTCTAGGACTTAAGCGTACTTAATTTTGAATGCAATCGCACTTGGTGTTTCCTTTGCCGGAATCTCGTGCTTTCAGTGGCGATCACGGTGGGACTCTGTTCCCTGGTTTTTGAAATCACAGAAACTGATCAAAGTTTTATGTTTGTGCTTGACGGGTACATCTTTTTTGTTGCGGTGCTATTCGTCTACGACGGGGACGAATTCTTTTCTACAATTCGTCGACCACGAGACGAATTCAAATTCGTCTCGGGAGGGACGAATTACTATTCTGCAATTCGTCTCCCGGAGGGACGAATTCCTATCTATGGATTTTCAGAGCAGAAATTCAGAGACAACGGGAGTAGGAAGAGAAGAGGTAGGGATTTTTATCATCTATATTAAATTTTTTATTTTATTTTTATTTCTTTAATTGTTTTCATTTAATCCTGCATTGCATTAGGAAAAGTCATGTATGCTAGTTTCATTTTGTTGAATAAAACGAATCCAACACACATCACGAAACAATTTTAAACCAAGGAGCTGGTCGTAAGACCCACCCTTGATCAAGACCATTGGTGGATTTAATCACCACCTTGGCTTGATTTGCATCCATTTCCCGATTGTCAACTGTTGTTAGGCGTAAATCTGACGAAGACAGACCGAGCGTAGTGGGGTGATTCCCATGCGCGCGAGGATAAGTTTTCTATGGTAGGTGCCATTAACGGGGACAATCCCCCTTCCGTACCGCCTACGTACCACGTACCTTCTGCTCTCACGTACCTATAGTCTCCCTCTCGTAGGGGCGGGTATATAGAGAGGTTGGTATATCGGCATGGCTGGTATATTGAAGGGGCGACCTTTTTGGAGTTATAAGAGCCTACATGATGCATTTAAACGTTCTACAAAACCTACAAAAACAAAACAAAACATCAAAATGCACTAAACCAGTTTAGGACACACCAAGAATCCTTAAAAGAGATAATCACGGTTTTGTGAATGTGTGTGTTTAATTATGCTTAGTGTAGACAAAAAAAAAGAAAATCATAAAACGAGATAAAAACTTATTTAGATAGCATAGAAGCACCGCAATGGTGTACACCCGTAGTCAAGCCCAATCAAGGGCAGAAGCTCCGGAAGGTACACAAAAAGTAGGCGCAAGTCGCCTTCACTTCAGTCCTGAGGATTTGGTCATACCGCCTTATAGGTCAAACCTACAAAAGAATCCAATTCGAAATCCTCGGTGGGGTATGCCTATTCAAAGCAGCCCCTTTCGGGAAGATGCCTTACATGTAGACCTTGACATAAATAGAGAATCACCTCTTGAAGTTAGGCATGAGTGGCCACCGTGCGATGAAGCGCTAAACAAGCACACTGTCCATTTGGAGGGGCAACGTGGATATGGCGTCCCTTCTTTACCTATCATCAGAACAGAGAGACCAAATCCGGAGCGCAGGGCTCCTTACATAGGGTGACCTAACTCCGCCCATCCCATTTACACCCGTGAAAGGGAGTATGAGGAAAACCATCGCATTCCTCGAGGGCAACAAACAATGCGGGAACCTTGCATTTCCGCACCGACGAGGATATCATGATCACCCCTTGAGGCCGGAACCTCGAGCACATACCGCCTACCTCGACGGAGGAAGCGACCCCTTGAGATTTTAGAGCATCAAAACCGAGGTAAACCCATAGGAGGAACATTTGAACCTTCTAAACAAAATAGGGTAGATCAAATTGACCCGGTTGTCGCCAGATATACCATCCGTCAAGCCCAAATCATGCGGCTTAAACAAAGTCGACAAGAGATAGAGTATCAATACCGCTTGGATAAAGAACGCATGCAACGCGAAGCGGATGAGTTACGCTATGAAATACATGAGAGGGGGCCAACCCCTCGCATCCAAAGAGCTGAACAGTATGAGAGGCGTAATCCGTTGGTGCGAGACAGGTCTCCACGACCTCGTCAAGCTCTGCCTCCAAGACCCCATAGATTCGAGAGGGAGGCAACTCCCAGAAACAATGATGGGTACCTTCAGCAAGAACTTGATCAGGGTCACAGGTTTCGCCCAGAGACTCCTCAAGAATTTTATGAGGAGTATGAACCAGAAGAGGAATATATTGAAACTCCCCATCAAGGCGAGGAAGGATGCCATTCGGCCACCCCTCCATAGGCCTCCAGTTTACCGTAACTTGCAACAAGAGCGAACAAGAGAGGAAGAAATAAAATCTTTCGATGCATACCAAGCGCTATTGGAGCGTTTAGAGTCGGTGGAGACAAAAGCTGCTGGGCATCAAAAACCCACATTACGTCTACTCCGCAATAATCCGGTGCATCCCTCAGTGCCTACACCTCTTTACCCCGAACACTTCAAGTTGCCTCAATTGGCAGTTTTAAAGGTGAAGAGGACGCACAGGAACATGTTACACGATTTCTAAGCCAATGCTTCGGCATTCAAGATAATGACGCATTATTGCTTAGAACATTCATAACCACATTCGCGAGGCCCTACCTCGGATTGGTTCACACGACTGCCCAAACACGGCATAAGCGGCTTAGATCAACTAGTAGATGCGTTTCTTGAACGTTTCGCCTTCAACACAAGGAAGAAGGCATCACTTAGTGATCTTGCTAGCCTTAAACAATTTGAGGAGGAAACAATGGCGGCGTACGAGAACCGATGGAGAGCTTTGCTTTCTAAGTTACCCTACCGTCCTCCCATGTCGGACCTCACGCAAATGTTCGCAAAAAGTTGTTTAAAATCAATCTCTGGTCTATTATTGCTACGACAATACGACGACTTAGAAGAAGCTTTGGCGCAAGCCGAGTCATAGAAGAGATTAAGATAGGCGAAGGCGCAATTGCCAAGCCTAAGAAGAAAGAGTGGAATAAAACCACTAAAGCTGGGACAACGCAACCACAACACGCTGCGATCAACCAAGTTGCGATAAATGTCCCCGCGCATGTGCAAGAAACGCAGCCTCAAAGGCTAACTACCGGGCGGTGCCTCACCTTACGAAAGAGATAACGAGAAGACAGGAGCGATATCAGCAGCGTCGCCCTAGGCGACAATTCACCCCGTATGCGGAGTCTAGGGACTCCTTATTTGACCGCTTATCAGCGGCAAATTTAGTTACTCTGCCAGAAATCCAAATTTTTGACCCTAACGTTCCCAAGCCTAGGGGGTATAGGGAGGAATTGTATTGCAGATTCCATAGGCGCAGAGGACATGACCTAAATGGGTGCTTTAGAAATTCAAAGAACTAGTCCGAGGATTTGATCGACAACCGAACATTGGTCGTGGACAACCCCATCGCACCTAACAACCAACAAATGGGGGTATTCAAGGACCCCTTGCACCCCACGAGGCACAGACAAAACCGCTCCAAATTAACGAGGTGTGACAAGATCTTCCCGCGCAAGGATTTGTGGGAATGATTAGCATTGTAACAAGGAACAGAAAATACCCAGCAGTTGCCCCGAGGTACCTGCGAGGGAAGTTCCGTCGACATCGCAGCCTCAACAACGCCCAACGCAGTTACCTCCGCCTAGACCTGAGGTCACGATACGAACCAAACTCACGTCGAGTTTGCGGACCACGTCGGCTAGGCTGTCCATCTACGAGCTTATTCAACAATCGGCTCCCCATAGAGAAGCTCTTATGGACATTTTAAAAGCCATTGAAGTACAACCCCACGAAGCAAATTCTTTCAACGCCTTCGTGGGACATGTGAAACAATGTACGGAGCTTGTCATCACATTCAAAGAAAATGAGGTCAAAACGATATCAAATGACATGCCGGATCCACCCCTGCACGTTATCGCGTGGGTCAACGGGATCCCGTACAAGAGAGTCTTGATAGATACTTGGCTCGTCCAGTAACATTATAACCACTGCAGCATTGAAACATTTAAAACTGCCAACCTCTCACATCACCGCTTCCACGTACACACTGCGAGCTTTTAACGATGCAATTTGCTCGACGGTCGGCACGGTTGTTACTGCCTATACGGGTAGGACAAAAGTCAATACCCACACTTGTGCCATGTCTTTGGAAGGCGAAATGGCTTATAATATCTTGCTAGGGCGGCCTTGGATCGGGGACATGAAGTGTGTCCCCTCGATCGCACACCGGTGCTTGAAGTATGCCTATGAAGGGCAAATACATGTAGTCCCAATGGACTTAGAGCCCTTCAAGTATTGCAATGCGGTACAATTCATACCTCAATCGACCCTCCCATCAACGCATTTGGATTTTCAATTAAATCCATCTAAACGAGTGTCCGATACCGCAGGCACCATTGGTGGCAAATAAGGCAAAATCCCAGCCAGGTGAGACTTCATCATCGGCTCCTTCATCATCAATGCCACCTATCGTGGCCCAACAGAAGGACAAGGGAAAGCAAATCATGGAAGAGGTTAAGCCTCTAGAAGAGGGGTTGCCCACAATTTCAATGATATCAACAGAGGAAGCGCCCAACATAACGCAAACCAAGATTCTGAACAACCAAACATGGAATGGACTCGGGAAGGACTACCGTTTCCTCCTACCCAATCCTCAACAATCACTGTTGAGATGGCAGTACGAGGCATGGGAGAATACTTAGTGCAAAATGTTGTGGCAACCCCCACATTGGAGTCAGTACAAGACATGGGAAGACCTCGCCTTCCCATTGGAACAATCGTCCCTCTAGGCTACCCACCGAACCAAACGAATTTTGTGTATGGGGGCCTTGATCATGGTTATGAACCATGCGAACAAAAGGAAACGAGATGAAGAGCCTTTTGTCGAAAACATCAATTATCTGTCGAACCCAGAATTTGCCCTAAAATATCTCGAACAATGCAATTGGCATGGGTATGGGCTAGGCGAGATATGAGCAAGGGATGCGGATCCTTTGCCAACCAAGATATCGAGATGCCATATGACAAGTCGGGGGTAGGGTTCAACCATCCCTGCCATTAGACATCTTGGTTGAAAATATGCAAGGCCTAGAAATAGGCAACGGGGGGATTGGCACAAGACCCGTACGCCAATCCAAACACGAGAATACACATTAGGGGATTATCTCCCATGGTCTACAAACACCCCTGGAAATAGCAATAATCCCTCTCCTTTGCTAGAGAGGTGAAAGTTCGGAGAAGCAATCCTCAAAGAGAACAACAACGGCTTCCAGGACATTTTTGAAAGCTGTTCCCCTTAGAGGTTCCAGATGAAATAACATGGTCTCAAAAGAATCAGGCCCCTCCACTAAGAGTGGAACAACCGCAATGGGACCAGATTAATTCATTGGAACAGGAAGAGTCCTCAATGTCGCAAGCAACGGATCTTGAAGAGGATGAACAATTTTGGATCTATGAAAGTGATTCAGAAGATGAAACTGAAATGGACTATCTCAGACATGCGCGACGACATCACCGCGCTCTAACTCATGAAGATCTAATGGGACAAATGGGTATACGGTTAGGACATGAATGGCACGTAGACCCAACGAGGTGGGACCAAGTGTTAGGCCTATGGCTCCAAATTCAAGATGAGCATCGTCCACCTCGAGATCCCATCGGGACAACAGTACCGAGGGAAGACCCCGCCTTCCTTTTCACACATAGAGATGAATTTGCACCTAGAGAGGATCCATTCGTGCTTGTTCCCGTAGAGCCGGATCCGGAGTATAGGGAACATCTAAAAGAATCAAGTCATCACACCCGTGGTTATGGAGACCAAATTAATTCCATCCACATGATATCCATTGATTTGACCACACCCATCCGTAATCCGACCGATCCATCACGGTCATTGCATCTAAACATGGATGCCATTGGCTGGGATCGCGTCAATTCACCATTGTCACCATCGAGTCTCGGCCTTTCGGTGAAATGCTTCATTTTACCCCAAGGACAACTCAAGATATTTTTCAAGCTGAAGAGGGACCCGAGGTCCCAAACGCGAGATCTTAACTCGGTGATGATATCCATTTAATCCCAACTCCACATCGGTTGGAGGACGGATCTCACATGTCGGTCGAAGAGACGGCGGCGTAGACATCGGCACGGATCCAATGAATCCACGGATTCTCAAGGCTGAGGGTAAGCCTTTCCCCTGAAGAGCAAGCCGATTACATTGCCCTTCTTAAAGAAAAGAAGGAGGTTTTTGCATGGTCGTACAAAGATATGTCGGGACTAGACCCGCATCTAGTCATGCACAATTTAACGCTTGATCCGAAAATCAAGCCAGTAAAGCAAAAACTAAGAAAGATGCACCCAACAGTGGCCTTGATGGTCAAAGACGAATTGCAAAAGCTGTTGGATGCACAATTTGTCATCTGCGTGGATTATCCGCCATGGTTGTCCAACATGGTTCCCGTCAAGAAGCCCGACGGGAGGATTCGCATATGCACCGACTTTCGAGACCTAAACAAAGCGAGTCCTAAGGATGATTTCCCCTTGCCAAGCATCGACGCATTGGTAGACGCTACGACGGGTCACGAAATGCTCTCCCTAATGGACGGTTTCTCTGGATACAATCAAATTCGTATCAATCCTGAAGACCAACTCAAAACGGCATTCACAACGCCTTGGGGGACATTTTGTTATAAGGTCATGCCTTTTGGCCTTAAAAACGCTGGCGCTACATACCAACGTGCTATGACTTATATCTTCCACGATTACATGCACAAAACTTTGGAAGATTACATGGATGATTTGTTAGCCAAGTCTATCTTGCGCTCAGATCATCTCGGTGACTTAAGCAAGATTCTCGATCGCCTCATAGAGCATAAGGTCGAGTGAATCCCAAGAAGTGCGTGTTCGGCGTCACATCCGGAAAACTCTTGGGTTTTATAGTCTCCAAGAGAGGCATCGAAGTGGACCCAAACAAAGTCAAGGCAATCCTTGAAATGGCTCCCCCAACCACTATCAAGCGGCTCGGAAGTCCGCAAGGAAAGGTCGCGTCGATTAAACGCTTCATAGCGCAATTATCCGACAAATGCCGACCAATGAACAAATTATTGCACAAAGGGGTCACATTTCATTGGGATGACGAGTGCCGATCGACCTTTGACGAAATCAAACAATACTTGGCTTCGCCGCCGGTATTGGCACCGCCTAGACCAGGTGTGCCGTTCTACTTATACATCTCGGCCTGCGAGGTGGCACTGGGCGCAATGCTAGCCCAGAAGAATGAACTTCACAAAGAACAGGCTACTTACTATCTTAGCCGCACCCTGGTCAATTACGAACTTAACTATGCATACGTTGAAAAACTTTGCTTGGCAGTGGTGTTTGCTACCAAAAGGCTACGCCACTACATGTTGAGCAACACGACGTATGTTGTGTCTAAGGAGAATCCATTGCGATACATGATGAGTCGTACTTATCATAGTAGCCGCACGGCGAAATGGATCATGTTGTTGACGGAATTTGACATTGAGTTTATTGGGCAAAAATCTATAAAAGGACAAGTCATAGCCGATCAACTAGCGGAGGCTCCTCTTGAAGACGATCAGCCTCTAGTCATAGAACTACCCGATGATGAGGTCTTCCATGTCTCGGAATCGCCGGATTCGAAGAGCCTGAGTCTCGAGCCGACATAACCTTATTTTTTGATGGTTCTAAATGCGAGCAAGGTGGTGGCGCGGGAATTGTATTCTTCACACCGCGAGGGCGCTCCAATGCCCCTGTCATTTAAATTAAACTTCCAGTGCACCAACAACAATGCAGAATATGAAGCCTTGCTCCTAGGTCTTCAGACAGCAATCGCCATGAACATCAAAAGACTGAACATCTTTGGTGATTCGCTGTTAATCGTCAATCAAGTCAAAGGGGTATATCAATGCAAATGCCCAGTTCTGAAGGCCTATAAAGCCCTCGTGGATAAATTCCTGGCAAAACTTGAGTGGTATGACATCGAGGCACTCCCTCGATCATCGAATCATTTTGCGGACACAATGGCCTCCTTAGGGTCACTAATCCCGCAAGACCTTTCCGGTGATATAACAACCATTCGGGTCAAAACTTTATCGCAACCCACGATGGAGCACGCAAGCTCAGACTTGACGCCGGGAATCCACATGATCCGAGATCGAACCATCTTCGGATAAGTTCTTTCGAATCCGAGACTATTTGAAACATGCCAAGCTGGGGTCTTTGTTCTCCCCCACTCCCATTAATAGCAACACAACGCTATTCTTACAAGTTCTATCCCAATCAGCATTTGTTAGGGAAGAACTCCAAAAGGGATTGACTGTTCAAGCTGTCGAGGTATCCGATCAATGGGACTAGTATTTACCCATAAGAGACTACCTCAAGTTAGGTAATCTACCCTTTGGATTGACGCAAGCCGCAAAACGAACATTCAAACAGAAAGCGGCAAAATATGTCTTGATAGGAGACATTTTGTATCGTCGCAACTACGACGGAATTCTTCTTCGTTGCTTGGACCAGCAAGAGTCCACTTGGGCGATCACCCAAGCGCATGACGGTACATGTGGCGGCCACTTCGGTGGTATGGCCATTGCAAAGCGCATTCTTCGCATGGGCTATTATTGGCCATCTTTAGAGCGAGATTGCTGCGCGTATGTCAAGAGGTGCGTAAAATGTCAACATCATGCCAATTTGATGCACGCACCTTCCCGAGGCCCTACGAGACGGTCCGGTCTGCTTGGCCATTTTCGCGGTGGGGCCTCGATCTAATCGGAAAGATCTCCCCTGCATCGTCGGGGCCGTCACACGTTTATCATAACGGCCACAGAATATTTTACCAAATGGGTGGAAGCAATTCCGTTAACCTCTACGACGAGGACCCCGCATTGCGGAGTTCATTTTGCATTACATCATATGTCGTTTTGGTATTCCATCCAAAATAATCTCGGATAATGGGCCATCATTCAAGAACAAAGACGTGCGTGCTTTAACCACAAAGTACAAAATTCAGCACGACTTTTCAACACCCTATTATCCGCAAGCAAATGGGCAAGCGGAGGCGTCAAACAAAACGCTAGTCGCCATCCTTAAAAAGACCGTCGTAGACAGTCATAAGGATTGGCACATACAAATCCCACTTGCCCTTTGGGCTTATCGCACTAGCATTCGGACGCCCATTGGGGCAACTCCGTTTTCACTAGTGTATGGCTCAGAGGCAGTAATGCCTCTCGAGTTGGAAATTCCTTCCCTCCGCATATCAATGCAGGAATTCATCGATGATGACACTGCACGGCAGGCCCGGTTAGACCAACTTACGTTGCTTGACGAAAGACGCGTTAATGCTCTCGAGCACTTACGTATCTATCAAGAGCGGCTTAAGAGAGCTTACAACATGAAAGTTCACCTAAGAGACTTTCGGGTTGGTGATACAGTTACGAAGGAAAACCAACAAAACTCTAATTTGCCGTCCCATATGAGAGACAAATTCATGGCAAATTAGCTAGGTCCTTATGTCATTGATAGCAAAATAGGACCGGGAACGTACAGGCTAGCTTCTCTTGACGGTATCAAGGAAACAGAACCCTTGAATATCGAGTCATTTGCGACCATTTCATATCTAAGAAAGCCATGTACCAAAAAAAAAAAAAAAAACAAACAAACAAAAAGCTCCAAGGATTATCGCAATCTCTTGGTCACCCAAAAAAGCTCCAGGATAATCGCAATCTCTTGGTCACCAAAAAGCTCCAAGGATTATCGCAATCTCTTGGTCAACCCAAAAAAGCTCCAAGGATTATCGCAATCTCTTGGTCAACCCAAAAAGCTCCAAGGATTATCGCAATCTCTTGGTCACCCAAAAAGCTCCAAGGATTATCGCAATCTCTTGGTCAACCCAAAAAGCTCCAAGGATTATCGCAATCTCTTGGTCAACCCAAAAAGCTCCAAGGATTATCGCAATCTCTTGGTCAACCAAAAAGCTCCAAGGATTATCGCAATCTCTTGGTCAAACCCAAAAAGCTCCAAGGATTATCGCAATCTCTTGGTCAACCCAAAAAGCTCCAAAGATTATCCAATCTTCTTGGGTCAAACAAATAAATTCAACAAAAACAAAACAACAAAAATCATCAAAAACAACAAAGATTTGCATCTCAATTCTAGGCATACTCGAATTCATCAAAAACAACAAAAACACCAAGCATAACTTTTACCACACTACAGTCAGTGGTCTAGGAATGTACCAAGAGTTTCAGTGATTCAGTCATCATTTTCCTCTTTAGCCATGTAGTGTACCAAGTCGAACAGATTTACGAAGGTAGAGTCATACTTGAAATACACCTTGTTACGTAACATCCCAACACAAATCAAAACACTAAAATTCCCAAAATTGTGTGAACGAAAGATGAAACCTGCAAAATAATCTAGGTCACCACAAGCGAAACGGTTATCTTGCTCATCCCCCTATGCGAATGACCCCTAGAATGCTGAGAGTTGGCAAAAGGACAAGCATCCTCCCTACCCAATTCCCTAAGAATCCCTAAAGTTCTCAACAGTTGCAAAACACAAAAATTTGCAAAATGTCAAAACTCCAAATTTGACAAACTATAGTGCACACATCAAAAGGCACAAACAACTGTGATTTTCATCACTCCATATCCCCAATCCCTTGCTCAAAAAAAAAAAAAATCAAAATAAACAGTGATCTTATCACTACAAAGAGCAAGTATCCCAATACAATTGAAAAAAAGAAGGGAGTTGACCTTGAATCCCTGGAACTCTCAGCATTCTATAGGTCATAAGGCAAGCTTCAGTACCAATTTGGTTGATAGCCTATCGGTATCAGAAGTAAACCTCCCGCATGACGATATATCTATCACATTAACTTATGTACAGATCAATGTTTGCATGTGGATGAGCTAGCTTATGGCATCCTGGATTACACGCATATTAATCTTAGTACATACAACAAGGAATTCGTGGAGCTAATTAGGTGATCCTCAGTACAAGTTCGGTTGAAAGCCCATCGCACTGGCGGTATCCTAACAAATACCACTAAATGAACTCAATTGCACACACGGGGATGTTAAATAACTCGGTCAAAAATAGGTCCGATTCATACCTTGTTCAAAAGTCTTGTAAGATAAAGTACAGTCATGGATAGTGAGATAAAACTGTCTGAATCTCAGAAAATCTTACATTCATCCCAAAACCATCTACGCTACTTATCATCCTTATGATACCATCAGAAAATACAAAAAAAAAAAAACCAGGTAAATAAAGAGCTTCTTAAACAGCCTACAGTGCAATCATCACAAATATCATTCATCCATTTCAATTTGCATATCACATAGACATCTAAAACATTTGAATTCATCATAACATCTGCATTCATCAAAATAAATAAACATGCATAACAAAAATCACATCATCACATGTACAAATCCAAAAATAAAACCGGTATATATATATATATATATATCGTCAAAAAGATGCCCACAGGCTACAAAACCGGTCCTCAGACCCCGCAATCATATCCAAAACCCAACCTAAGGCGTCGGCCACCATGATCACGCAGGATCGGTGCGACGGGAACTACCCCCGTGGTGTGGGTCCTACGGGACCACTGCGGGGCGGCTCTCGCTAGCCCCGCATCATGCCTACTACCACCCCCTCATCTAACCGCACTACGGCGAGATGATCTTGCTGCTCGGTCAGACTATCCCTCGTCCATCGATAAGATCTGCTGATCAAAGGCTCAGGGAGCCTCCCGCCAAGGCGGATGACCTCCCTCTCCAAGTCTATCCAGTACAGACACCACTCTGCCTCCGTCAATGATAGATAGACAATGCATCATCGCGCTGCGCCAAAACTCTATCCCGCTCTACCAGCTGAGCCCGAGAAGATCCCTCTCCAGATCCCGCATCCGTAGCAGCTCTGTAAGTCATGCAACCTCATCGCCTACATCCGACCCCACCTCCTCCGTATCTGTCGGACGCATAGGACTCGCGGGGACAGTAGCCTGCTCAGGCTCCAAATGCTCCTCCACATCCTGCATGTCCGGCTGCTCCGGAACACCCAAGTCCACATCCTCATCTCCCACATCCACCATGTCTGCATCATCCAACGGCCCTCCCCAATCACCCCCTCCGCCTCAGCATCCTCCACTGCCGCCTCCGCGCCTCCCAGTGGACCCTCTCCTCTCCAGCGCCGCAATACCCACCACGAGTCATACTCAGTGGTAGTACCGACGTCATCCACATCCAACACCTCAATCACCGCATCCGACTCCTCGCCCAATGGCACGAGGACCGGTGGCTCCAGATCCCTCTCATCTCCCCGACGTCGATAGCCTACGGGCTCACCAGGCAACCCCGGCGCACCCCAAACTATCGTGTAACCCGACGGTACGGAAAGAACTCATGCTCCGTCCCGTGCCGCCCAGTCAACCATCGCTCCCTCCGTACCCGTCGGAGCCACTCTCCAGCCTCAGGCCAGGCTGGACAGTCCCGATAGGGACGCCAAAACACCTCCCCTGGAGTGAGCCACGAAAAGGCATCAATGTAGTGCTCAACGGCACCTGCCCATCGCCGACTCTGCCCCTGCTCCGTAGACCGTCGCCACAAAGCTGCATAACCAATCTCATCATCCTCCATCGCCGCCCGAGTCATCCACGGTAACCCGGTAGGCCTCTCAACAGCTATGTCTTGCCAACCCGACCTGCAACAAAAAGCTGCAGCGACACCCTTCGTCGTCGACAGCGGACCCGTCCGACTCCCAGTAAAGCTATGCCAACAAAGTCTATCCCCATCTCAGGATCAACGGTGCCTCTATCGGGCACTCTGCCAGCTGCCACACCAAATCCAGTAGGTTCCACGGGAACCTCGCGCCTGACGAATCAGGGAGAAGAATGTTAGAAATGAGGCCCATCAGGAATGCGTGCCTCACTCCTAACACCCCCTCTCCTTCCACCGACTAACCAAAATCCCGCCCGGCTGGCAATCCGCCTCGGTTGTCTCCACGGTCTGCTACACCCGGCTCCCCCCATGCCCAAAACATCTCGTAAGTATAGCGATCCGTGATCAAACGGAGATGTCCTAATAAGCGAGACCATCTATCGGAATCCGAAGCAACCGATAGACGTCCTCAAGAGTCACGGTCATCTCCCCTGTCGGGAGATGGAAAGTATTGGTCCACGGATCCCAAAGCTTGATCGGGGCCGTCGGATAGGCTGATCCGAAACCACGAGGCTCCGGTCGAGCCACAGCTTGAGCCCAAGGGCATCAAGCCATTCCAGTCATCATCGGTCAATGCCAACCGCGCCTCAGTAAAGGCAGCGGGTACACGATACCGGCTCCTAACAACCTGCAAGCAAACAAAAAAATAAATAAATAAATAAATAAAAAAGATAAAATTTTCAGTTCTAGGGTTTCTAACCTTAGTTGTTAAACAAAAACATCACAAAAAATCTTAAAGTTTTGAAAAGCGTCAACACAAAAACAATGCATTAAATTAAAGCAAAATAAACCCTAGGGTCACTTACGAGTCTCACCTCGGCTCCGCCGCTCGAACCGATTTGTGCACTCATGATGGCGAGAGAGAATTCCAGCGAGCGCTTCGCTTCGCAGATTACCTCCTCCTCCCGAGCTCCAAAATCGCAAGAAAAAATGACACAAATGAGCCCAAAATCAAGTTTTGGCCCTTAAATAAGCCCTTTGCCTTGGAATTCATCCTTGCTGGGACGAGCACTACTGATCAGCGCTCGTCCCACCCGGGACGAATTCTCCAGTGAATTCGTCCCACCCAGGGAGAATTCAGGCCAGCACAAAAAAATCAACAAAAATGACTAAAAATGCACTAAAAACAGACAATAAAATTGCCTGACAGGATTGCAAATGCACCTGACAACATGGGCATACAAAATCGACATCGGGGTCACAAATTATCACTATCCTACTCCCTAAGAAGGCTACCATAGCCGGACCGCTCCACGGGAAGACAGATTTTTGACAATTTAATCCCAAAATGGTGTCACAAAAAACAACAAAACAACAAAAAATGCAACACAAAACAAACAATAAACATTGCAGGACACAAGTGCTCTTGCACTTAACCTCTTGGCATAGCAAAATTGATGTCGGGGTTTGCATTGTCACTATCCTACTCCGAAGAAGGCTACCATAGCCGGACCGCTCCACGGGAGGACGGATTACCGACAATTCAATCACCAAATGGTGTCACAAAAACAACAAAAACAGTACAAAATTCAACAAAAACACAACAAAAACAATGCCGGACATAAGTGCTCATGCACTTAACCTCTAGGCAAAGAAAATCGATGTCGAGGTCCAAATTATCGCTCTCCTAATTCCCCAAGAAGGCTATCATAGCCGGACCGCTCCACGGGAAATAGGTTTTCGATGATTTCACCTCATTATGACATCACCAAAAGGGTTAACACCCACCAAAAATAGGTCCATATGTTGGAAAAATTGCACACGCTTAACGGTAAACCCTCTAAAGGCACACCTTGCACAAGTCATCTTGGGTCAAGCGACTCGTCGCTTCTCTCACGAAGGTCATTCCCTCATCGATTACGTACGCTTGAGGGGGTAGTCACACTTAGTCACCAATCAACAATCACACACCCAATTAAGGAAAACGACATGCATTCAAAGAATCATTGACAAAGACAATCACGCTCCTGCTTGGGGCGATAAATAAGCAGCAATCAAATCAATCAAACACTTGGCATTTCGTGAATCATGAACACAAGGTTCCCCACGAGGATAAAAACGCCCTTCACTTGTTCATGGCTGATCAATGTCTAAGTTCAAGTCACACCTCACCAAAACAGGTTAATACTTGAAATCAAATTCCTTAGCTCGTCGGAAGCAAGGATTCAAGAATGCATGCCCTTTCCATACTTGGGGCATCAAAAGTTGGTTAGGTTACCAAGAAACCCTAATCATTAGTGCTTTGGTTATCTATTTTTGCTCGACCTCTGCGTCACCCGTAGCGCTTCCCAAAAAGGGGCATCTGTAGACACCAAAACAGCACCAATCCGATTATGTGATTGCAAACATTGATCGCTTTGACAAACACAGCCCCCAGGGCAGCCCTCAGAGGTTAAACAGTGGTCTTAACCACTTTCATAGCAATTTTGTAAGGTCAAGAAGCAATTTGGCACACTTGGACACTTTGCCCAGTATTCGTCTCACCCCGGGACGAATTCAAAATAGAATCCGTCCCACCCCAGGACGAATTCTAAATCCGTCCATGGGTGGGACGAATTCTAAGCTAACGGGCAAAAAGGCAAATGGTGCCAAGTGGCAGCCCGAACGATCGATTAAGGGCTCCTGCCTTGCACGCATGTGTAAGTGGACGAGAGGGCCGTTAGAGGATGTTACAAAAAGCATTTATCAAAGTTCAAGTCAATGGAGGACTCCCCTCCCTCATGGGAAGACAAGACTGCCACATGGCGCCTATGGCCAACACATGGCATTTGTGCTTCCCTCCCAAAAGAGACCCCTTGGGTCTATAAAAGGTGGGACTTTTCTCACCCAAAACATACGGGTTGAAGGAGTTTTCAAGCAACGAAGTGCTTGCCGAATTGAAGACCCACTTGCATCCCTCTTGGTTCACCTTCCCACATCCACCAATCTCTTTTGCAAGGGAGGTTGTTGGGTGGCCTTTGGAAGCTCGAACCTTACCCAAATCCAACGCATGGACACCTGAACCTACCAATTCGCCGACCCCCAATCCTAAAAGGTTTTGGGCCCATCCCTGGTGGATTGGCTCCAAAATCGAGGGCCAACGGTGGGAGGCCCACTTGGGCACCCCCGCACCTCCCAAGTCCTATTTTTAGTTTTTGAGCATTTTAGATTATTTTTTAGATTGCATTTTGTGTTACTAGGTCTGATTAGTCCATAATTGCAATTTTGTAACTTTTGGTCAGATTTTAGGATGTTTTGTATTGCTTTGTCGTTTCGCTAACTTGCAGGTGTCAAGGTCAAATTCCCGAGGGTGGAGGCCAAATTGGGAAAATCCGACCATGTGGGTCATCCCAAAATGGCCCCAATTACATAACCCCCCTGTTTGCGAGGCGTTTTGCGAGGTCTCGGGATCCGACATTGGAGCAGCGACGGGTCGGTTTCTTCAACACGGAAGAATTCGTCCCACCCGGGGACGAATTACGATCGAGATCGTCCTGCCCAGGGACGAATTCCAGTTGAGGGTGGATTGGCCAGCTGCCTCAGTGGCAGTGGCCTTCGGTAACTTTTCTTACCTTCTGTCAAGTTTTGAAGCAATTTGGATTCACTGTATTTGTTGTTTCAGGCAAATATTTACATGCATATTTCGTTAGTTTTAGAGAGAAAACGCTTTTCATTTGCGGCGAGGTGCTGCGACGTCTTGGTCATTTCTTTGTTCGCAGGAGAAGCAGCAGAGGCGAAGAACTCATCGACATCAGCGGCGGCATCATCTTGGCCCGCCCATTGCAATCGTGGGCACGCGGAAAGAGGAATCATTCAGTGATTGTAATCAAACTCTATTTGCGCTCCTAGCCCCTGAAAAGGGAGGAGGCATCATTGTAACAGAGATCAAGGGAAATTAATGAAAGGGCTGTGTTTTCTCTATTTGATTGTGTCTCTTCCAATGTGTTTCTTTTCCATTTCATGCAATTTACATTTCTAGGACTTAAGCGTACTTAATTTTGAATGCAATCGCACTTGGTGTTTCCTTTGCCCGGAATCTCGTGCTTCCAGGTTCCTTCTCTCAAAAAAATTATGGGCACACAGGTACAGGTTCAATTAGCATTGCCAAGATTGGATGAAGGGTCCATATTACTCAAACTTAAACAATTGTTAGTTTGTTGGACCCACACTCTCCATAACTGTACCATCACGTAAGTCCATGTTCAGTGGTGTGAGCTCTAGCTAGAAGATGCTACATGGGAGTCTCTCCATAAGCTCTAGCACCAGTTCTCTCATTTTTGACTTTGAGGACAAAGCTTTTCAAAGGGGAAGGACATGTTAGGATCCTATCCTAATGCCATTTTGTAATTCTCATTTACTTATGTAATGACCCACTCCCAACATGGGGGATCCCATTATAATATTATTTTGTAATACTTTGTAATGTATGTGGTAAGTAAGGTGCCTAGCCAAGTGGCACCATCTCATGTAACCATTTTTATCAAGATTGTAATCGATGTTTGGTAGGAGATTCTAGCTTGAGTGGCATTTTGCATGTAAGCCAACTCTTGAGCCTTTAGGTAGGGTTGCATGAAGTTTTTCTTTAAAAGATATGAAAACATGTACGAATTCATCTTTTTGCAAGCTTATGAAATATTATAGGAGGTTGCCCCCTCGAAGAGGCCCGCGATTCTATGTTATTGTGAGATTGTTTCATTTTTACATTTAATTTTACATAGTGTTATTGAGTTATTTGATGTATTTTAGTTATTTTTTAGTATTTTGTGTGAGTGTGCTTTATTTTAATAGTAAGATCCTAACATTATTACTATCAAAATAAGTAATCATGTCGATCACCTGACCTTATCGAGAAGTAAAGAACATAATAGCTGCAGAGAAGGAAAAATTTATCTCCACCGGCTATACGTTCAACGTGGTCGTCAATGTCAACATAGTCACTGAGCGGAACTAATTCTTTGAAAATTTATTTTTTGCAACTCTCTTTTCTTAGCCCGCACTTGATCAAATACTCGTAGTTGGCATGATATTGCAGTATTTTTTACAATGTCTGCTCTTGAACACGGGTGGCATGTTCAAATATCAAGTATAGATCCAACAATTTTTAGTTGACTTCCATGTTAGCCATTTCTTTTCTTTTTTCTAAACAAACAAGAAAATTAATTACAGTTGACAACACCTTGAGAAAGCTCGATAGTTTCAACCCTTTTTATAGAGGTTTCAATGCCAAGAGAAAATAGAGTAGACTATCTAAGTGGAGCCGACAATGCATGTATGACGTGGCGTGTTCACCGGCGGGACTGTTTCTAAATTACCAAAATTTACCATTTGTTTCATATGTGAAATTCATTTCTTTATACATAGAAATGAAAGTGGAACTTCTAAACAATCATGAAACTATGAAACTAGTATTACCAACAAACCTATCCTCCAATTATCAAATAACATAATTTATCATTATCGTTGTTAATTAAAGTTTCTAAATTTTTTATTTTACAATGTATAGTTGAACCCAGTAACCAAAACAAAAATCATTAGGAGAAGGGCCGCTACATAGAGTTAAGATTCCCACCCTCGCCTCTTAATATGAATCAATATCTCATCATCTAAATAAGAGGGTTGAGTGCATGCTAGGCCTATTTGGGAAGGTTGATAATGATTCCACAACCAAAAGGGAATGGGTTTAGAAGCATATCTCTCACGTTGTCTTTATTAGTGTTTTGATACAATATAATTCAACCAATTTACCTTTAAGCTTAAAATTTTGTCTTAAAGCCCTTATAAAATTATGTTCAACAAAGAGAATGAAGGTCCCACCATCACAATTGAAGAGATTATAATACTTCTTACTTCTTGCCTTTATTCATATTAATGTTTTTTAAGTCACAATCTCTTTATTTTTCAATGGATAATATAGGTTTATTACAACAACTTGATAATTATGCATGTTTCACTTAGCAAGATTCAAACTTAGGTCTCCTTTTTAAAATTCTAAGAATCTAATATGTTAAACTAATACCATTTGATGAATATACAATAAATTATGAATTTTAAGATAATATCATTTTTTGTTTTTATAAAGAAGTTTTAACAATTTAAAGAAAAAAAAAATCATTATCTTTATTTTATAGCACTTTAAAAACTATTTTTTTGGTACTATTAAAAGAAATAGAGGGTTTTTATAGGAATCCCACAACCTATACAATCAAAACACCACCCAAGCGAGCAACAACAGAACTAGACACCCCATCGAACTAAAATAAACAAACAAAAACCATCGGGGCAAAACATAAATAAAAACTACACAAGACCCAAGACCCAAGAACAGAGAGGAGAACTAAGATGGTTCTACCCCATCATGCCCACCTCTTGAGCAATAGTAGCAATCAATTGTGAGACATCCTCAGAGAAATCCAATGCACTCTTCAGTGAGCTCCAAACCTTCCTGTGTTTAAACTCAATAAGTTTTAGGTTGTGAAAGACGAAACTTCCTTCAGCGAGCTCCAAAAATTCCTTTGTTTAATCTCCCGAAAAAGGTGTGAGGATGAACTAGAAAAACTAATTAATACTTTGCCATGAAGACGAACCAACTTAGAGAAAGAGGAGGCTTGGAAAGGCTCTCGAACACTAAGGGAAAATAATTATCAGGGACCACAAACCAATGGATAGGGAAGGATAAAGTGTTAGGAAGCTTCCAAAAACAAAGAGAATAAATGTGCAATATCCCAAATTGAGACAAAAAGGAAACATGAAAAAGATAATGATCTGACATAGCCATACTCAAACAAGTTTTCAAAATCCAACGCCTAACTAGGGAATCCCACCACACCACCAGGAGGGAAGCCGTTGGAGGAAATTTGAAATTTTAAAAGAGGTAAAGACCCTCCTAACACCACCAGGATCGACTAACATTCTAGAAACTCCAAAAAGGACATCCCGAATGCAAGAAATAAAAGAGACCCATTGCCAAGCCTTTAACCTACAAACTCCACCACCACTTGAGGATCGACCATAATATGAGATGACGTAAAGCCAATAGATAAACCTTAAGGTTTCTCGATATTGATGAGGTAGAGAATATTATACGAAAAATCCATTCACCATACCTATAGGCCCTAACGAGATACACCAAGATTTGCTAGTAAATCGACCATCGAATTCCCTTCTCTGAACTCGTGCTTAATTAACACCTCCTCCATGGAACGTATATGGGATATGGATTCATCAATTAAGTTAGAGATACGCCAGCTAGATCGACAGTCCCCTTTGAGCATGTTGATGACATTCATCGAATCACCCTCAATAACTACCCTACGGATACCTAAGTCTTTGAGCATTAACACCCCTAAGAAGGAAGCATGGGCTTCAGCCATGTGAGATGATTGGACACCAATATGCTCCACAAAATCCAAGATCAAGTTGCCACTATTATCACGAATCATGCCCCTAGCCCCAATAGATCTCGGATTACCCTTTGACACCCCATCGAAATTAATCTTAAACCACCAAGGAGGTGGCGGGTTCCAACGAATTGACCTTCTCAAATTAGGAGCTGGTGGGGGCCTCAACTTCGGGTGAAAACCAAGACATTCCTCAATACAAAATTTTGGGTGGCCATGAGGCATTGAGGAGCAGGAGTCCTTTGTAGTCGATAAAACGTTCTCTACCACCTTCCACACAATATTTTGACTGATGTGATAGATATATTTCTTCGTATTTTTAAAGACCCTTACATTTCGCTCCTTCCACACACCCCAAAGTAAATGAGGTAATAGAAACTTCTGGAAGCATTTGAGCTAGGGCAAAGAAAATGTTGAAGTCCATTGCTGTACACAGTCACTTATCGAGTCAGGCAAGATCCAAGACACATCGAGGCACTGAAGGATTAAATAAAGTATTTTTTGAAAAACCTGGCACTTAAGTAACAAGTGAGAGGTTGATTCCAAATCCTGCTTGCATAGAAAACATCTATTAATCAAATTGAAGCCCCTCTTATGCAAATTCTCAATAGTCAAAATCTTATTCTGCACCGCCAACCGGAAGAATATATTAATCTTAGGAGTCAAGTTTTTAAGCCATATCTTCATGATTGGAAAGTTGCCAACCCCTTCGAGACAAAGCAGATCGTAAGGAGACTTGATCGAGTAAGAACCTTCATTTACACTATTCTAGACCAGACGGTTCGCTATCTCCTCAAGCCTCACAACATACAAATGCAGTTCAATCAAGAGAGAAATCCATGCATGACGGTCCTAGATGTTCCTCAAGAAAGGGGGGGAGTTGATCCAAAATTTACGTCCATTATGAAGAATTAAAAAATTAGCTACCTTAGAGAATCCCGCCACCTTGGAATTCAAACACAAGTCCCTAAAGCGAGGATCCTCAGCAAGGGGGAGATATCTGAGCCATGGATCTTCCCAAAACAAAACAGATCTCTCATTGCCAATCACCCAACAACAGTTATTTTTAATAAAATCCTGAGATTTAATAAAACTGTTCCAAAAAGCTGAATCGTCATTAGGGAGGGGATCCAAAAGGAACAACTCAACATTAAATTTTTCTCTAAGGATCCAACATCATAAATGATCTGAATTAATAGCAACTTTCCAAGCAAGTTTAGAGACCATCACCTTGTTCATTTTGACCGCGTTCTTAAGATTTAAGCCTCCATATTTTTTCCTTCTGCAAATTTGCTCCCAAGAGATTAAGTGAAACTTACCCTTAAGCTCAGGACCAGCCCAAAGGAACGCCTTACAAATGCTAACAAATTTAACTGCCACCCTTCCGGGAAGGTTGAAGATAGAAAGGAAATAAATGAGAATTCTTTAAAGCGTACTCTGAACCAACACAACCTTATCTGCTTGACTGAGAAGAACTTCTTTCCATGAGGTTAATTTTCTTTGGGCCCTCTCCACCACTAAAGTCCAGAATGAGTCTTTTATGCGACCTGCAAAAAAGCAAAAGGTCTAAATAAATGGCCGAAAAGAAAACAATACTGAACATTATTTTTCACATTGATCTACAAAAAAATAAAAATAATAAAAACCAAACTAAATTAAAAATTTAAACCAAGATAAAATATATAAACATAACTCTATACATAATTTTTTATAAAAATAAAAATGAAAAACTAAACAAAATAAAAATAACATAAAATCTTTGAAGCCAGGTCATGCATGCTCCAAACCCCATATTCTATAAAGACCTCGCCGATTGAAAGAAGGCCTTCCTCATTTTTATGTTGTCATTTTTAAGACTCCCTTGTATATGAAGATCACATAAAATTTTAAAGCCCAACCAACATGCTTTAAATCTCATATTCGGCAATAAAAAAAGGTGCCTTCCTCATTTATTTGTTGTCATTTTTAAGACTTCCTTGTATATGATGGAGAATATAATTATACCTTACACTCCCCGGAATGGCATAGGCTTTGTATACTTATAAAAGTATAAATAATAAATTTAAATAATGACCAATCTCGAATCACTAAAATTCATAACAATTGAAACGTTACACTATTGCTCCGCATTATGTGTATATCTAAAATAGTTAGTTTAAAATTTATATCCATATATTTAAAAGAAATAGGTTGGTTGGTAGGGTAGTATTTGTGGATAGATTGTTTTGCTCCATTCGTAAATGGTTGAATTTTATAGATTGCTTTAGTTTAGTTGAATCTTATAAATTACCTCAGTTTGATTCTCTACCTTTTACCCAACAAACTAAAATTTATAAAAAAATTATATACAACCCAACCCAAAAAAACACATCATTATTAAGTGATATACCACTAAAATACTTTCTTGTTTAACTACATCGATATAATTACTTATCGATTTAATTGCCTAAAACGTTGAGTCTGCATTAAAAAACACATCATTATAATTTGTTTAGCAAATTTTATTAGAAATTAAATGTATGTTCCTTTGAAATTTAATCTTAGAATTGATTCGACTTATTTAAGCATGCGAGAAAGCATAGCATTCCCTTAACTCCTTAGCACAATGAATTCTATCTAATGTGAACAAGGTTCGTATGGCTATACAAAACGATTTGACAGTCAAAGGCACGTTGCCATTTATCTCTCTTTGACACCCGCGCGGATGAATATTATTTAAAATTCATTCACAGTGAACCAAAAGGTTAAGTGATTTGACCACCATTATTTAATATCCACTACATGCTGTCTGTGATTGACGTCAGTCAACGATGTCTGCGTGAAAGCAAAATCCCACATGGTTCAACCATGCAACCATCCATTTGACACCAGTCCACGTCGTTTTTGGAGCTTTCAGAACTCAGTTTATTATGGTTAATGATAGGGAAATGTCTTTGGTTGGATCTTCTAAATTTTTTAGAATACGTGATTTGGTACACTATTTAAAAAAAATTAGAGTGCATATTATTAAATTATTTTTCAAACATAAGAGTGTTAGTTATTGTGGTTATTGAAGTAAGGATAGTGGGGATTGAAGTCCGATGGAGGTTAATATGATAAAGAAATATCTTTAATTTGATTTTTTAAATTAGTGACCGCATGTAATTTGGAACATTATTTAAAAACATAGTGTTTGTTATTACATTATTTAAGAAAAAAACATTAGAGTGTTTGTTATTGTGGTTATTGAAGTAAGGATATTCAGGGTTGAAGTTAAATCAAGCTTAAAATTTTAGGATTTTAAATTTTTATTTTGTTTTTAAAGTTATAAGTTAAGCATCTTTAAGGATATAGGGTTTAAGCATGTTGATTTTTTACCAAATTTTATCTTTAAAACTATGGTAAAATGTTGAAATCAACATTGCTAGATCTAATTGGTAGGCGTAGCTAAAAAAACATGAAATTTGTGCAATACTCCTCAACCATTCTTGTTTGCTTCATTTGCATTAGACAAACCACATATGATGTGGAATAGCCCTTGTCAAACCTTCATAAGAATTATTCTTTAAAATTCGACGACAAAGGAGAGGTTTCTAGTTGGTGAAGCTCACATAATAACCACTAATGAGCATGAGTTTCCAACTCAGTAGTGGCTAATGTGACATGATCTTCTTCACGAACATGGTGCAAATGGATGATGCCATCCATCTTGGCCAACCACTCGCGTTGATTGGCACCCTCAAAGGTAGGTATGTTAATGTGTGAAAAAAGAACATCATGAGGCCAGTGAAAGAAATTAGAAGCACCTCCTCAAGGGTCGACTTCCTAAACCTAGGGACCAAGATAATAAAAATAAATATAGTCCACATGGCTATATTGGAGTCGTTACAATAAGAATCTTCTTAGGTTGGATCCTCAATCACCACTACCAATATTAAATACTTCCACACATATCCAAAGAAAATTTTTAATCTTGTATAGTTGCATAAGGCATGGTTTGGAAACATTGATTTCCCTTTTATAGCATACATCATGTTGTTTCAAAAATTTGACTTGCTCTTGGCCCACCTTATTTCTATCACCAAAAGAGGCTTTGTATGAGCTTGTTTATGAAAAGAGCCATTATAAAATTCCTAGAACACTAAAAATATTAGAAGAAAGAAGATATCACGAAGGATTAGATCTTCATGCATAATATGAATCAACAACCCAAAGGAAGAAGGATTGACTAGAGCATACTTTGAATCCTTTTTCGATATATCTCTAAAAGACTCAATAATTATTGTAAATATCACTAATCCAATTGTATCTCCCATAAATATAGAAAAAAATATTATGATTGCATATCATACTATAAACTCGTTAATTTCCTTTGACATTTTCGAAAGGGATATTTAAACCTTGGTTGGCTTGAAGCTAAGTATTTTGTGCTAACGAAGATGCGAATCCTATCTTTGAGGCAAAAAATATATTTTCTCTAAAAATTCAATTCTTACCTACGCTAGAAGGAAAATGAAAAGCTAAAATGTCAAAAAAACATGTAACGTAGCATTTCTAGCATTCTTAGATTGGCTAGTAGAGGAAAGTGAATAGTCAAACTGATCTCATTGATTCCTCCTTGAAGAACATTGTTCATCTCGACAAGATATATTATTTCTCACAAAATGCATGGGTGCATGTTTAAACCAACATCTTCTTCTATGCATGCACCATCCAATTTTATCCTTATCAAATCCTTAAACCTACTAAATTATCCAAGGCATATCCAAATCATCATAATTGTATATTTTTTGTTTATAAGAAGAAAAAATGTTGTGCCTCAACTTGGACCTATAACCATCTCCCTTCTACACCTTGAGCAAGTCAACCTATCCATATTAGCACCCTTTATGAATGCAATCTCGCCTACCCACAATTGTGCCTTTATCCTTCAAAGTGATGCCTTGACTTCAGCAAAATTACATGCATAGAAAAACACAAAAATTAAAATTCAAATCTTGTTCCCTCTAATATCCTTTTAAACAGAGTGTCATGTCCTCTCTGTGAGGTAGGATGAAGGTGCTAAAATTCTAAAACCAAATTTCCATAAAAGCTTCCAGAATGATGGAAATTATAGTAGAAGAAGCATAAATTCCCTAGAATAATTAGAATTATGGATAGAAAAATGTAAAAAAGGATCTACTCTCTACCTCTTATGCCAAATATGCTTATGAAGCTTTGAAGAGCAATTCATATTAATACTTAGAAAAAGGATTGGAGGCTCTGAGCTATCTTTTTGTGTGACCAAACAATGTGACTCCATACCTGCTCTGATACCATGTTGGAATTCACTCCTATAAGCAATCTAATCCAATAAAATTTTATACACAAAGCATTAAAAATGACAAGGGAGAGATAGAGATAGTGGATACCTATAGGCACCATAAATAATCACTATGTTATCCATAAATGAGAATCATAACTATGCGATACAATGGATGGAGTGGCTAGAGGTATATATACTAATATCAAAAATCCTAATTATATAAATAAGTATAACCTAAGCTAACACAACAAGAAGAATTTATGTTAGTTATAAGTCATAAGGTGGGTTCAACCATAACAAGATCAACCATGACCAATAGGGCTTACATAATAAAATAATACAATAAACTAAATACATTTCTACAATGACTTCCCATAAGCCTATACAAAATTGCATCATACAATTCTGACCTTGGACATAAGCTAGATTACACGTTCAACATGGCCATAAAGTCACTTTTTTTTTTTTAAGGGACTATATGATGCCTTCCTTATTTTCCCATTAATTCTTACCTTAATGATAAGTGGAGATGTTAGATCAAGGAACTCTTCTAGAGCTTTCATAATGCTTACGTTTGGAGGTCCAAATAAGAATCGACCACACAACTATGACCATGGTGGATATTACATTTCAAGGAAATTTATACAATTAGCTAGATGAGTCCTATATTGGCCAAACTATATCTTTTGTAATAACATTGAAACTTTGAGAGACTTGTTTTAGTCCTATAAGATAGCTCAAATTGTATGGAAACTAAATGCTTTTGCATTTTCAAAAAAAATTTAAGGAAAGCTTTCATAGAAATTTGTATTGCTTGGAATTGCAAAACTTCTTGATGTTATAAAAATGATTCTTAAAAATTTCTCTACATATAAAGATGAAAAACATGCTTTAATGAGACTTACTTGGACTTAGGGATTGAAGGCTCTCAAATTTACTATATTTATACAATACCTTCTTTATCTAGGTAGCAATTGTTGTCAAAAGCATAAAGATCAACTATAATATTTGGGAATTTTAAACACATAGAACATAAGTAAATCAGGAGCAACAATCCTTGATGGAACAAATTTTTAGAGGTAAAGCTTATCGTTTAAGTTTTAAAGGCTTATTAATATAGTGAAATCAAGGTAACATTTTTCAAGGTAAATACTTGCTTATAAGAAGATTCTACAAAAAATATGTGATTGAATTCAAGGAACATTTTCATGTAAATTTAGAGGTCATTCCATGGGTAAAAGTGTGCCCAATAGATATGCAGAAGGAAAAGTGACACTTTGTGATTTTAATATCTATATGACTACTTTGATGTTTTGATAGTTATGAAACTACTTATGGCTAATTTTGTTTCATAATATAGGAATTCTATTTTTCATTATGATTATTATTTTGATAGCTAAATATTATTCAATACGGAAAATTGGTTTCAAATGCCATATTTGTTTAAAAAAAACATGATAAAATATTTATATCTTTTCCTCTATAATTTAATATATAAAAGATATTGTATATTATATAAAATAAATAAGTGAAATAAATTTTTTATATGTTTTAGGTCCGCATTGGCTAATACTAAAGATTTATATCCCACATTAATGATGCATCAAGTACACCAATAAAACATGACTACATTTTAATAATATATAAATACTTTTAACATACACCATACATATCCCATATGCTTGCATCCTTGCACTATGTATACTCCAACACCCTCACATCTATATAACCTAAATTTAGGGTTTTGTCTTAGATATCTAGTGCAATCACCCTATATGCCCATACATTCATACAACATATTTTTTAAAATGATTATATAGGATTGAAATAGACCCCATCTGAATTACATAATAACCACATGATGATATTATAACAAACTTGACAATTATGTGTATCTCTTGTCAAGATTCAAACCCTCGCCTCCTCCTTGAAAGTTGAAAAATCTATCCAACTAAACTAATATCATTTAATATACATTTACAAAACATTACCTAAAACCCAATAAAATATATTATAAAAATTTTAAAAATATTTTATTGTTTATTTAAGTTTTTTTATACACTTAAATTTATGTGTATTAATATAATTTATTCCTTACATAATCTACCTGAATTAATTTAAATATTTAATATTTGTGGCGGCATAAGCAGGTTGGAACGGTCAGAGATGTTCCCATCAATCCCCTATTCACCACTCGTGCACATTAAAATAAATTTTGTCATTCAAAATCCCACTTAGTTGACCACTGTTAACTTTGTATGAATTGATTGTTATTGTTTAAAGTTCAACTTGATTCTGTCTGCATAAAGAAATGTCACTGACTTATAAAAATCACCACTATCGAGCAAATTCCGGCTTACAAAAATTAGGACCATTTTTTAGAAACATTCCCGGCGGCAGACACGTCACGTCATCCTTTCAATACTAAAAGTAGTCTAAGCCATTTCTCTATAAAAAGGGTCGAAAGGATTCAACATTCCCAAGGCGTTGTCGATTCTAATCAATTACTCTCTCGCTTTGATGAAAGAAGACAAAAAAAAAGGCCAACAATAATATTTGCTTGTACTGAATTCCTACAATTAATATTATTTTGTACTTTTATGTTTCATTTTAATGAATATTTTTATTATTGGATATAAAAATAGTGATTTTTTTTTGTCAATACTCGGCGTAATCATAATTAGATTTATCTTTGGTATTAAATTTCTCATTTTGATATAACTCAAATCTAAGAATTTTGAGATGAAATACTTGTATAAGAAGAAGAGGTTCATTGCAAGTTGTTCATGGAACTAGTACTACAAAAGAAACTCATCGTTCAATTATCAAAATGATAATAACATAATCTATTAATTTGTTAATATAATTTAATAAACTAGTATTATTTTTAAGTAAATCTTTATCACAACTTATTTTTACAATGTATGGTTCAATCGAATAACAAAAAAACTTAAGACATTAGGAGAAGGGCCTCTCCATAGAGTTAAGATTCAATGGAGAGATTGAGGGTTATTTTGTATTTTCATGTTTCATTTAATGAATGCTTCTATTATTGGATATACAATATTAGTGTTGTTTTTGTCAATATTCTTTATAATCATAGTTAGAATTATCTCTCGCATTGAATTTTTCATCTCAATAGAACTCAAATCTAAAAATTTTGAGGTGAAATATCTGCATGAAAAGAAGAGGTTCACTAGAAATCATTCATGAAACTACTACTACCAATAAACCTATCCTTCAATTATTAAAATGATAATAACATAACCTATCATTTCATTAATATAATTTGATAAATTAATATTTTTTTTAATTAAATCTTTTATCACAACTAATTTATATAATGTATGGTTCAACTAAATAACCAAAAAACTTAACCTATTATGAGAAGGACCTCTCCATAGAGTTAATATTCAATGGAAATGTTGAGGATCTCACCCTCTCCTCTTAATATGAATCAATAGTTCACCACCTAAATGAGAGTTTTGAGTACTTGTTACAAATGAGCTAGGGAAACCCCCTTTAGGAGGGCTAATAACAAATTCATCACTAAAAGTAAATGGAATTAGAAATATATCTATCATTTTGTCTTTATTAGTGTTTTGACACAATATAATTAAAAAAATTCACCAATAAGCTTAAATATTTAGGAAAGGTCCTCAACAAAGAGGCGGAAGGTCCCACCATCATAATTGAAGATATTTTAATACTTTTGTCTTAATTTTTTCATTTATTTATTCATATTGTGATCCATTTAAGTCACACCAAAATATAACTCTTCGTATTTGTATGGTTATGTCTCTCTTATGTAAATAATACATTTATTTTTCAATGGATTATATAAGTTTAAAATGAGTCCCATCCATATTACATCATAACCACACAGTGTTGATAATTATGCATGCATTGTTAGCAAGATTCAAACCTAAATCTCCTTAAAATTTGAGGAATCTAATCAGTTTAACTAATACCATTCGATAAATAAACAATACATTTTGAATTTTAACATAATATGTTTTCTTTATACAAAATTTTAACATGTTCAAAAAAAGAAAGATTATTATTTTCATTTTACACATCTAAAAAAACTAATAACTTTATTTAAAAATAATCTTCTAAAATTAAATATACCACATTTTCTACTATTATATTAGGAAATACTAAATATTTTAAAAAAATTATATAAAATTTTAAAATATTTTTCAATAATTATTTTAACAATTAAATAATAATTCACAACACTTAACTTCACATATTTCCACACAAAAGACAAACTCCGAGAAAAAAAAAACACCAAACAAAATGAAGATAACATAACATCTTATAGCCGAGTCAAACAACTTTAAATCCCATATTAACTACATCTATATAATTTGTTCTTCTACCTAAACAACATTGACAGATTTTATTAGAAATTAAACATATGGTCCTTTGAAACTTAATCTTAGAATTGATTCGACATATTTAAGCATGTGAGAAAGCATTTCCTTAGCTCCTTAGGAGAGTGAATTCTACCTAACGTGAACAAGGTCAGTATGGCCATACTGAACAGTCAAAGGAACGTTACCATTTATCCCTGCTTAACAACCATGAATATTATTTAAAATCCATTCAAAGCCCACCAAAAGGTTAAGTGATTTGACCACTATTATTTAATTTCCACTAAATGGCGTTTGTGAGTGATGAAAGTGAATGATGTCTATTTGAAATCAAAATCCCCCATCGTTCAACCATTCGTTTGATACCAGTCCACGTCATTTTTGTAGCCATGAGAAAAAAGTTTATAGTGGTTAAAGTGATAGGGAAATATCTTCTAGATTATTGAGAATATGTTACATTGCACATTATTTAAAAAATATTAGTGTCCTTCTTATTATTGCTATTGAAATAGGAGTTAATAATTTTATTTCACACACATATTTTATTATAGTTTGAACTTAATGTATATACCTTTTGGATATGATCAATATATTATTTTCTTTTACAAACATGGGATAAATTTATAGATTTAATAAAAGATCAACTAAAATTAGTAGATATAGAACCTTCAACCAACATTTTCATAGAAGAAATTCTCATCATTTCTTTAAATACTATTGCAAGAATATTGACACCTTAGAGCATAACATTCCATGGATTTCTCAAAGGGCACAGGGTTTTGATACTATTAGATGTGGGTAACACAATATTGACTCTAGTATAGCCAAAAGTACAAATTATTTCAATTATGACCATGATCAAATCAAGGTAAAAATTTCTAACAAGGTTATCATGACTTTTACTAGGAGGTGTCAAAATACCCGCATGTCCATAGGTGACTATCAATGTTAGAATGATCTATGTGCAATCCCATTGGTTGGAGTGAACATGGTCTTGGACTACCCTTGGCTAAGAACTTTGGGATTGGTGTTGTGGGACTTTTCAAAATGCTGGATACAATTCATTGTCAATGAAAAAATACACATCATTCAGTGAGTAAATGAGGGAAAACCCAAAATAAGAACATCCCATTAGATGCAAAGGTTGATTAAGAAGGATCATAGGGCAATAGTGGGTAGAGTTTTACAAAATATATCTATGTGCTATATAGGATGAATGGATACCTTCAGATTTGTTATCCATTCTAACTAGGAATCAAATGGTCTTTGATGAACCTACACAATTACCTTCTAGTCGATTAGAATATCATAGGATCAACTTGTTACCTGGAAGTCGACCTCCAAATATTTGGTTGTTTAGGTACCCCTATCACCAAAATAATGAAATTGAGTAGATGGTGAAGGAATTATTGGAAGAAATCCTAATTCCTCCAATTTTGAGCCCTTTTTTAGACCTAGTCTTATTGGTAAGAAAGAAGGATGGATCATGGAGAATGTGTGTGGACTCTTGTGAATACAATCATATCACCATCAACAATAAGTTCTGCATCCTTGTGATTGATGTCTTAGGGTTCTTAAACCACATTTATGAAAATTTACGTTGGTATTTTTTCATAACATGGTACTATACAATAAACATGTGAAGAACACCTACAACATGTGGAATAGGTATTGGACCTTCTACAACAAAATAAATTGTATATTAAACAATATGAGTCCATCTTTAGAGAAATTGAGGTGGAGTATTTAGGGTACATTGTGGCCAAAGATGGTGTACATGTCGACCCAACAAATATTGAAGCCATGAAGAAGTGGCCCATTCACCAAACATTGAAGAGCATTCAAGGATTTTGATAAACATTAGTATAGGTCTCTTTTACAATTGTATTATTCTATAATAAGTTTACACTTGCATTATATGTAAACAAAGTTGCATTCTTAAAGCAAATATTATGCTATACCTTGTTTATGTTGTACAAATTTAAAGCATAAATTTCTTATTTTTGCATTTTGATTAAGGGAGTTATCCTCCATAAAACCACATCTAGGACCTCATGACGCTAATTACTCAATAAATATTAAAGCAATAAATTGTTTTAAAGTATTTTTTTTTAATGATTTACATTATGCCTTTGATTTGTTCAACACATAAGCCTTAATTCTAAATTGTCATGTGGATCCAATTTTGTCTTTCAATGTGATAAGAGGTATTTTTCAATGTGATTTAGTCTTTGAGTGAATCCCTGGATCCTTATTTATCCAAATACAACTATACCAAAGGGCCTAAAAATTATAGTGTAGTATATATTTTCCATTGCTTACTTTGTACTTGGATTTATTCTTCTTTGAATTACTTTGTACTCATTTATGAATCAATTTGACTGTCTCCAAGAATATGTTAGATTTATTTGCCTAGGCTTATTATTATCCAATTATACAAATAGGTGAATGCATATTTCAAATAAAATATTAGGCTAGGAATTGAACCATAACAATCTTAAAATTGTAATATATTTGGGTATTATAGATTATCCCGTTGTAAGCATCTTGAAATATAGGTAAACTATCATCCAAGATATTTGGTGTAGACACCAAAACAGCACCAATCCGATTATGTGACCGCAAACACTGATCGCTTTGACAAACACAGCCCCCAGGGCAGCCCTTAGAGGTTAAACAAGTGGTCTTAACCACTTTCATAGCAATTTTGTAAGGTCAAGAAGCAATTTGGCACACTTGGACACTTTGCCCAGTATTCGCCTCACCCAGGGACGAATTCAAAATAGAATCCGTCCCACCCCAGACGAATTCTCGAATCCGTCCCCGGGTGGGACGAATTCTAAGCTTAACGGGAAAAAGGCAAATGGTGCCAAGTGGCAGCCCATAACAGCCGCTTAAGGGCTCCTACCTTGCACGCATGTGTAAGTGGACAGAGGGGCCGTTAGAGGACTCGTTACAAGAAGCATTTATCAAAGTTCAAGTCAATGAAGGACTCCCCTCCCTCATGGGAAGACAAGACTGCCACATGGCGCCCATGGCCAACACTTGGCTTTTGTGCTTCCCTCCCAAAAGAGACCCCTTGGGTCTATAAAAGGTGGGACTTTTCTCACCCAAAATATACAGGTGGAAGGAGTGTTCAAGCAACGAAGTGCTGCCGAATCGAAGACTCATTTGCATCCCCCTTTGTTCACCTTCCTACATCCATCAATCTCTTTTGCAAGGGAGGTTGTTGGGTGGCCTTTGGAAGCTCGAACCTTACTCAAATCCGACGCATGGACATCTGAACCTACCAACTCGCCGACCCCCCAATCCTAAAAGGTTTTGGGCCCATCCTTGGTGGATTGGCTCCAAAATCGAGGGCCAACGTGGGAGGCCCACTTGGGCACCCCCGCACCCCCAAGTCCTAATTTCAGTTTTTGAGCACTTTAGATTAATTTTTAGATTGCATTTTGTGTTACTAGGTCTGATTAGTCTATAATTGCAATTTTGTAGCTTTTGGTCAGAGTTTAGGGTGTTTTGTATTGCTTTATCGTTTCGCTAACTTGCAGGTGTCAAGGTCAAATTCCCGAGGGAGGAGGCCAAATTGGGAAAATCCGACCATCTGGGTCATCCCAAAATGGCCCCAATTACCTAACCCCCTATTTGCAGGAGTTTTGCAGGTCCCGAGATCTGACATTGGAGCAGCAGCAGGTCGATTTCTCCTATTCAGAAGAATTCGTCCCACCCAGGGACGAATTACCAATTCGTCCTGCCTGAGGACGAATTCCAGTTTAAGGTGAATTGGCCACCGCCTGGAGTGGCCTTCGGTAACTGTTCTTACCTTCTCGTGATTTTGAAGCAATTTGGATTCACCTGTTTTCATGGTTTCAGCAAATATTCGTATGCATATTTTGTTAGTTTTAGAGAGAGAATGCTTTTCATTTGCAGCAGTGCTACTAACGTCTTGATCATTTCTTTGTTTGCAGGAGAAGCAAGCAGAGGCGAAGAACCCATCAACATCCGGCGCATCATCTTAGCCCGCCCATTGCAATCGTGGGCACGCGGAAGGAGGAACCATTCAGCGATTGTAATCAAACCCTATTTGCGCTCCTAGCCCCTGAAAAGGGAGGAGGCATTATTGTAACGGAGATCGAAAGAAATTAATGAAAGGGCTATTTTTCTTTATCTGATTGCGTCTCTTACAACATGTCTCTTTTCGTTTCATGCAATTTACATCTCTAGGACTTAAGCGTGCTTAACTTTGAATGCAATTGCACTTGGTGTTTCCTTTGACCGAAATCTCGTGCTTTCATGGCGATCACTGGGACCTCGTTCCCTGGTTTTGAAATCACTAAACTGATTAAATTTTTGTGTTTGTGCTTGACAGTACACTTTTTTTTGTTGCATCGCTATTCGTCTCCGACAGGACGAATCCTTTTTCGCAATTGTCCGACCTCGAGACGAATTCAAATTCGTCTCTGGTGGGACGAACTCGTTCCGCAATTGTCTCCAGGGACGAATCTCGTCTCGGATTTTCGAGCAGAAATTCAGAGACAACAGAGCAGAGAGAAGAGGTAGGGATTTTCATGATCTCTCGTTATAATTTTCTTTTCTGTTTCTGCTTCGTTAATTGTTTTCATTTAATCTTGCATTGCATTAGGAAAAGTCATGTATGCTAGTTTCATTTTGTTGGATAAAACGAATCCCACACACATCACGAGACAACTTTAAACCAAGGAGCTGGTCGTAAGACCCCAGCCCTTGATCAAGACCATTGGTGGATTTAATCACCGCCTTGGCTTGATTTGCATCCATTTCCCGATTGTCAACTGTTGTTAGGCGTAAATCCTGACGAAGACATACCGAGCGTAGCTGGGGTGATTCCCATGCGCGCGAGGATAAGTTTTCTATGGTAGGTGTCATTAACAGGACAATCCCCTTCCGTACCGCCTATGTACCACGTACCTTCTTCTCTCACGTACCTATAGTCTCCCTCTCGTAAGGGCGGGTATATAGAGAGGTTGGTATATCGGCCTGGTTGGTATATTGAAGGGGCGACCTTTTTGGAGTTATAAGAGCCTACATGATGCATTTAAACGTTCTACAAAATCTACAAAAACAAAACAAAACATCAAAATGCACTAAACCAGTCTAGGGCACACCAAGAATCCTTAAAAGAGATAATCACGGTCTTGTGAATGTGTGTGTTTAATTCTGCTTAGTGTAGACAAAAAAAAAGAGAAAATCATAAAACGAGATAAAAACTTATTTAGATAGCATAGAAGCACCGCAATGGTGTACACCCGTAGTCAAGCCCAATCAAGGGCAGAAGCTCCGAGAGGTACACAAAAAGTAGGCACAAGTTGCCTTCACTTCAGTCCTGAGGATTTGGTTATACCGCCTTATCGGTCTAACCTACAAAAGAATCCAATTCAGAATCCCTGGGGTATGCCTATTCAAAGCAGCTCCTTTCGGGAAGATGCCTTACATGTAGACCTTGACATAAATAGAGAATCACCTCTTGAAGGTAGGCATGAGTGGCCACCGCGCAATGAAGCGCTAAACAGCACACCGTCCATTTAGAGGGGCAACATGGATATGGCGTCCCTTCTTTACCTATCATCGTAACGAGAGACCACATCCGGAGCGCAGGCTCCTTACATAGGGCGACCTAACTCCGCCCATCCCATTTACACTCATGAAAGGGAGTATGAGGAAAACCATCACATTCCTCGAGAGCAACAAACAATGCGGGAACCTTGCATTTCCGCACCAGCAGGATATCATGATCACCCCTTGAGGCCAGAACCTCGAGCACATACCACCTACCTCGACAGAGGGAAGCGACCCATTGAAACCTTAGAGCATCAAAATCAAGGTAGACCCATAGGAGGAACATTTGAACCTCCCGAACAAAATAGGGTAGAACAAATTGATCCGGATGTCGCCAGATATACCACCCGTCAAGCCCAAATCATGCGGCTTAAACAAAGTCAAGAAGAGATAGAGTATCAATACCGCTTGGATAAAGAACGCATGCAACGCGAAGCGGATGAGTTACGCTATGAAATACCCGAGAGGGGGCCAACCCCTCGCATCCAAAGAGCTGAACAAGATGAGAGGCGTAATCCGTTGGCGCAAGACAGTCTCCACGACCTCGCCAAGCTCGCCTCCAAGACCCCATAGATTCGAGAGGGAGGCAACTCCCCGAAACAATGATGGGTACCTTCAAGAAGAACTTGATCGGGGTCATAGGTTTCGCCTCGAGACTCCTCAAGAATTTTACGAGGAGTATGAACCGAAGAGGAGTATATCGAAACTCCCCATCAAGGCAGGAAGGATGCCATTCGGCCACCCCTCCATAGGCCTCCTGTTTACCGTAACTTGCAACAAGAGCGAACAAGAGAGGAAGAAATAAAATCTTCCGATGCATACCAAGCGCTATTGGAGCGTTTAGAGTCGGTGGAGACAAAAGCCGCTGGGCATCAAAACCCACATTACGTCTACTCCGCAATAATCCGTGCATCCCTCTGCCTACACCTCTCTACCCCGAACACTTTAAGTTGCCTCAATTGGCGCTTTTAAAGGTGAAGAGGACGCACAGAACATGTTACACGGTTTCTAAGCCAATGCTTCGGCATTCAAGATAATGACGCGTTATTGCTTAGAACATTCATAACCACATTCGCAGGCCCCGCCTCGGATTGGTTCACACAACTGCCCAAACACAAGATAAGCAGCTTAGATCAGCTAGTAGATGCGTTTCTTGAACGCTTCGCCTTCAACACAAGGAAGAAGGCATCACTTAGTGATCTTGCTAGCCTTAAACAATTTGAGGAGGAAACAATGGCAGCGTACGGAACCGATGGAGAGCTTTGCTTTCTAAGTTACCCTACCGTCCTCCCATGTCGGACCTCACGCAAATGTTCATGAAAAGTTGTTTAAAATCAATTCTCGGTCTATTGTTGTCGACAATACGACACTTAGAAGAAGCTTTGGCGCAAGCCGGAGTCATAGAAGAGATTAAGATAGGCGAAGGCGCAATTGCCAAGCCTAAGAAGAAAGAGTGGAATAAAACCACTAAAACTGGGACAACGCAACCACAACACGCCGCAGTCAACCAAGTTGCGATAAATGTCCCAGCTCCTGTGCAAGAAACGCAGCCTCAAAAGGCTAACTACGTGCAAGGCCTCCCGCTACGAAAGAGATAACAGGAGACAAGAACAAGATCAAGCGCGCCCTAGGCGACAATTCACCCCGTATGCGGAGTCTAGGGACTCCTTATTTGACCGCTTGTCGCGCGAATCTAGTTACTCGCCGTAAATCCAAATTTTTGACCCTAACGTTCCTAAGCCTAGGGGGTATAGGGAGGAATTGTATTGCAGATTTCATAGACGCAGAGGACATGACCTAAATGGGTGCTGGAAATTCAAAGAACTAGTCCAGGACTTGATTGACAATCGAACATTGGTCGTGGACAACCCCATCGCACCTAACAACCAACAAATGGGGGTATTCAAGGACCCCTTGCCTCCCCACGAGGCACAGACAAAACCGCTCCAAATAAACGAGGTGCGACAAGATCTTCCCGCACAAGGATTTGTGGGAATGATTAGCATTGTAACAAGGAACAGAAAATACCCAGCAGTTGCCCCCGAGGTACCTGCGAGGGAAGTTCCGTCGACATCGCAGCCTCAACAACGCCCAATGCAGTTACTTCCGCCTAGACCCGAGGTCACGATACGAACCAAACTCACGCAGAGTTTGCGGACCACGTCGCCTAGGCTCGTCCATCTACGAGCTTATTCAACAATCACTCCACATAGAGAAGCTCTTATGGACATCTTAAAAGCCATTGAAGTACAACCCCACGAAGCTAATTCTTTCAACGCTTCCGTGGGACATGTGAAACAATGTACGGAGCCCGTCATCACATTCAAAGAAAATGAGGTCAAAACAATATCGAATGACATGCCGGATCCACCCCCGCACGTTATCGCGTGGGTCAACGGGATCCCGTACAAGAGAGTGCCGATAGATACCGGCTCGTCCAAAGAACATTATAACCACCGCTGCGTTAAAGCATTTAAAACCGCCACCTCTCACATCACACTTCCACGTACACACCGCGAGCTTTTAACGATGCAATTTGCTCGACAAGCACGGTTGTTCTCGCCTATACAGTAGGACAAAAGTCAATACCCACACCGTGCCATGTGTTGGAAGGCGAAATGGCTTATAACATACCGCTAGGGCGGCCTTGGATCGGGGACATGAAGTGTGTCCCCTCGATCGCACACCAATGCTTGAAGTATGCCTATGAAGGGCAAATACATGTAGTCCCAATGGACTTAGAGCCCTTCAAGTATTGCAATGCGGTACAATTCATACCTCAATCGACCCTACCATCAACGCATTTGGATTTTCAATTAAATCCATCTAAACAGGTCCGATACCGCAGGCACCACTGGTGGCCAATAAGGCAAAATCCCAACCAGTGAGACGTCATCATTGGCTCCTTCATCATCAACGCCACCTATCGTGGGCCCAACAAGGACAAGGGAAAGCAAATCATGGAGGAGGTTAAGCCTCTAGAAGAGGGGTTGCCCACGATCTCAAGGAATATCAACAGAGGAAGCGCCCAACGCAACGGAAACCAAGATTCCCGAACCACCAAACATGGAATGGACTCAGAAGGACTACCGCTTCCTCCTACCCAATCATCAACAATCATCGTTGAGATGGCCAAGACAGGCCCGGGAGAGTACATAGTGCAAAATGTTGTGGCAACCCCCACACTCGGAGTCAAGACAAGACATGGGAAGACCTCGCCTTCCCATTGGAACAATCGTCCCTTTAGGCTACCCACCGAACCAAACGAATTTTGTGTATGGGGGCCTTGATCATGGTTCTCAACCATGCGAACAAAAGGAAACAGATGAAGAACCTTTTGTCGAAAACATCAATTATCCGTCGAACCCAGAATTTGCCCTAAAATATCTCGAACAATGCAATTGGCATGGGTATGGGCTAGGCAGATACGAGCAAGGGATGCGGATCCTTTGTCAACCAAGATATCAGATGCCATACGACAAGTCGGGGGTAGGGTTCAACCATCCCTTGCCATTAGACATCTTGGTTGAAAACATGCAAGGCCTAGAAATAGGCAATAGGGGGGATTGGCACAAGACCCATACGCCAATCCAAACACAGAATACACATTGGGGGATTATCTCCCATGGTCTACAAACACCCCTGGTAACAACAATAATCCCTCTCCTTTGCTAGAGAGAGGTGAAAGTTCAAAGAGCAATCCTCGAAAAGAACAACAACGGCTTCCAGATATTTTTCTGAAACTGTTCCCCTTAGAGGTTCCAGATGAAATAACGCAGTCTCAAAAGAATCAGGTCCCTCCACTAAGAGTGGAACAACCGCAATGGGATCAGATTAATTCACTGGAACAAGAAGAGTCCTCAATGTCGGAAGCAACAGATGCTGAAGAGGATGAGCAATTTTGGATCTATGAAAGCGATTCAGAAGACGAGACTGAGATGGACTATCTCGTACATGCGCGACGACATCACCGCGCTCTAACCCATGAAGATCTAATGGGACAAATGGGTATACGGTTGGGACATGAATGGCACTTAGACCCAACGAGGTGGGACCAAGTGCTAGGCCTATGGCTCCAAATTCAAGTTGAGCATCGTCCACCTCAAGATCCCATCAGAACAACAGTACCAAGGGAAGACCCCGCCTTCCTTTCCGCACATAGAGACGAATTTGCACCTAGAGAGGATCCATTCGTGCCTGCTCCCGTAGAGCCGCATCCGGAGTATAGGGAACATCTGAAAGAATCAAGTCGTCACACCCGTGGTTCTGGAGACCAAATTCATTCCATCCACATGATCTCCATTGATTTGACCACACCCATCCGCAATCCGACCGATCCATCATGGTCATTACATCTAAACATGGATGCCATTGATTGGGATCGCGTCAACTCACCATTGTCACCATCAGAGTACTTGCCTTTCGGTGAAATGCTTCATTTTACCCCAAGGACAACTCAAGATATTTTTCAAGCTGAAGAGGGACCCGAGGTCCCCAACGTAGATCTTAACTCAACTGATGATATCCATTTAATCCCAACTCCACATCAGTTGGAGGACAGATCTCACATGTCAGTCGAAGAGACGACTGACGTAGACATCGGCACAGATCCAATGAATCCACGGATTCTCAAGCTAGGGGTAAGCCTTTCCCTGAAGAGCAAGCCGATTACATTGCCCTTCTTAAAGAAAAGAAGGAGGTTTTTGCATGGTCATACAAAGATATGCCAGACTAGACCCGCACTAGTCATGCACAATTTAACGCTTGATCCGAAAATCAAGCCGCAAAGCAAAAACTAAGAAAGATGCACCCAACAATGGCCTTGATGGTCAAAGACGAATTACAAAAGCTGTTGGATGCACAATTTGTCATCTTCGTGGATTATCCGCCATGGTTGTCCAACATGGTTCCCGTCAAGAAGCCCGATGGGAGGATTCGCATATGCACCGACTTTCGAGACCTAAACAAAGCGAGTCCTAAGGATGATTTCCCTTGCCAAGCATCGACGCATTGGTAGACACTACAGCAGGTCATGAAATGCTCTCCCTAATGGACAGTTTCTCAAGATACAATCAAATTCGTATCAATCCTGAAGACCAACTCAAACGGCAATCACAACGCCTTGGGGGACATTTTGTTATAAGGTCATGCCTTTTGGCCTTAAAAACGCCGGCGCTACATACCAACGTGCTATGACGTATATCTTCCACGATTACATGCACAAAACTTTGGAAGATTACATGGATGATTTGTTAGCCAAGTCTAAATTGCGCTCGATCATCTCGGTGACTTAAGCAAGATCCTCGATCGCCTCATAGAGCATAAGGTCGATCGAATCCCAAGAAGTGCGTGTTCGGCGTCACATCCGGAAAACTCTTGGGTTTTATAGTCTCCAAAAGAGGCATCAAGTGGACCCAAACAAAGTCAAGGCAATCCTTGAAATGGCTCCCCCAACCACTATCAAGCACTGTAAGTCCGCAAGGAAAGGTCGCGTCGATTAAACGCTTCATAGCGCAATTATCCGACAAATGCCGACCAATGAACAAATTATTGCACAAAGGGGTCACATTTCATTGGGATGACGAGTGCCGCTCACCTTTGACGAAATCAAACAATACTTGGCTTCGCCGCGTATTGGCACCGCTAGACCAGGTGTGCCGTTCTACTTATACATCTCACCATCGAGGTGGCACCGGGCGCAATGCTAGCCCTAAGAATGAACTTCACAAAGAACAGGTTACTTATTATCTTAGCCGCACCTCGGTCGGCTACGAACTTAACTATGCATACGTTGAGAAACTCGCTGGCATGGTGTTTGCCACCAAAAGGCTACGCCACTACATGCTGAGCAACACGACGTATGTTGTGTCTAAGGAGAATCCATTGCGATACATGATGAGTCGTACTTATCATAGTAGCCGCACGGCGAAATGGATCATGTTGTTGACGGAATTTGACATTGAGTTTATTGGACAAAAATCTATAAAAGGACAAGTCATAGCCGATCAACTAGCAGAGGCTCCTCTTGAAGACGATCAGCCTCTAGGTCATAGAACTACCCGATGATGAGGTCTTCCATGTCTCGTAATCGCCAGATTCTCAAGAGCCCGAGTCTCGAGCCGACATAACCTTATTTTTTGATGGTTCTAAATGCGAGCAAGGTGGTGGCGCAGGAATTGTATTCTTCACACCGCAGGGCGCTCCAATGCCCCTGTCATTTAAATTAAACTTCCAAGGCACCAACAACAATGCAGAATATGAAGCCTTGCTCCTAGGTCTTCGGACAAGAATCGCCATGAACATCAAAAGATCGAACATCTTTGGCGATTCGCCGTTAATCGTCAATCAAGTCAAAGGGGTATATCAATGCAAATGCCCAGCTGAAGGCCTATAAAGCCCTCGTGGATAAATTCCTGGCAAAACTTGAGTGGTATGACATCGAGGCACTCCCTCGATCATCGAATCATTTTGCGGACACAATGGCCTCCTTGGGGTCACTAATCCCGCAAGACCTTTCCGGTGATATAACAACCATTCAGGTCAAAACCTTATCGCAACCCGTGATGGAGCGCGCAAGCTCAGACTTGACGCCAGAATCCACATGATCCAGATCGAACCATCTTCGGATAAGTTCTTTCGAATCCGAGACTATTTGAAACACGCCAACTGGGGGTCTTTGTTCTCCCCCACTCCCATTAATAGCAACACAACGCTATTTTTACAAGTTCTATCCCAATCAGCATTTGTTAGGGAAGAACTCCAAAAGGGATTGGCTGTTCAAACTGTCGAGGTATCTGATCAACAGGACTGGTATTTACCCATAAGAGATTACCTCAAGTTAGGTAATCTACCCTTTGGATTGACGCAAGCCGCAAAACGAACATTCAAACAAAAAGCGGCAAAATATGTCTTGATAGGAGACATTTTGTATCGTCGCAGCTACGACGGAATTCTTCTTCGTTGCTTGGACCAGAAGAGTCCACTTGGGCACACCCAAGCGCATGACGGTACATGTGGCGGCCACTTTAGTGGTATGGCCATTGCAAAGCGCATTCTTCGCATGGGCTATTATTGGCCATCTTTAGAGCGAGATTGCTGCGCATATGTCAAGAGGTGTGAAATGTCAACATCATGCCAACTGATGCACGCACCTTCCGGTGCCCTACGATAGCCTATGCTTGGCCATTTTCGTAGTGGGGCCTCGATCTAATCGGAAAGATCTCCCCGGCATCGTCAGGCCGTCACACGTTTATCATAACGGCCACATAATATTTTACCAAATGGGTGGAAGCAATTCCGTTAACCTCTACGACAGGACCCCGCATTGCGGAGTTCATTTTGCATTACATCATATGTCATTTTGGTATTCCATCCAAAATAATCTCGGATAATGGGCCATCATTCAAGAACAAAGACGTGCGTGCTTTAACCACAAAGTACAAAATTCAGCACAACTTTTCAACACCCTATTATCCGCAAGCAAATGGGCAAGCGAGGCGTCAAACAAACGCTAGTCGCCATCCTTAAAAAGACCGTCGCAGACAACATAAGGATTGGCACATACAAATCCCACTTGCCCTTTGGGCCTATCGCACTAGCATTCGGACGCCCACCGGGGCAACTCCGTTTTCACTAGTGTATGGCTCGGAGGCGTAATGCCTCTCGAGTTGGAAATTCCTTCCCTGCGCATATCAATGCAGAAATTCATCGATGATGACACTGCACGGCAGGCCCGGTTAGACCAGCTTACGTTGCTTGATGAAAGACGCGTTAATGCTCTCGAGCACTTACGTATCTATCAAGAGCGGCTTAAGAGAGCTTACAACATGAAAGTTCACCCAAGAGACTTTCGGGTTGGTGATCTGGTTCTGAAGGAAAACCAACAAAACTCTAATTTGCCGTCCCATATGAGGGACAAATTTATGGCAAATTGGTTAGGTCCGTATGTCATTGATAGCAAAATAGGACCAGGAACGAACAGGCTAGCTTCTCTTGACGGTATCAAGGAAACAACCCTTGAATATCAGTCATTTACGACCATTTCATATCTAAGACAGCCATGTACAAAAAAAAAAAAAAAAATTCAACAAAAACAAACAAACAAAAAGCTCCAAGGATTATCGCAATCTCTTGGTCACCCAAAAGCTCCAAGGATTATCGCAATCTCTTGGTCACCCCAAAAAGCTCCAAGGATTATCGCAATCTCTTGGTCAACCCAAAAGCTCCAAGGATTATCGCAATCTCTTGGTCAACCCAAAAGCTCCAAGGATTATCGCAATCTCTTGGTCAACCCAAAAAGCTCCAAGGATTATCGCAATCTCTTGGTCACCCAAAAGCTCCAAGGATTATCGCAATCTCTTGGTCACCCAAAAGCTCCAAGGATTATCGCAATCTCTTGGTACATCCAAAAGCTCCAAGGATTATCGCAATCTTTTGTCAAAAACTCCAAAAAAATTATCAGAATTATCCATCTTGGTCAACCCAAAAGCTCCAAGGATTATCGCAATCTCTTGGTCAAACAAATCAATAAATTCAACAAAACAAAACAACAAAAATCAACAAAATCAACAAAGATTTGCATCTCAATTCTAGGCATACTCGAATTCATCAAAATCAACAAAAACACCATGCATAAATCTTACCACACTACAGTGGTCTGGGAACGTACTAAGAGTTTCAGTAATTCAGTCATCATTTTCCTCTTTAGCCATGTAGTGTACCAAGTCGAACGGATTTTATAAAGGTAGAGTCATACTTGAAATACACCTTGTTACATAACATCCCAACACAAATCAAAACACTAAAATTCCCAAAATTGTGTGAACGAAAGATGAAACCTGCAAAATAATCTAGGTCACCACAAGCGAAACGGTTATCTTGCTCATCCCCCGTGCGAATGACCCCTAGAATGCTGAGAGTTGGCAAAAGGACAAGCTTCCTCCCTACCCAATTCCCTAAGAATCCCTAAAGTTCTCAATAGTTGCAAAACACAAAAATTTGCAAAAATGTCAAAACTCAAAAATTTGACAAACTATAGTGCACACATCAAAAGGCACAAACAACAGTGATTTTCATCACTCCATATCCCCAATCCCTTGCTCAAAAGAAAATCAATCAAAATAAACAATGATCTTATCACTACAAAAGAGCAAGTATCCCAATACAATTGAAAAAAAGAAGGGAGTTGACCTTGAATCCCTGGAACTCTCAGCATTCTGTAGGTCATAAGGCAAGCTTCAATACCAACTCGGTAACAGAAGTAAACCTCCCGCATGACGATATATCTGTCACATTAACTTGTGTACAGATCAATGTTTGCATGTGGATGAGCTAGCTTATGGCATCCTGGATTACACCGCAGATTAATCTTAGTACATATAACAAAGGAATTCGTGGAGCTAATTAGGTGATCCTCAGTACAGGTTCGGTTGAAAGCCCATTCGGCACTGGCGGTATCCTAACAAATACCACTAAATGAACTCAATTGCACACACAGGGATGTGAAATAGCTCGGTCAAAAACAAGTTTGATTCATACCTTGTTCAAAAGTCTTGTAAGATAAAGTACAACGTGGATAGTGAGTTAAAACTGTCTCGAATCTCGTAAAATCTTACACTCATCCCAAAACCATCTCGCTACTTATCATTCTTATGATACCATCGGAAAATACAAAAATAGCAAAGAAAACCAGATAAATAAAAATAGCATTCATCCATTTTGCATATCACATAGGCATCTAAAACAATTCAATTCATCCGCATTCATCAAATAAATAAACATGCATAACAAAAATCAATCACATCATCACATGTACAAATCCAAAAATAAAACCGGTATATATATATATATCGTCAAAAAGATGCCCGCAGGCTACAAAAACAGGTCCTCAGACCCCGCAATCATATCCAAAACCCAACCTAAGGCGTCGGCCACCATGATCACGCAGGATCGGTGCGACGGGAACTACCCCCCGTGGTGTGGGTCCTACGGGACCCTGCAGGGCGGCCACCGCTAGCCCCCGCATCATGCCTACTACCACCCCTCATCCAACCGCCCGCGGCGAGATGATGCCGATCGCTCGCCGACTATCCCTCGTCCGTCGAGAAGATCCGCCGATCGAAGGCTCGGGGAGCCGCCCGCCAAGGCGGATGACCCCCCTCTCCAAGTCTATCCGGTATAGACACCACTCTGCCTCCCGCCGATGATAGATAGACAATGCATCATCGCGCTGCGCCAAAACGCTATCCCGCTCTGCCAACTGAGCCCGCAGAAGATCCCTCTCTAGATCCCGCATCCGTAGCAGCTCTGTAAGCCGCGCAACCTCATCGCCTACATCCGACCCCACCCCTCCGTATCGGTCGGACGCATAGGACTCCCGGGGACAGTAGCCCGCCTGAGCTCCAACCGCTCCTCCACATCCCGCATGTCCGGCCGCTCCGGAACACCCAAGTCCACATCCTCATCTCCCACATCCGCCATGTCCGCATCATCCAACGGCCCTCCCCAATCACCCCCGTCGCCTCAAGATCCTCCACCGCCGCCTCCGCACCTCCGCGTGGGACCCTCACCTCTCCAACGCCGCAAAACCCACCACGAGTCATACTCATGGTAGTACCTACGTCATCCACATCCAACACCTCAATAACGCAGATCCGACTCCTCGCCCAATGGCACGAGGACAGGTGGCTCCGCATCCCTCTCATCTCCCCGACGTCGATAGCCTACGGGCTCACCAGCAACCCCGGCGCACCCCAAACCGTCGTGTAACCCGACGGTACGGAAAGAACTCATGCTCCGTCCCGTGCCGCCTACCAACCATCGCTCCCTCCGTACCCGTCGGAGCCACTCTCCCCTCGAGCCAGCCGGGACAGTCCCGATAGGGACGCCAAAACACCTCCCCCGGAGTGAGCCGCGAAAAGGCATCAATGTAGTGCTCAACCGCACCCGCCCATCGCCGACTCTCGCCTCGCTCCGAGACCGTCGCCACAAAGCCGCATAACCAATCTCATCATCCTCCATCGCCACCCGAGTCGTCCACGGTAACCGGTAGGCCTCTCAACAGCTTTGTGCTGCCAACCCCAAAGACCGCAACAAAAAGCTACAATCGACACCCTTCCGCTGTCGACAGCGGACCCCGTAAACCTCCCCGTAAAGCCGCGCCAACAAAGTCTCGTCCCCATCTCAGATCAACGGTGCCTCTATCGGGCACTCGCCAACCGCCACACCAAATCCAACAGGTTCCACGGAACCTCGCGCCCGACTAATCAGGGAGAAGAATGTTAGAAATGAGGCCCATCAGAATGCGTGCCTCACTCCTAACACCCCTCTCCTTCCACCCCCAACCAAAATCCCGCCACCGGCAATCCGCCTCGCTGTCTCCACCGGGTCTGCTACACCCCCCCCCCATGCCCAAAACATCTCGTGAGTATAGCAGCCGATCGAACGGAGATGTCCTAATAGGCACCATCTATCGGAATCCGAAGCAACCGATAGACGTCCTCAAGAGTCACAATCTCCCGTCGGGAGATGGAAAGTATTGGTCCTCGGATCCCAAAGCTTGATCGGGCCGCGATAGGCCTGATCCGAAACCACAGCTCCAGCCGAGCCACCCGCTTGAGCCCAAGGGCATCAAGCCATTCCCCCTCATCGCCAAGGCCAACCGCGCTCAAAGGCACGGTACACGGTACCGCTCCTAACAACCCCAAGCAAAAAAAAAAATAATAATAATAAATAAAAAAAATAAAATTTTCAATTCTAGGGTTTCTAACCTTAGTTGTTAAATAAAAACATCACAAAAAATCTTAAAGTTTTGAAAAGCGCAACACAAAAACAATGCATTCAGTTAAAGCAAAATAAGCCCTAGGGTCACTTACAGGACTCGCCTCGGCTCCGCCGTCGAATCCGCTTTGTGCACTCATGATGGCAGAGAGAATTCCAGAGCGCTTCGCTTCGCATTACCTCCTCCTCCCGCAGCTCCAAAATCGCAAGAAAAAATGACACAAATGAGCCCAAAATCAAGTTTTGGCCCTTAAATAGGCCTTTGCACCGGAATTCGTCCTTGACCGGGACGAGCGCTCGATTAGCGCTCGTCCCACCCAGGGACGACTTTCATGGAATTTGTCCCACCCAGGACGAATTCAGGCCAACAAAAAAAATCAAGAAAAATGACTAAAAATGCACTAAAAAAGATAATAAAACCGCTCGACAGGATTGCAAATGCACCTGACAACATGGGCATACAAAATCGACATCGGGGTCACAAATTATCAATATCCTACTCCCTAAGAAGGCTACCATAGCCGGACCGCTCTAGAGGAAGACAGATTTTGAAAATTTAATCCCAAAATGATGTCACAAAAACAACAAAACAACAAAAAAATTCAACACAAAACAAGCAATAAACATTGCCAGACACAAGTGCTCTTGCACTTAACCTCTTGGCATAGCAAAATTGATGTCGGGGTTTGCATTGTCACTATCCTACTCCCGAAGAAGGCTACCATAGCCGGACCGCTCCACGGGAGGACGGATTGCCGACAATTCAATCACCAAATGGTGTCACAAAAACAACAAAAACAATACAAAATTCAACAAAAACACAACAAAAACATTGCCGGCATAAGTGCTCATGCACTTAACCTCTAGGCAAAGAAAATCGATGTCGAGGTCCAAATTATCGCTCTCCTAGTTCCCCAAGAAGGCTATCATAGCCGGACCGCTCCACGGGAAATAGGTTTTCGACGATTTCACCTCATTATGACATCACCAAAAGGGTTAACACCCACCAAAAATAGGTCCATATGTTGGAAAAATTGCACACGCTTAACGGTAAACCCTCTAAAGGCAAACCTTGCACAAGTCATCTTGGGTCAAGCGACTCGTCGCTTCTCTCACGAAGGTCATTCCCTCATCGATTCGTCGCTTGAGGGGGTAGTCACACTTAGTCACCAATCAACAATCACACACCCAATTAAGGAAAATGACATGCATTCAAAGAATCATTGACAAAGACAATCACGCTCCCGCTTGGGGCAAACAAGCAACAATCAAATCAATCAAACACTTGGCATTTCGTGAATCATGAACACAAGGTTCCCCCTGAGGATAAAAACGCCCTTCACTTGTTCATGACTGATCAATGTCCAAGTTCAAGTCACACCTCACCAAAACAAGTTAATACTTGAAATCAAATTCCTTAGCTCGTCAGAAGCAAGGATTCAAGAATGCATGCCCTTTCCATACTTGGGGCATCAAAAGTTGGTTAGGTTACCAAGAAACCCTAATCATTAGTGCTTTGGTTATCTATTTTTGCTCAAGATCGCGTCACCCGCAGCGCTTCCCAAAAAGGGGCATCCGTAGACACCAAAACAGCACCAATCCGATTATGTGACCGCAAACACCGATCGCTTTGACAAACACAGCCCCCGTGGTAGCCCTCAGAGGTTAAACAGTGGTCTTAACCACTTTCATAGCAATTTTGTGAGGTCAAGAAGCAATTTGGCACACTTGGACACTTTGCCCAAGATTCGTCTCACCCAGGGACTAATTCAAAATAGAATCTGTCCCACCCCAGATCGAATTCTAATCCGTCCCCGGGTGGGACGAATTCTAAGCTTAACGGGCAAAAGGCAAATGGTGCCAAGTGGCAGCCTGAACAGCCGGCTAAGGGCTCCTACCTTGCACGCATGTGTAAGTGGACAGAGGGGCCGTTAGAGGACTCGTTACAAGAAGCATTTATCAAAGTTCAAGTCAATGGAGGACTCCCTCCCTCATGGGAAGACAAGATCGCCACATGGCGCCCATGGCCAACACTTGGCTTTTGTGCTTCCTCCCAAAAGAGACCCCTTGGGTCTATAAAAGGTGGGACTTTTCTCACCCAAAACATGCAGTTGGAAGGAGTGTTCAAGCAACGAAGTGCCGCCGAATCGAAGACTCACTTGCATCCCCCTTTGTTCACCTTCCTACATCCATCAATCTCTTTGCAAGGGAGGTTGTTGGGTGGCCTTTGGAAGCTCGAACCTTACTCAAATCCGACGCATGGACATCCGAACCTACCAACCCGCCGACCCCCAATCCTAAAAGGTTTTGGGCCCATCCTTGGTGGATTGGCTCCAAAATCGAGGGCCAACGTGGGAGGCCCACTTGGGCACCCCCGCACCCCCAAGTCCTAATTTCAGTTTTTGAGCACTTTAGATTAATTTTTAGATTGCATTCCGTGTTACTAGGTCCGATTAGTCTATAATTGCAATTTTGTAGCTTTTGGTCAGAGTTTAGGGTGTTTTGTATTGCTTTATCGTTTCGCTAACTTGCAGGTGTCAAGGTCAAATTCCCGAGGGAGGAGGCCAAATTGGGAAAATCCGACCATCTGGGTCGTCCCAAAATGGCCCCAATTACCTAACCCCCCTGTTTGCAAGAGTTTTGCAGGTCCCGGGATCCGACATTGGAGCAGCAGCAGGTCGATTTCTCCTATTCAGAAGAATTCGTCCCACCCAGGGACGAATTACAGTCAGAATTCGTCCTGCCCAGGGACGAATTCCAGTTTAAGGTGGATTGGCCAGCTGCCTTAGTGGCAGTGGCCTTCTGGTGACTTTTCTTACCTTATATCAGATTTTGAAGCAATTTGGATTCACCGTTTTCATGGTTTCAGCAAATATTCGTATGCATATTTTGTTAGTTTTAGAGAGAGAATGATTTTCATTTGCAACAGGTGCTACTAACGTCTTGATCATTTCTTTGTTCGCAGGAGAAGCAAGCAGAGGCGAAGAACCCATCAACATCGGCGGCGGCATCATCTTGGCCCGCCCAATTGCAATCGTGGGCACGCGGAAGGAGGAACCATTCAGCGATTGTAATCAAACCCTATTTGCGCTCCTAGCCCCTGAAAAGGGAGGAGGCATTATTGTAATAGAGATCGAAAGAAATTAATGAAAGGGCTGTTTTTCTTTATCTGATTGCGTCTCTTACAACATGTCTCTTTTCCGTTTCATGCAATTTATATTTCTAGGACTTAGGCGTGCTTAACTTTGAATGCAATTGCACTTGGTGTTTCCTTTGACCGGAATCTCGTGCTTTCATTTGGATTATTTTAATTGTAACTTCAAAGAATACTAACCAAAATCTTGTTCACAATTTCTATTTTTCTATTTGTTTAAGAGTGTAATGTTATGGGATTCTTCAATTTGGTAAGCATAAGTCCCTGTAAAGTTGTATATTTAGGCACTGTGAAATTAATAATCACTATTTATAAAATTAATTTTGAGAAATCTAAACCAAAATCATAGGTACACAAAACGCCCATGAGAAACATATTTCCCAAAGAGTTCTTCTTACATGGAACCAAGCTGCATATATGATTGAATTGATTACTTCCAACAAATTTATTATTTTACGTTTTTGTGAGTAGTCGACTTAAAACATCCATGAATATAGTCTCAAAAGTTCTATATAAAATTAATAGTGGTATAATGTAGTCTCAATAGTTGAACTCATAATGTATAAATCTATCTACCTAGATAACAATACTTATTATATAATTGATATATCTACACAATAAACCAATACTTATATTATCAACATGTTGTAAGTAGTAAAATTTTAAAATTATTGGAAAATCCCCATCCACTTAAAATGCATACACTATTGTCACTCAATTGGTTCTAAAGGTTCTATATAGGTTGATAATATATATGCAAAATAATCTCTTTTCCATAAGTCAATACTTCCACATTTTCTTATTTTACCCTTAAAAACCTAAATTTTTATGGGTTTTCTCCATCCTCATTTCTTTATTATGTTACTCTTTTAACCTTAAAGTGCAAGGGATAACATGTTCACCCCTTGATCTTTATTACTTGGAGAGGATTTTATACTACTTGAGGAAAATGAAGATGATTTACCTAGAATAAACTTTACCTCTTAATTTGTTGTCTTTGTTTTAGGATTTCTCTCTGCATATTCTTTTGCACATTTAATTCCTTCTAAACTTTAAAAATGATATTGTAGATAGGATTTAATTTCCTCTTCTTTCAGAGTGGAATATCCTTGATCTGATCTAGCTTCTATTATTGTATAATTTCCTTACTCTATCTTGAAGTTTATCTCATAGCAAGAATTTTTTATCTCTTTCTTTGTAGTTTTCACTTTGCAAAATCATGACATGTGTCCAATCTCATAACAATTGTGGCAATGAATGTGATATTTTCATAATCTACTTGTTTACCCCATTCTCTTGATTCAGATTTAATCTTAATGGATTATAGTAATTTTGAAAAAACCATAGCAACAAATATTCAGGTATTTATAGCATGATTTTTCTCCTTAGTAGTTAAGCCTTCCTATATGAATTCCCTCAAGGTATTTCCAATATTCTTCAAAACATCCTTATTTATAAGCTGATATGGAAGTCCAAAAAACCTAACCCATATTGAAAGCTTCTTCATGGTTTTTGTCTCAATAGAAAAGTTTGATTCCATGGTCTCAAATAAAGTGCATCTCTTCCCCTAAACCATGGACCACCAACCATTATTTTATCTCTATTTTTTAAACTAGAAATGACAAGGAAAAAACTTTTAGAAAGAAAAGTTACATAGTAATTTGAATTTAATCCCCACTTCTACTTGATCTAATTTTGAATCTCCAAATACCGTGGACATGACCTATGAAACTTACATATTAACCCTCTACTTTTGAGAACCATTATATCATGCTCAATCATCTCATTTTTTATACTCACTTCTAATGTAACATCTGCTACTACCTGAATCAAATTTGTCATATTCATTTTTTTTTATTAGATGTCTTAAAGTAAATGAATAAGTAATTTGTTCTAAACCCTGCTTTCTTATTACCCTCTTTCGTTTCCACTTAGTGATGATTTTGGATTTTCAAACAACACAAGTAAAGATCGTTAAGATTCCTCCATTTAACAAACGACTAAATTAGAGCTAATATTACAGGATCATCACCGGATATTAAGCAGAAGCCACTCAAACACAATGCATCTACTCTACTCAACACACAATGGCATTATTACTAGTCCTCATACACAGTCCAAGAGGCCACGGTGCTTTTATATGTTGTGATCAATCCATTCTCCAGAATTTCAAGTAGCGCAGGGGATACGATGGATCTGGCAGGCTTGTATTGGCTCATGTTAGCCCCCCTTTCCAATCGATGCTTCAAAATCTTGTCGAATGTTCCTGTTCTAACAATCCGAAGCTCCAGTGCTCCAATCCTGCCCGCCTTTCGGCCCTTCTTGTAAGCGTGGTTGAAGGAGGAATCCAACAAGCGGCAACACTCTTGCATTATAACTCCCATTTCCTCATTTGGATTGGCTTGATCCATCTCAAAATCAATTTCGACGAACACAACATAATGGCCGGGGCTGCAAGAGTGCTCCACGCAGGTCGTGTATTCCAAAATTTCGATGCCTGCCTTCTCTTTCAGAAACGCCGACGCCTTCTCCATCACCTTCTGCAGTTCTCCTTCGTCGGTTTTGTCCGTGTTCACGCTCAAAATTACGTTGTTGCGACACACGTATTCACATACGGGGCTGTCTCCATTGAATCCTGCGATCCTGATCACGTCCCCCAGCTTGTACCTGTAAAGGCCTGCACTTGCTTCCAATAACATCAGAACCGATCTATAGCAACAGAAAACTGCAACTGTATTGAAGTAACCTCGTCAAAACTTTAAGCAAATTCAAATTTACCTTGAAAATTAGTTACTACAGGTTGGTAATAGCGACCCACTTGGAGATCCTGGAACTCCACGGTTTTTAAGTTGCCCTCTTTGTTTGTGGCCGCCGTGAAATCACAATTCCAATCTTCCTCGTCCACGCAGTGCTGATCTTGCTGGAGCTTGTTCAACGGGATGAACTCGTAAAAGGCCGTCGTCGGTAGGAACGTGAACAGAGTTGAAGCAGTTGAGGGCTCTGTACATATGGCAAGATGACCGCCTTCAGAAGCACCGTATGACAGCCCATAGATTGGCAGATTTCCAGAGTAATGATTTATCCGGGATACGTAGGGCTTCATGAGAGGACCTCCGGCTCTGCACTGTATGAAAACAGCATTAGGCCACACCCTCCTCACAATTCCCTGCCACGAAGGTTTGGAGCATTCCTTCTCGATAATGTCGGCCAATTCGGGATTGGGACGAAGAAGCCGCAGCACCGCCATCCTCACGTACTCGTCTCTGATTTCTTCGCTCAGGGTACCGCTTCTTATGTCGTTGCACAGACTCTGCACAGTACGAAAGGCAGCCATTGCCCTTAAGGTTAAGAGATTTAATAATAAGGGAAGTACACTTAAAATGTAAAAAGGGTGTTGCAGCCATTGCCTGCCAAGAGCTGCGAAGCAGAGTAAAGACAGCGTCGACGTTGAAAGCGAAACCGGCCTCAACGGACCAAACTTGCGAAGCCTGCAATAGCCCGCAAAGCAAATGACAATACAACGCTTGCGGACTGTCTTCAGCGAGCACCACTTCAATGGGACTCGTGTATTTGAAAGAGTCGTAATTCTTTTTAAATCCTTTGCTTCTGTAATAATTTGTGAGGGCGGATCCCACCTTGTGTCCTCCCTTGGTTTCGAATTGCTTCCCCGCCACGGAAACAGAAAATATTTTCCCAGCCTCACGCAACGCGGGGGTAACAGACGATTCACTGGCCCTGAAAAAAAATAAAAATATATATATTTTAGTTCATTAAATTGGGAAAAGCAATAACTTTATAGCGCTACTGAATGTCATTTAACCTTTTAACCAGCGCTTGCATGTATTGCTGAGCTTTTCCAAATACTGATTCGTATTCTCTCGTCACCGGAAATTTCTTGGACTGTCCGGCGGTTGTACCCGAGCTGCAATCGCATACAGAAATTTAACGTCAGATAGAGAGCACTATCGAAACAAATAGTCGGAAATAAGTAATCATGTCCATCACCTGACCTTATCGAGAAGCAGAGAACAGGATAGCTGCAGAGAAGGGAAGATTTATCTCCACCGGCTATACGTTCAACATGGTCGTCAATGTCAACATAGTCACTAAGCGGAATTAATTCTTTGAAAAGTTGTTTGTTGCAACTCTCTTTTCTTAGCCCGCACTTGATCAAATACTCGCAGTTGGCGTTATCTTGCAGTATTTTTTGCAGCGTCTGCTCCTGAACACGGGTGGCGTGTTCAAATATCAAGTGCAGCTCCAACAATTTTCGACTAACTTCCATGTTAGCCATTTCTTTTCTCTAACAATCAAACAAATTAATTACAGTCGACAACGCCTTTGAGAAAGCTCGATCGTTTCGACCCTTTTTATAGAGGTTTCGAGGCCAAGAGAAAAGAGAGTAGACCGTCAAAGTGGAGCCAATAATGCGGATATGACGTGGCGTGTCCGCCGGCGGGACTGTTTGCCGTCTGTTGCATAAGTGGAACTACTAAACAATCATTGTCCATTCGGTCAAATGTAAGTTTGGTAGACGATTTTAATATAAACATCAAGGTGCACGAGTGGTGAACACAAACGGAGGCATTCTTTGACTGTCAAACCTAGGAATGTGGCGATGGAACGAAAGAATGCTGTAAACACGAAATTAGATGTTTTTATTTTTTTTAATTGAATGAATAAAGTCTCATTGAAAATCAAATCTCGGAAGCCTTCAAATTTAGTTTGTGAGGAAATTACATTGGTATGTTATTGGACTCTCATCTTCTTCAATGTTTATGTTGGAATTACAAAAAGAAAAATAAAAAAATAAGAAATCTAAAAATAAGATAAAAACAATATTTAGTTACATACATGATTTATTATTAAAATAAGTGGTAGAGTTATATATTAAATTGAAATTTAAAAGTTAAATTTTAACATTTAATTCAGATAAGTTTAAGGCAAGGAAAGGAATGAAAAGTTTCTTAATTTTTAAATTTCATCCTATTATGTATATTAAACTACCATATATTCTTTCAATCTACTATGTGGGAAGATCACTCATTATATATGCATTCACCTTTCTTTATATTAAATTTTAAACCTCCTATTTTAAATATTTAAATGTTTAGAGACATGCTGATAAGCATCAATCTATCGATTGTAGAGGTGTTAGTCAACATGTATGCAACCGATCGGGGTATATGTAACTGATCGACATGTATGCAACTGATAAAGGTACATGCAACCTATCGGCATGTCTACAACCGATCGACATGATTGCAATCGATCGGTATTACTACAACCGATCGACATGTTTGCAACCAATTGGTATAGATGCAACCAATCGACATGGCTACAATCGATAGTGTAGACACCAAAACAGCACCAATCCGATTATGTGGCTGCAAACACTGATCGCTTTGACAAACAGAGCCCCCAGGGCAGCCCTCAGAGGTTAAACAGTGGTCTTAACCACTTTCATAGCAATTTTGTAAGGTCAAGAGGCAATTTGGCACATTCAGGCACTTTGCTCAGTATTCGTCTCACCCAAGGATGAATTCAAACTTGGATCCGTCTCACCCAGGGACGAATTTTGAATTCGTCTCTGGTCGGGACGAATTCCGTGTTTAACGGGAAAAAAGAAGAATGGCGCCAAGTGGCAGCCAAGGACAGTCAGTTGATGACTCCTGCCTCGCACGCGTGTGTGGGTGGGCAGATGGGCCGTTAGAGGACTCTCACAAGGGCGGTTATGAAAGCCCAAGTCATGGAGGACTCCCCTCCCTCATGGGAAGACATGACCGCCACATGGCACCTATGACCAACACATGGCGCTTATGCATCCCTCTCAAAAGAGACCCCATGGGTCTATAAAATGGTGGACTTTTCTCACCCAAAAAATGGATGGGAGGCGATTTCAAGCAACGAAGTGCTATCCAATTGAACACCCATTTGCATATTTTTGATTCACCTTCTCACATCCACTAATCTCTTTCACAAGGGAGGTTATTGGGTGGCTTTTGGAAGCGTGGATCCAACCCAAATCCAACATTTGACCACCTTACACCACCAATTTGCAGACACCACAATCCTAAGAGGTTTTGGGCCTATCCCTAGTGGATTGGCGCCGAAATCAAGTGCCAACGGTGGGAGGCCCACTTGGGCACCCCCACATTTTATAAGTTTTATTCTAAAGCATTCTAGATTATTGGTTCATGTTGCATATTTGTTATTCTGTTTAGTGAACTCATAGCTTCAATTCCATGACATTTTGATCAGATTTTATCACGCCTTTTGTCGCTTTGTTGTCCTACTAACTTGCAGGTGGCGATATTGAATTCCTGAGGATGGAGGCCAAATTGGGAGAATCCGACCATCTGGGTCGTCCCAAAATGGCCCCAATTACCTAACCCCTCTGTTTGCAGGTGTTTTGGAGGTCTCGAGAGTTGATGGGTACCCTCAGCGACTCAATCAGGGTCATAGGTCTCGCTCAGAGACTCCTCGAGAAGTTTATGAGGAATATGAACCAAAAATAGAATGGGCCGAAATGCCCCGTCAAGGCGGGAGGGCTGCCACTCGGCCATCCCCCCATAGGCCTCTAGTCTCCCATAATTCACAACGAGAGCAAACAAAAGAGGAAGAAATAAAATCTTCTGATGCATACAAAGCGCTATTAGAGCGTTTAGAATCTGTGGAGACAAAAGATTCTGGGCATCAAAAGCCCACGTTACGTCAACTCCGTAGTCATCCAGTGCATCCCTCAGTGCCCACACCTCTTTACCCCGAACATTTCAAGTTGCCTCAATTGGCGGTCTTTAAAGGTGAAGAGGACGCACAAGAACATGTCACAAGGTTCCTGAGTCAATGCTTCGGCATCCAAGATAATGACGCATTATTTCTTAGGACATTTATAACCACATTCGTAGGTCCTGCCTCGGATTGGTTCACACAATTACCAAAACATAGCATAAACAACCTAGATCAATTAGTAGATGCATTTATTGAACGCTTTGCTTTCAACACAAGGAAGAAGGCATCACTGAGTGATCTGACCAGCCTCAGGCAATATGAGGAAGAAACAATGGCGGCATACGGGAACCGATGGAGGGCTTTGCTTTTTAAGCTACCCTATCGTCCCCCTATGTCTGATCTCACACAGATGTTTGCACGGAGTTGCTTAAAATCAATCTCTAGTCTATTGCTGCTGCAACAATACGACAGTTTAGAAGAAGCTCTGGCGCAAGCCAGAGTCATAGAAGAGATCAAGATAGGCGAAGGCGCAATCGCCAAGCCTAAAAAGAAAGAGTGGAATAAGACCACTAAGACTGGGAATACGCAATCACAACCCGCTGCGGTTAATCAAGTTGTGATAAATGTCCCCAAGCCTGTGCAAGAAATGCAACCCCAAAAGGCTAATTACCAGGTAGTGCCTCCTAGTTATGAAAGAGAAAATACAAGACAGGAGCAGAATCAGCAGCGTCGCCCTAGGCGACAATTCACCCCTTATACGGAGTCCAGGGGACTCCCTATTTGATCGCTTGTCAGCGGCAAATTTAGTCACCCTGCTAGAAATCCAAACTGTAGACCCTAATGCTCCCAAGCCTAAAGGATACAGAGAGGAATTGTATTATAGATTCCATAGGCGCAGGGGACATGACTTAAATGGATGCTGGAAATTCAAAGGATTAATCCAAGATTTGATCGACAATAAAACATTGGTCGTGGACAACCCCATAGCGCCAAATAATCAACAAATGGGGGTATTCAAGGACCCTTTGCCTGCTCACGAGGCACAGGAAAAACCTCTCCAGATTAATGAGGTGCGACAGAATCTTCCCATGCACGGATTTGTGGGAATGATCAGCATAGTGACTAGGAACAAAAGGTACCCAGCAGTTGCCCCCGAGGTGGCTACAAGGGAAGTTCCAACAACATCGCAGCCTCAACAACGCCCTGTGCAGTTGCCTCCGCCTAGACCCGAGGTCACGATACGGACCAAACTCACGTAGAGTTTGAGGACCACATCGGCTAGGCTTTCCATTTACGAGCTTATTCAACAGTCAACACCCCATAGGGAAGCTCTTATGGAAATTTTAAAAGCCATTGAATTACAACCTCACGAAGCAAATTCTTTCAACAACTTCGTGGGACATGTGAAACGATGTACGGAGCCGGTCATTACCTTCAGAGAAGATGAAGTTAAAACAATATCGAATGACATGGCAGATCCACCCCTGCACGTTATCGTGCGAGTCAACGGGATCCCGTACAAGAGAGTGTTGGTAGATACTGGATCATCCAGTAACATCATTACCACTGCGGCCTTAAAACATTTGAAGCTACCGGCCTCTCATATCAGAGCCTCCACGTACACACTACGAGCTTTCAACGATGCAATATGCTCGACAGTCGGCATAGTTGTTCTGCCTATCCAGGTAGGACAAAAGATAATACCTACATTGTGCCATGTGTTGGAAGGCGAGATGGCTTACAATATACTGCTAGGGCGGCCTTAGATCAGGGACATGAAGTGTGTTCCTTCGATCGCTCACCAGTGCTTAAAGTATGCATTTGAAGGGGAAATACATGTAGTCTTCATCAAAATCCCAACTAGGTGAGTCTTCATCATCCGCTCCTTCACTACCAATGCCACCTGTCATGGCTGAACAGAAGGACAAGGGAAAACAGATCATGGAAGAGGCTCAGCCCCTAGAAGAGGGGTTGCCAACAATTTCAACGATATCAATAGAGGAAACACCTAGCACAACGGAAGCTGAGACTCCTAAACCACCAAACATGGAATGGACTCAGGAAGGACTACCGTTCCCTCCATCCCAAGCAACAACAATCACTCGTTGAAATGGCCGATACGGGCCTCGGGGGAGTATTTAGTGCGGGAATGTTGTGGCAATGCCCGAATTGGAATCAGTACGGGACATGGGGATACCCCGCCTTCCCATAGGAATAGTTTTTCCTCTAGGTTACCCTCCAAACCAGACAAATTTTGTGTATGGGGGCCTTGATCATGGTCTTGAACCATGCAAGCAAAAGGACGAAGACGAAGAGCCTTTTGCTGAAAATATCAATTATTTGTCAAACCCGGATTTTGCTCTCGGATATCTCGGCCAATGCAATTGGCATGGATATGGACTAGGCGAGATATGAGCAAGGGATGCGTGTCCTTTGCCAACCAAGATATCGGATGCCATATGATAAGTCGGGAGTAGGGTTCAACCACCCCCGCCCTTAGACATCTTGGTAGAAAATATGCAAGGCCTAGAAATAGGCAACAGGGGGGATTGGCACCAGATCTTTATGCCAACCCAAATACAGAATATACATTGGGATATTACCTCCCATGGTCAACAAACACCCTTGGCAACAACAGTAATTCCTCTCCTTTGCTAGAGAGAGGTGAAAGTTTGGACATTAATCCCCAAAGAGAACATCAACGGTGTCCGGACATCTTTTTGAAGTTGTTCCCCTTAGAGGTTTCAGATTGAGTCAATACGAGTGTCAAGAGAATCAGGCCCCTCCACCAAGAGTGGAACAACCACAATGGGACCAGATTAACTTGCTGGAAAAAGGGGAACCCTCAATGTCGCAAGTAATAGTTGCTGAAGAGAATGAACATTTTTGGATCTCCAAAAGTGATTCAGAAGATGAGACTGAGATGATCTATCTCAGACATGCGCGACGGAATAATCGCCCTTTAACTCATGAAGATATAATGGGACAGATGGGCATAAGGTTAGGGCATGAATGGTGGGTAGACCTAGCAAGGTGGGACCAAGTGTTGGATCCATGGCTCCAAATTCAAGATGAACATCGTCCACCATGAGACCCTATCATGACATCAGTATCGAGGGAAGACCCCATCTTCCTACCAACACATAGGGCCGATCCGTTCATACCTGTCCCTACAGAACCAGATCTAGAGCATAGGGAGCATCCAGAATGTTCGACTTATAACACTCGCAGTAATGGAGACCAAACTCATTTCATCCACATGATCTCTATTTACTTGACCGTGCCCATTCGCAATCCGGTCGATCCAGCAAGGTCATTGCATCTAGACATAGACGCAATCAACTGGGATCGCGTCAATTCACCACTCTCCCCATCAGAGTATTGGCCTTTCGGTGAAATGCCCCATTTTACCCCAAGGACAACTCAAGATATTTTTCAAGCTGAAGAGGAACCCGAGGTTCCCAACGCAGATCTAAATTCAGCTAATGATATCCTTTTGATCCCGACTCCACATCAGTTGGAAGATGGATCCCACATGTCAGTCGAGGAGACGACTGACATAGATATCGGCACAGATCCAATGAATCCACGGATTCTCAAGTTGGGGGTAAGTCTTTCCCCCGAAGAGCAAGCCGACTACATTGCCATTCTCAAAGAGAAGAAGGAGGTTTTTGCATGGTCGTACAAGGATATGCCAGGACTAGACCCGCAGCCTAGTCACGCATAATTTAACGCTTGATCTGATAATCAAGCCTCGTAAAGCAAAAACTACGTAAGATGCACCCAACAGATGGCCTTGATGGTCAAAGACGAATTGCAAAAGCTGTTGGACGCACAGTTTGTCATCTACGTGGATTATCCGCCATGGTTGTCCAACATGGTTCCCGTCAAAAAGCCCTACGGGAGGATTCGCATATGCACTGATTTTCGAGATCTAAACAAAGCGAGTCCTAAGGATGATTTCCCATTGCCAAGCATCGATGCATTGGTAGACGCTACAGAAGGTCACGAAATGCTATCCCTCATGGATGGTTTCTCAGGATACAATCAGATTCGTATCAATCCTGAGGACCAACTCAAAACGGCGTTCACAACGCCTTGGGGGACATTTTGTTATAAGGTCATGCCTTTTGGCCTTAAAAATGCTGGCGCCACCTACCAACGTGCCATGACGTACATCTTCCACGATTACATGCATAAAACTTTGGAAGATTACATAGATGATTTGTTAGCCAAGTCTCTTTTGCGCTCAGATCATCTCGGTGACTTAAGCAAGATCCTCGATCGCCTCATAGAGCATAAGGTTAGACTAAATCCCAAGAAGTGCGTATTTGGCATCACATCTGGAAAAATCTTGGGTTTCATAGTCTCAAAACGAGGAATCGAGGTGGACCCATAGAAAGTCAAGGCAATCCTTGAAATGGTTCCCCCAACTACCATCAAGCAGCTCAGAAGTCTGCAAGGAAAGGTCGCGTCGATTAAACGCTTCATAGCGTAATTATCTAACAAGTGCCGACCCATGAACAAATTATTGCACAAGGGGGTTACATTTCACTAGGATGACGAGTGCCAGTAAGCCTTTGATGAAATCAAACAATACCTGGCTTCGCCATCAGTATTGGCACCACCTAGACCAGGAGTGCCATTCTACTTATACATCTTAGCTACTGAGGTGGCACTGGGCACCATGTTAGCCCAAAAGAATGAACTTCACAAGGAACAGGCTACTTACTATCTTAGCCGCACCCTGTCGGCTTATGAACTTAACTATGCATATGTTGAGAAACTCGCTTGGCAGTGGTGTTTGCTACCAAAAAGCTACGCCACTACATGCTGAGCAACACTACGTATGTTGTGTCTAAGGAGAATCCATTGCGATACATGATGAGTCGTACTTATCATAGTAGTCTCACGACAAAATGGATCATGTTGTTGATAGAATTTGACATTGAATTTATTGGAAAAAAATATATCAAAAGACAAGTCATAGCCGATCAACTAGCAGAGGCTCCTCTTGAAGACGATCAGCCTCTAGTCATAGAACTACCCGATGATGGGGTCTTCCATGTCTCAGAATCGCCAAATTTTGATGAGCCTGAGTCACAGGCGACATAACCCTATTCTTCGATGGTTCTAAATGTGAGCAAGGTGGTGGCGCGGGAATTGTATTCTTCACACCGTAGGGTGCTCCAATGCCCCTGTCATTTAAATTAAACTTCCAAGTGCACCAACAATAATGCAGAATATGAAGCCTTGCTCCTAGGTCTTCAGACAGCAATCGCCATGAACATCAAACGACTGAACATCTTTGGTGATTCGCTGTTAATAGTCAATCAAGTCAAAGGGGTATATAAATGCAAATGCCCAGTTTTACAGGCTTATAAAGCCCTTGTGGACAAATTCCTGGCAAAACTTGAGTGGTATAACATCGAGGCACTCCCTCGATCATCGAATCGTTTTGCGGACACAATGGCCTCCTTGGGGTCACTAATTCCGCAAGACCTTTTCGGTGATATGACAACCATTCAAGTCAAAACCTTATTGCAATCCGCGATGGAGCGTGCAAGCTCAAACTTGACGCCAGGAATCCACATGATCCAGATTGAACCATCCTCGGATAAGTTCTTTCGAATCCAAGATTGTCTGACATGTGCCAATTGGGGGTCCTTGTTTTCCCCTACTCCCATTAATAGCAACACAACGCTATTCTTACAAGTTCTATCCCATTCAGTGTTTGTTAGGGAAGAACTTCAAAAGGGATTGGTTGTTCATACTGTCGAGGTTTTCGATCAACAGGACTGGTATTTACACATTAGAGACTACCTCAAGTTAGGTAATCTTCCCCTTGGATTGACGCACGCCGTAAAACGAACATTCAAGCAGAAAGCGGCTAAGTATGTCTTAATAGGAGACATTCTGTATCGTCGCAGCTATGAAGGAATTCTTCTTCGTTGCTTGGACCAGCAAGAGTCCACTTGGGCAATCGCCCAAGCGCACGACGGTACATGTGGTGGCCACTTTAGTGGTATGGCCATTGCAAAGCGCATTCTTCGCATGGGATATTATTGGCCATATTTAGAGCGAGATTGTTGCACATATGTCAAGAAGTGCGTGAAGTGTCAACATCATGCCAATTTGATGCACGTACCTTCCTAGGACTTGCAGACAGTCCAGTCTGCTTGGTCATTTTCGCAATGAGGCTTCGATCTAATTGGAAAGACCTCCCCTGCATCGTCAGGCCATCACACGTTTATCATAACGGCCACAGAGTATTTTACCAAATGGGTGGAAGCAATTCCGTTAACCTCTACAAAAGGACCCCGCATTGTGGAGTTCATTTTGCATAACATCATATGTCGTTTTGGTATTCCATCCAAAATAATCTCGGATAATGGGCCATCATTCAAGAACAAAGACGTGCGTGCTTTGACCACAAAGTACAAAATTCAGCATAGTTTTTCGACACCCTATTATCCGCAGGCAAATGGGCAAGCAGAGGCGTCAAAGAAAATGCTAGTTGCCATCCTTAAAAATACGGTTGCAGACAGTCATAAGGATTGGAACATACAAATCCCACTTGCCCTTTGGGCTTATCGCACTAGCATTCGAACGCTAACTGGGGCAACTCTATTTTCGCTCGTGTATGGCTCAGAGGCAGTAATGCCTCTCGAGTTGGAAATTCCTTCCCTTCGCATATCAATGCAGGAGTTCATCGATGATGACACTGCACGGCAGGCCCGGTTAGACCAACTTACGTTACTTGATGAACGACGCGTTAATTCTCTCGAGCACTTACGTATCTATCAAGAGCGGCTTAAGAAAGCTTACAACATGAAAGTTCACCTAAGGGACTTTCGGGTTGGTGATTTGGTTTTGAAGGAAAACCAACAGAACTCTAATTTTCCGTCTCACCTAAGGGACAAGTTCACAACAAATTGGTTAGGTCCATATGTCATTGATAGCAAAATAGGACCCAAGACGTACCGACTAGATTCTCTCGACGGTATCAAGGAAACAAAACCCTTGAATATCAGTCACTTACGACCATTTCATATCTAAGAGAGCCATATCCCAAAAATGCTCCAAGGATTCCCGAAATTGCTTGGTCAATCCCAAAAATGCTCCAAGGATTATCGCAATCGCTTGGTCAAATCCCAAAAATGCTCCAAGGATTATCGAAATCGCTTGGTCAATCCCAAAAATGCTCCAAGGATTATCAAAATCGCTTGGTCAAATCCCAAAAATGCTCCAAGGATTATCGCAATCGCTTGGTCAAATCCCAAAAATGCTCCAAGGATTATCGCAATCGCTTGGTCAAATCCCAAAAATGCTCCAAGGATTATTGCAATCACTTGGTCACCCCAAAATGCTCCAAGGATTATTGCAATCACTTGGTCACCCCAAAATGCTCCAAGGATTATCGCAATCACTTGGTCACCCCAAAGGCTCCAAGGATTCTCGCAATCGCTTGGTCAAATCCCAAAAATGCTCCAAGAATTATCGCAATCACTTGGTCACCCCAAAATGCTCCAAGGATTATCGCAATCACTTGGTCACCCCAAAGGCTCCAAGGATTCTCGCAATCACTTGGTCACCCCAAAGGCTCCAAGGATTCTTGCAATCGCTTGGTCAATCCCAAAATGCTCCAAGGATTTCACAATCGCTTGGTCAAAAATCAAGAAAATTCAAAAAACAACAAAAATAATAAAAAAAAACAAAAATTTGCATCTCATTTCTAGGCATGCTCAAATTCATCAATCGAGAATTTTACTCGCATCTCATCTTCATATTCACAAAAATCAATCCATTAAAAATACAAAAATACATTGAACATAAAAACATTGCATCCATACATTGCATACTTGTGGTCATATAGGTCAAAGGCACCATAGGTTGTAGTTGCTCTACTAATCCATCTTGTTCCACACTGTTCCATTTTACAAAAACAACAAAAACACCATGCATTGCTTTTACCACACTAGAGTTAGTGGTCTTTTAATGTATCAAGAGTTTTTTGTGATTCAGTCATCATTTTGCTCTTTAGCCATGTAATGTATCGAGTCAGAAATATTTTATGAAGGTAGAGTTACACTTGAAATACACCTTGTTACGTAATATCCCAACACAAACTAAAACACATAAAACAATTCCTAAGTTGTGTGAACGAAAGATGAAACCTGCACAGTAATCCAGGTAACCATAAGCGAAACGTCTATCTTGCTCATCCCCCTGTGCGAATGACCCCAAGAATGCTAAGAGTTGGCAAAAGGACAAGCATCCTCCCTACCCAATTCCCTAAGAATCCCTAAGTTCTCAATAGTTGCAAAACATCAAAAATTTGCAAAACGTCAAAACTCCAAAATTTGACATACTACAGTGCACACATCAAACGACACAAACAATAGTGATTTTCGTCACTCCATATCCCCAATCCCTTGCTCAAAAAAAAAAAAAAAAAATCAAAATAAACAGTGATCTTATCACTACAAACGAGCAAGTATCCCAATACAATTGAAGAAAAGAAGGGAGTTGAACTTGAATCCCTAGAACTCTCAGCATTCTAATAGGTCATGAGGCAAGTACCGGTTTGGTTGATAGCCTATTGGTAACTGGCGGTAAACTTCTCGCATGACGATATATCTGTCACATTAACTTGCGGATAGATCAATGTTTGCATGTGGATGAGCTACCTTATGGCATCCTGGATAACACCGCAGATTAATCTAACTAAATACAACAAAGGAGTTAGTGGGTCTAATTAGGTGATCCTCAGTACAGGTTCGGTTGAAAGCCCATCTAGCACTGGCGGTATCCTGACAAATACCACAAAAATGAAATCAATTGCACACACAGGGATGTGAAATAGCTTGGTCAAAAACAAGTCTGATTCATACCTTGTTCAAAAGTCTTATGAGATAAAATACAGTCGTGGCTAGTGAGTTAGAACTGTCTGAGTCTCAGAAAACCTTAGCTACATTTCTGAACCAATTACAAGATTTTTCATCCTTACAATACCATTAGAAAATACAAAAAAAAAGAAAAACCACATGTATACATACAAAGTAATGTATCACAGCAATCACCCAGAAACAACATAACAGAGTTCTAAACAGTCTATGGTGCCATAGCCAAACATCACAAATCCCATTCATCCATTTCATTTTTGCATATCACATATAAAATCAAAAACATTTGCATTCATCATAACATACGCATCCAAAAATAAATAAAAATGCATACATCCATAGTCATCAGCCATAATGCATAAAGATCAAACCATCACATGTACATAACCAAAATAAAACCGGTATATATATATATCATCAAAAAAAAATGCCCGCAGACTACAAAACTGGTCCTCAGACCTCGCAATCATATAACAAAACCCAACCTAAGGCGTCGACCACCATGATCACGCAGGATCGGTGCGACGGGAACTACCCCCCGTGGTGTGGGTCCTATGGGACCCTATAGGGCGGCTACTACTAGCCCCCGCATCACGCCTGCTACCGCCTCCCTCATCTAATCGCCTGCGACGAGATGATGCTGACTGCTCAGTCGCACTATCCATCGTTCGGCATGAAGATCCACTTCCCGAGGGCTCAGGTAGCCACCCACCAAGGCGGATGACCTCCATCTCCAAATCTATCCAATGTCGGAACCACTCTGCCTCCCACCGATGATAATAAGATATTGCATCATCGCGCTGTGCCAAAACCCTATCCCGTTCTGCTAGCTAAGCCCGTAGGAGATCCCTCTCCCACAGCGTGTCCCCCAGCTCCAGATCTCGAATCTGCAGTAGCTCTGTCAGTTGCGCATTCTCAACGCATATCCTAGACTCCATCCCCTTTGTACTCGCTTGAAGTACAGGACCCTCCAAAATAGCAGCCTGCTCTGGCTCCCACTGCTCCTCCATGTCCTGCATGTCCAGCTGATCCGCAACTCCCACCTCTACATCCTCATCCCCCACCTCAACCATGTCCGCGTCATCCAATGGAACTCCCCAATCATCCCCTGTTGTCTCAGCACCCTCCACTGCCGCTTTCGCGCCTCCCAATGGCCCCTCTCCTCTCCATCGTCGTAGTACCCACCATGAGTCATACTCAGTGGTAGTCCCGATGTCATCCACATTCGGGACGTCAATCACCGCATCTGATTCCTCGCCCAGTGGCGCAATGGCCGGTCGATCTAGAGACCTCTCATCTTCCCGACGTCGATAGCCCACGGGATCACCAGGCAACCCCTGGCGCACCCCAAACTATCATGTAACTCGGATGTATGAGAATAACTCATGCTCGGTCCCATGTCGCCCGATCAACCACCGCTCCCTGCGTACACATCGGAGCCACTCTCCAGCCTTCGGCCAGACTGGACAGTCCCGATAAGGCCACAAAACCACCTCCCTTGGAGTGAGCCGAGAGAAGGCATCAGTATAGTGCTCTACGACACCTGCCCATCATCGACTCTGCCCCTGCTCCGCAGACCGCCGCCACAGAACTGCATAACCTATCTCCTTGTCCTCCATCGCCGCCCGAGTCGTCCACGGTAACCCGGTTGGCCTCTCAATAGATATGTGCTGCCAACCCCAGCACTGCAACAAATAACTGTAGCTAACCCCCTTCCGTTGCCGACAGTGGACCCCATACAGCTCCCTGTAGAGCTGTGCCAACAATGTTTGTCCCCATCTCAAGATCAGCGGTGCCTCTATCGGGCACTCTACCAACTGCCACACCAAATCTAGCAGGTTCCACGGGAACCTCACGCCTGACGAGTCAGGTAAAAGCATGTTAGAAATGAGGCCCATCAAGAAAGCGTGCCTCACTCCTAACACCCCCCTCTCCTGCCACCATCCAACCAAAATCCCGCCAGCCTGGCAGTCCACCTCGGCTGTCTCCACTGGGTTCTCTACACCTAGCCGCTCCCCATGCCCGAAGCATCTTGTAAGTACAGCAGTCCGCTGATCAAACGACGATTTCCTAATAGGCAGTCCATCTATCGAAATCCAAAGCAGCCGATAGACATCCTCCAGAGTCACAGTCATCTCCCCTGTCGGGAGATGGAAGGTGTTGGTCTGCGGATCCCAAAGTTTGATCGGTGGTCGTCGGATAGGCCCGATCCGGGACCACGAGCTCCGGCCGAGCCACCCGCTGAGCCCAAGGGCATCAAGCCATTCCCAGTAATCATCAGTCAGTGCCCCCCGTGCCTTAGTAAAAGCAGCAGGTACATGGTACCGGCTCCTAACAACCTACAAAAGAAAATAATTCAACAAAAAAAAAATTAATTAATTAAAATCATAGAAAAAAAATGTACAGAAAAACACACTTACAGCTTTAAAAAACAAAAATAAACTCTAGGGAGCACTTACAGGTCTCGCTTCGGCTCCGTCGCTCGAACCAGTTTGTGCACTCATGATGGCAGGGAAAGTTTCAGCAGCGCTTCGCTTCGCAGAATTTACCTCCTCCTCCCAGAGCTCCAAAATCGCAAGAAAAATTTGACACAAATGAGCCCAAATTCAAGTTTTGGCCCTTAAATAGGCCTTTGAGCTGGAATTCATCCTTGACTGGGACGAGTGCTCTGGTTAGCGCTCGTCCCACCGAGGGACGAATTCTACTGCTAGAATTCATCCCACCCTGGGACGAATTCAGGCCAAAAAATTCAAAAACATCAAAAAATGATCAAAAATGCATTAAAAACAGACACTAAATTTGCCCGATGTGAGTGCTGTTGCACTTGACATCCTCGGCATACAAAATAGACGTTGGGGTCACAAATTGTCATCATCCTAATCCCTAAGAAGGCTATCTTAGCCGGACCGCTCCATGGGAAGACGGATTTTCGCCAATTTCAGCTCCAAATACCGTCGCAAAAAGGGTCAACACCCACAAAAAACAGGTCCAAATGTTGGAAAAATTGCACATGCTTAACGATAAACCATCTAAAGGCACCCTTGCACAAGTCATCTTGGGTCAAGCGACTCGTCGCTTTTCTCATGAAGGTCATTCCCTCATCGATTCGTCGCTTGAGGGGGGTAGTCACACTTACTCACCAATCAACAATCACACACCCAATTAAGGAAAATGACATGCATTCAAAGAATCATTGACAAAGACAATTACGCTCCTGCTTGGGGCAGTAAACAAGCAACAATCAAATTGATCAAACGCTTGGCATTCGTGAATCATGAACACAAGGTTCCCCTGTGGACAAAAGGTTGCGCCCTTTGCCTAATCATGACTGATCAATGTCCAAGCTCAAGTCACACCTCACCAAAATAGGTTAATACTTGAAATCAAAATCCTTAGCTCGTTAGAAGCAAGGATTCAAGAATGCATGCCCTTTCCATGCTTGGGGTATCAAAAGTTGGTTAGGTTACCAAGAAACCCTAATCATTAGTGCTTTGGTTATCTATTTTTGCTCGACGCTGCGCCATGCACAGCGCATCCCAAAAAGGGGCATCTGTAGACACCAAAACAGCACCAATCCGATTATGTGGCTGCAAACACTGATCACTTTGACAAACACAGCCCCCAGGGTAGCCCTCAGAGGTTAAACAATGGTCTTAACCACTTTCATAGCAATTTTGTAAGGTCAAGAGGCAATTTGGCACATTCAGGCACTTTGCTCAGTATTCGTCTCACCCAGGGACGAATTCAAACTTGGATCCGTCTCACCCAGGGACGAATTCTGAATTCGTCTCTAGTCGGGACGAATTCCGTGTTTAACGGGCAAAAAGAAGAATGGCGCCAAGTGGCAGCCAAGGACAGTCAGTTGATGACTCCTGCCTCGCACGCGTGTGTGGGTGGGCAGATGGGCCGTTAGAGGACTGTCACAAGGGTAGTTATGAAAGCCCAAGTCATGGAGGACTCCCCTCCCTCATGGGAAGACATGACCGCCACATGGCACCTATGACCAACACATGGCGCTTATGCATCCCTCTCAAAAGAGACCCCATGGGTCTATAAAATGGTGGACTTTTCTCACCCAAAAAATGGATGGGAGGCGATTTCAAGCAACGAAGTGTTGTCCAATTGAACACCCATTTGCATCTTTTTGATTCACCTTCTCACATCCACTAATCTCTTTCGCAAGGGAGGTTATTGGGTGGCTTTTGGAAGCGTGGATCCAACCCAAATCCAACATTTGACCACCTTACACCACCAATTTGCAGACACCACAATCCTAAGAGGTTTTGGGCCTATCCCTAGTGGATTGGCACCGAAATCAAGTGCCAACGGTGGGAGGCCCACTTGGGCACCCCCGCATTTTCTAAGTTTTATTCTAAAGCATTCTAGATTATTGGTTCATGTTGCATATTGTGTTATTCTGTTTAGTGAACTCATAGCTTCAATTCCATGACATTTTGATCAGATTTTATCACGCCTTTTGTCGCTTTGTTGTCCTACTAACTTGCAGGTGGCGATATCGAATTCCCGAGGATGGAGGCAAAATTGGGAGAATCCGACCATCTGGGTCGTCCCAAAATGGCCCCAATTACCTAACCCCTCTGTTTGCAGGTGTTTTGGAGGTCTCGAGAGTTGACATTAGAGCAGTATCACTTCAGCTTTTCCAACACAGTCGAATTCGTCCCACCCAGGGACGAATAGCAGTCAGAATTCATCCTGCCCAGGGACGAATTCTAGGTGAAGGCAGATTGGCCGACTGTTTCAACGGTAGTGGCCCTCTGGTAATGTCTTCTGACCTCTGTCAAATTTGCAGGTGACTTAGATCCATTTTATTCACTGTATTTGACAATCTTTTGCATGCATCTTTTGGCGATTTCACAGAACGAACTTTCCTTTTTGTCACAGGTGCTACTAACGCCTTGTTTGTTTCTTTGATTGCAGGAGGAGCAACAAGAAGTGAGGATTCGTTGGCACAAGCGGCGGCAACATTCTGGCCCGCCCATTTCAAACGTGGGCATGCGAAAGAGGGATCAATGATCAAGATTGTAACCAAATCCATTTAACGCTCCTAGCCCCTAAAAGGGGAGGAGGCGATTTTGTAACCGTGGTTAAAGAGTTTAATAAAAGGGTTGTGACTTCTCTAAATTCTTGTAACTGCTTTCAATCGATTTACCTCTTTCGTTTAATGCACTTCATGTTTTAGGACTTAAGCGTTATTTTGATTTGAATGCATCGAAGTAGTTTTTCCTTTCTAAAGCTTCCGGAATCTCATGCTTTCAAGATAGACATATCTGCAACCATTCGACATGGCTGCAACCGATTGACATATTTGCAACCGATTGGCACAACTATAACCGATAGACATATCTGTGTTTATTAGTGTTTTGACACAATATAATTCAACTAATTTACTTATAAGGTTCTCCTTGTAGGTTCAATGGAAAGGTTTAAGGTCCCATCATCTCTATTGAAGAAAATTCAATACTTGTCTTGCTTTTTTCATCTATTTATTCATATTGTCATTCACTTATATCAGCACCAAAATATATAATTTTTTTTTTTTAATATTTATGCGTTTCTTTGATAAATAATACATTTATATTTTCAAACAATTATGTGTTTGAAATAAGTTCCACTTATATACCATATATCTCTAAAAAAAGTTTTTTTACTGCGACATTTAAATGATTTTCTTAGAATTTATTCGAATTTGCACGTCCTTATTACCATGCAATCACAACATTCCCTTAGCTCCTCAGCCCATTGAATTCTACCTAATTCACTTAGCTCTTCAGCCTAGTGAATTCTACCTGATGTAAACGAGGTTAGTGTGGCCATACAAAATGATGAGACAGTCAAAGACACGTTACCATGAATTCTACCTAATGTGAACGAGGTTAGTATGGCCATAAGTGATGTGTCCGTCGGCGGGACTGTTTCTAAATTGCCGGCTTTTGTCGTCTGTCTCATTCGTGAAATTCGTTTCTTTACACATAGAAATGAAAGTGGAACTTTTAAACAATCGATTGTTAATTCGGTCAAACATAAGTTTGGTAGACTTGGAGGGATTTTAATATAAACATAAAGGTTAATGTGCACGAGTGGTGAACACAAAAAGGAGCAATTTTTGACCATCAAACCTAGGAATGTGACGATGTAATGCAAAAATGGTGTTCAACATTAAATTAGATGTTTTTTAAATTGCATGAATAAGTCTAAGTGGAATCAAATTTGTTAGGGTATTTTTAATTTTAAAGTTTTTTTAACATATTATAATGGTATGTTTTTGGGTTTTGTTGCAAAGATTCAAATTTAAATTATATGGAAAGTAAGTGAATATAATAAAAAAAACATTCATTTAAAAACAATATTTGTTTGCATACATAATTTATTATTAAAAATACAGTTATAAATACAATTAAAATTTTCACAGTTTAAAAGTTGAGTATAATAAATATATATTTGACTATTAGCTTGAATAAATGGTAAAGTTTTGTATTCTAAGTTCAAATTTTATATTAAAATTTTAATATATATATATATATATGGCAAAGGTAAGAAATTCATTTAAAATACTGTTAAAGTTCATAAGTATTATTTTTATCAAACCATTGTATATTTTTTGACATTGGTTATATGCACTCATCTTTTTCTTCACATTTTAATTTTAAACCTTTTATTTAAAGTACTCAAACCTTTACCACCAAGGGTACTTAGATTAACAATTATTATATAGAGCCATGAAGGCACTTAGAGGTAAAAATTGAACTTATGGTTATACATTAACCTAAGTTAAATAATGATAAAATTTAGGGTCAAGTACATTTTATTATATATCTTTATGTTTTATAAGCTTATCTAATGTTAACTTTAACATTTTAGGCCCAATGGATTTAAGACAAGTGTTAAGAAACAATAGGTATAGATGCACTTACTCCTTAAATAAATTGTTGATATAAGTATATCAATCAAATATAAAATAATGTTATGACAATCAAAATCTTAGTAATGACATTGATGCATTATAGAACCTTAACAATTTTCTTAATTTTTAAGATAAAATTTAATTTATATAAGATATTATTTTTTAATTTGTTTCTTAATTCTTATCCTAATAAAAATTTGAGTTTAAAATTTTCGTCGCAAATTTTTTATTTTTTCAATAGTTGATTCATGCTGTTATAAAAATAAAATATGTCCTCCTTAGAAAGAAACCATAAATTATAACTTGTACAAAAGCATAGTTTTGTACTTGTTTTGATCAAATCTATACTTGCAATTTAATCTTTTCGAAATATTTTTGTATGCTATGTTTTAGAAAAAATGATCACTCAAAATTTACAATTATATTTAAAAATCTTTCACTTCCTCTGGCCTGTAAATTCATAATGTTCAAGCAAATAAAGGCTTAATTTTGAACTACATAAAAATCAAACTTAAAACCCAATAACAAAAAAAAAATAAACCATTAAGAGAAGGACATCTCCATAGTGTTAAGATTCAATGGAGAGGTTGAGGGTCCTATGATGCAAGAGCATCCACGTGGAGAATGAACGAGAGGGATTGACATGAAAACTTTAAGGCCAACCATCAGGTATATGAACTACTTGATGGAATTTGAAGAGCATTGTCTTCCTAAGCCTATAAATTGGAAGTAGTTCAAGAGGAGGAGAAGGAACACAAGAGAGAAAAGTGTGGGTTCATGAAAGGAGCAGGGATTTAGACAAACATAAAATGTAAACATAACCATGATAAAAGCAAATTTCTAATAGAAATATAATTTTCTCCATGTTTCATTTGCATCATTGGACAGGGAGCTATTTGTCCCGGGGTGAGACGAATAATAGGTTTGTATTCGTTCTAGGGTGAGACGAATAATAGGTCTGTATTCGTTCCAGGGTGAGACGAATTCCTATTCATCCCTGGAGGAGACGAATTCCAGCCTTGTACTCGTCACAGACTGAAACGAACAACAGTCCAAGGTTTAAAAACTTGGTACCTGTAAGCAAAAACAAGCAAATTTGATCAAAAAGTTAATCTTAAAAATCAAGGGACAGAGGTACCACCATGATCGCCACTGAAAGCACGAGGATACAAAAATAAAAAGGAAAATGCCAAGTACGATGCGTCTAAAACCAAACTTAACACCAAAAGCCTATGTATTGAAAAATGCATGAAAGGAATGAACATGAGAAAATCGACACAAGATAAAAGCAATATGGAATAGGGTCCTCTTTATTGATGTGATTTTAAAGTCGTGTTACAATACGTCTCCTTCCTTTTTAGGGGATAGGAGCATTAAATATGTTTTTGATCACATCCATGGATAGCAATCCTTCTTTCGCGTGCCCACATGTAAGATGGGCGGACCAAAATGTCGTTGTCGCTTGTGTATATGAATTTTGGTTCCTCACTGCTCCTCTGATGTCAGAAACCTGTGTTCAAGGAAACAAAAAATATTAGTAGCACCTGCAGACAGAATAGAACATGTATTTCCCAAGGCCTACTGTTAGTGTATGCATGAAAATATTAAAACGATAACCAAATGACCTCAGATAGACCTAAAAATTTAACAGAAGCATGAATATGTTACTAGGAAGGCACTGCAAAAGGAACAGTCTAGAAATTTCTCACAGATTTGTATTCTCTCTGGGGTGGGACGAATAGACCTCCAATAAATTATCAGAAAGCACCCTCTTCAATGTCCTGTCCAGAAAGGTCCAAATGACCTGCAAAGTTGGGGCTAGCTAATTGGGGGTGATTTGGGAAGACCCAGAAGGTCATATTTCTCCAATTTGGCCTCTATCACCCAAATTTTTTTGGTGCCATCTACAAGTTAGTAAAGGCAAGAAATGATAAAAAACATGGTCAAAATTGCTCAAAATGAAGTGAAATTTAAACTACAGCCTATTTAAATAACCTAGAATAATATGTAAAAGAAAAATTAGAGAAATATATCAGAGATTTCTATTCGCTTCGGGGTGGGGCGATTAGGGTTGTGACAGTTTGGGGGGCGCCCGGGGGAAGGACGCCCATCGTTTGGGACTCTGTTTCAGCACAAATCCACTTGGGATGGGTCCAAAAATTTTTATGGGGTGTTTTAAACAAATTTTGTGGAATATTGTGGCCAAATGTTCGGGTTTGGGTCTTAGAATGCGCCTCCAATGATCACCCAATAACCTCCCTCCAAAAGAGAGATCAAGGATGTGAAAGCACAAACAAAGGGTGAGGATATATTTTAGCAGCACTTCATTGCTCCAAAAGCTCCTCTCTGTATCTCTTTTTGGGTGAGAAGACTCACCAATTTATAGACCTAGGGTCTCTTTGTTTTGAATGTGCATGTGAGGGTGCCACTTGAGTTGATTGTCCTATTTTGAGAGAAAAGATTATTCCCTGATTTAGAGTCTCCTTACATGAGGTCTCTAAAATAAAGACATGCATGACTGAAGTCTCTCTTCTTGATTTGAAGCCATTCCTCGCAATTGCATGTCCTGAATTTGTAGTTAACTGGCGAACCTATCGAGGTTTGACTTTTTGCCAGTCAAACCTGCTATTTGCCTCACCCTGGGTCGAATACTGCTATTCACCCCTGGGTGGGGCGAATACCAGTTTGTATTCGTCCCAAGGTGGAGCGAGTAGGGAGCAAAGTGCCAAAAAGTTCCAAATTGACTCTTGACCTTACAAACTACTATTGGGAGTGGTTAGGACCACTGTTTAACCTCTGGGGGCTGCCCTAGGGGCTGTTTGTGTCAATGGAAAAAAGATAATGATTTGACATAGCCATACTCAAACAAGTTTTCAAAATCCAACGCCTAACTACGGAATCTCACCACACCACCAGGAGGGAAGCCGTTGGAGGAAATTTGAAATTTTAAAAGAGGTAAAGACCCTCCTAACACCACAAGGATCGATTAACGTTCTAGAAACTCCAAAAGGGACATCCTGAAAGCAAGAAATAAAGGAGACCTGCTGCCAAGCCTTTAACCTACAAACTCCACCACCACCTGAGGATTGACCATAATATGAGATGACGTAAAGCCAATAGATAAACCTTAAGGTTTCTCGATATTGATGAGGTAGAGAATATCATACGAAAAATCCATTCACCATACCTATAGGCCCTAACGAGATACACCAAGATTTGCTAGTAAATCGGCCATTGAATTCCCTTCTCTAAACTCGTGCTTAATTAACACCTCCTCCATGGAACGTATAAGGGATATGGATTCATCAATTAAGTTTGAGATACGCCAGTTAGATCGACAGTCCCATTTGAGCATGTTGATGACGTTCATCGAATCACCCTTAATAACTACCCTACGCATACCTAAGTCTTTTAGCATTAACACCCATAAGAAGGAAGCATGGGCTTCAGTCATGTGAGATGATTGGACATCAATATGCTCTACAAAATCCAAGATCAAGTTGCTACTATTATCACAAATCATGCCCCCAGCCCCAATAGATCTCGGATTACCCTTTGACACCCCATCGAAATTAATCTTAAACCACCAAGGAGGTGGCGGGTTCCAACGAATTGACCTTCTCAAATTAGGAGCTGGTGTTGGCCTTAACTCTGGGTGGAAACCAAAACATTCCTCAATACAGAATTTTGAGTGGTCACGAGGCATTGAGGAGCAGGAGTCCTTTGTAGTCGATAAAACGTTCTCTACCACCTTCCACACAATATTTTGACTGATGTGGTAGATATATTTCTTCGTGTTTTTAAAGACCCTTGCATTTCGCTCCTTCCACACACCCCAAAGTAAATGAGGTAATAGAAACTTCTAGAAGCATTTGAGCCAGGGCAAAGAAAATGGTGAAGTCCATTGCTGTACACAGTCACTTATCGAGTCAGGCAAGATCCAAGACACATCGAGGCACTGAAGGATTAAATAAAGTATTTCTTGAAAAACCTGGCACTTAAGTAACAAGTGAGAGGTTGATTCCCAATCCTGCTTGCATAGAAAACATCTATTAATCAAATTAAAGCCCCTCTTATGCAAATTATCAATAGTCAAAATCTTATTCTGCACCGCCAACCAGAAGAATATATTAATCTTAGGAGTCAAGTTTTTAAGCCATATCTTCATGATTGGAAAGTTGCCAATCCCTTCGAGACAAATCAGATCGTACGGAGACTTGATCGAGTAAGAACCTTCATTTACACTATTCTAGACCAGACGGTTCGCTATCTCCTCAAGCCTCACAACATACAAATGCAGTTCAATCAAGAGAGAAATCCATGCATGACGGTCCTAGATGTTCCTCAAGAAAGGGGGGGAGTTGATCCAAAATTTACATCCATTCTGAAGAATTAAAAAATTAGCTACCTTAGAGAATCCCGCCACCTTGGAATTCAAACACAAGTCCCTAAAGCGAGGATCCTCAGCAAGGGGGAGATATCTGAGCCATGGATCTTCCCAAAACAAAACAGATCTCTCATTGCCAATCACCCAACAACAATTATTTTTAATAAAATCCCGAGATTTAATAAAACTGTTCCAAAAAGCTGAATCGTCGTTAGGGAGGGGATCCAAAAGGAACAACTCAACATTAAATTTTTCTCTAAGGATCCAACATCATAAATGATCTGAATTAATAGCAACTTTCCAAGCAAGTTTAGAGACCATCGCCTTATTCATTTTGATCGCGTTCTTAAGATTTAAGCCTCCATATTTTTTCTTCTGCAAATTTGCTCCCAAGAGATTAAGTGAAACTTACCCTTAAGCTCAGGACCAGCCCAAAGGAACGCCTTACAAATGCTAACAAATTTAACTGCCACCCTTCCGGGAAGGTTGAAGATAGAAAGGAAATAAATGGGAATGCTTTGAAGCGTACTCTGAACCAACACAACCTTATCTGCTTGACTGAGAAGAACTCCTTTCCATGAGGTTAATTTTCTTTGGGCCCTCTCCACCACTAAAGTCCAGAATGAGTCTTTTATGCGACCTGCAAAAAACAGAAGGTCTAGATAAATGGCCGAAAAGAAAACAATATTGAACATTATTTTTCACATTGGTCCACAAAAAAATAAAAATAATAAAAACCAAACTAAATTAAAAATTTAAACCAAGATAAAATATATAAACATAACTCTATACATATTTTTTTATAAAAATAAAAATAAAAAACTAAACAAAATAAAAATAACATAAAATCTTTGAAGCCAGGTCATACATGCTCTAAACCCCATATTCTATAAAGACCTCGCCGATTGAAAGAAGGCCTTCCTCATTTTTATGTTGTCATTTTTAAGACTCCCTTGTATATGAAGATCACATAAAATTTTAAAGCCCAACCAACATGCTTTAAATCTCATATTCGGCAATAAAAGAAGGTGCCTTCCTCATTTATTTGTTGTCATTTTTAAGACTTCCTTGTATATGATGGAGAATATAATTATACCTTACACTCCCCGTAATGGCATAGGCTTTGTATACTTGATAAAAGTATAAATAATAAATTTAAATAATGACCAATCTCGAATCACTAAAATTCATAACAATTGAAACGTTACACTATTGCCCCGCATTATGTGTATCTAAAATAGTTAGTTTAAAATTTATATCCATATATTTAAAAGAAATAGGTTGGTTGGTAGGGTAGTATTTGTGGATAGATTGTTTTGCTCCATTCGTAAATGGTTGAATCTTATAGATTGCTTTAGTTTAGTTGAATCTTATAAATTACCTCAGTTTGATTCTCTACCTTTTACCCAACAAACTAAAATTTATAAAAAAATTATATACAACCCAACCCAAAAAACACATCATTATTAAGTGATATACCACTAAAATAGTTTCTTGTTTAACTACATCGATATAATTACTTATCGATTTAATTGCCTAAAACGTTGAGTCTGCATTAAAAAACACATCATTATAATTTGTTTAGCAAATTTTATTAGAAATTAAATGTATGTTCCTTTGAAATTTAATCTTAGAATTGATTCGACTTATTTAAGCATGCGAGAAAGCATAGCATTCCCTTAACTCCTTAGCACAATGAATTCTATCTAATGTGAACAAGGTTCGTATGGCTATACAAAACGATTTGACAGTCAAAGGCACGTTGCCATTTATCTCTCTTTGACACCCGCGCGGATGAATATTATTTAAAATTCATTCACAGTGAACCAAAAGGTTAAGTGATTTGACCACCATTATTTAATATCCACTACATGCTGTCTGTGATTGACGTCAGTCAACGATGTCTGCGTGAAAGCAAAATCCCACATGGTTCAACCATGCAACCATCCATTTGACACCAGTCCACGTCGTTTTTGGAGCTTTCAGAACTCAGTTTATTATGGTTAATGATAGGGAAATGTCTTTGGTTGGATCTTCTAAATTTTTTAGAATACGTGATTTGGTACACTATTTAAAAAAAATTAGAGTGCATATTATTAAATTATTTTTCAAACATAAGAGTGTTAGTTATTGTGGTTATTGAAGTAAGGATAGTGGGGATTGAAGTCCGATGGAGGTTAATATGATAAAGAAATATCTTTAATTTGATTTTTTAAATTAGTGACCGCATGTAATTTGGAACATTATTTAAAAACATAGTGTTTGTTATTACATTATTTAAGAAAAAAACATTAGAGTGTTTGTTATTGTGGTTATTGAAGTAAGGATATTCAGGGTTGAAGTTAAATCAAGGTTAAAATTTTAGGATTTTAAATTTTTATTTTGTTTTTAAAGTTATAAGTTAAGCATCTTTAAGGATATAGGGTTTAAGCATGTTGATTTTTTACCAAATTTTATCTTTAAAACTATGGTAAAATGTTGAAATCAACATTGCTAGATCTAATTGGTAGGCGTAGCTAAAAAAACATGAAATTTGTGCAATACTCCTCAACCATTCTTGTTTGCTTCGTTTGCATTAGACAAACCACATATGATGTGGAATAGCCCTTGTCAAACCTTCATAAGAATTATTCTTTAAAATTCGACGACAAAGGAGAGGTTTCTAGTTGGCGAAGCTCACATAATAACCACTAATGAGCATGAGTTTCCAACTCAGTAGTGGCTAATGTGACATGATCTTCTTCACGAACATGGTGCAAATGGATGATGCCATCCATCTTGGCCAACCACTCGCGTTGATTGGCACCCTCAAAGGTAGGTATGTTAATGTGTGAAAAAAGAACATCATGAGGCCAGTGAAAGAAATTAGAAGCACCTCCTCAAGGGTCGACTTCCTAAACCTAGGGACCAAGATAATAAAAATAAATATAGTCCACATGGCTATATTGGAGTCGTTACAATAAGAATCTTCTTAGGTTGGATCCTTAATCACCACTACCAATATTAAATACTTCCACACATATCCAAAGAAAATTTTTAATCTTGTATAGTTGCATAAGGCATGGTTTGGAAACATTGATTTCCCTTTTATAGCATACATCATGTTGTTTCAAAAATTTGACTTGCTCTTGGCCCACCTTATTTCTATCACCAAAAGAGGCTTTGTATGAGCTTGTTTATGAAAAGAGCCATTATAAAATTCCTAGAACACTAAAAATATTAGAAGAAAGAAGATATCACGAAGGATTAGATCTTCATGCATAATATGAATCAACAACCCAAAGGAAGAAGGATTGACTAGAGCATACTTTGAATCCTTTTTCGATATATCTCTAAAAGACTCAATAATTGTTGTAAATATCACTAATCCAATTGTATCTCCCATAAATATAGAAAAAAATATTATGATTGCATATCATACTATAAACTCGTTAATTTCCTTTGACATTTTCGAAAGGGATATTTAAACCTTGGTTGGCTTGAAGCTAAGTATTTTGTGCTAACGAAGATGCAAATCCTATATTTGAGGCAAAAAAGATATTTTCTCTAAAAATTCAATTCTTACCTACGCTAGAAGGAAAATGAAAAGCTAAAATGTGAAAAAAACATGTAACGTAGCATTTCTAGCATTCTTAGATTGGCTAGTAGAGGAAAGTGAATAGTCAAACTGATCTCATTGATTCCTCCTTGAAGAACATTGTTCATCTCGACAAGATATATTATTTCTCACAAAATGCATGGGTGCATGTTTAACCCAACATCTTCTTCTATGCATGCACCATCCAATTTTATCCTTATCAAATCCTTAAACCTACTAAATTATCCAAGGCATATCCAAATCATCATAATTGTATATTTTTTGTTTATAAGAAGAAAAAATGTTGTGCCTCAACTTGGACCTATAACCATCTCCCTTCTACACCTTGAGCAAGTCAACCTATCCATATTAGCACCCTTTATGAATGCAATCTCGCCTACCCACAATTGTGCCTTTATCCTTCAAAGTGATGCCTTGACTTCAGCAAAATTACATGCATAGAAAAACACAAAAATTAAAATTCAAATCTTGTTCCCTCCAATCTCCTTTTAAACAGAGTGTCATGTCCTCTCTGTGAGGTAAGATGAAGGTGCTAAAATTCTAAAACCAAATTTCCATAAAAGCTTCCAGAATGATGGAAATTATAGTAGAAGAAGCATAAATTCCCTAGAATAATTAGAATTATGGATAGAAAAATGTAAAAAAGGATCTACTCTCTACCTCTTATGCCAAATATGCTTATGAAGCTTTGAAGAGCAATTCATATTAATACTTGGAAAAAGGATTGGAGGCTCTGAGCTACCTTTTTGTGTGACCAAAAAATGTGACTCCATACCTGCTCTGATACCATGTTGGAATTCACTCCTATAAGCAATCTAATCCAATCAAATTTTATATACAAAGCATTAAAAATGACAAGGGAGAGATAGAGATAGTGGATACCTATAGGCACCATAAATAATCACTATGTTATCCATAAATGAGAATCATAACTATGTGATACAATGGATGGAGTGGCTAGAGGTATATATACTAATATCAAAAATCCTAATTATATAAATAAGTATAACCTAAGCTAACACAACAAGAAGAATTTATGTTAGTTATAAGTCATAAGGTGGGTTCAACCATAACAAGATCACGCTCACCATGACCAATAGGGCTTACATAATAAAATAATACAATAAACTAAATACATTTTTACAATGACTTCCCATAAGCCTATACAAGATTGCATCATACAATTATGACCTTGGACATAAGCTAGATTACACGTTCAACATGGCCATAAAGTCACTTTTTTTTTTTAAGGGACTATATGATGCCTTCCTTATTTTCCCATTAATTCTTACCTTAATGATAAGTGGAGATGTTAGATCAAGGAACTCTTCTAGAGCTATCATAATGCTTACGTTTGGAGGTCCAAATAAGAATCGACCACACAACTATGACCATGGTGGATATTACGTTTCAAGGAAATTTATACAATTAGCTAGATGAGTCCTATATTGGCCAAACTATATCTTTTGTAATAACATTGAAACTTTGAGAGACTTGTTTTAGTCCTATAAGATAGCTCAAATTGTATGGAAACTAAATGCTTTTGCATTTTCAAAAAAAATTTAAGGAAAGCTTTCATAGAAATTTGTATTGCTTGGAATTGCAAAACTTCTTGATGTTATAAAAATGATTCTTAAAAATTTCTCTACATATAAAGATGAAAAACATGCTTTAATGAGACTTACTTGGACTTAGGGATTGAAGGCTCTCAAATTTACTATATTTATACAAATACCTTCTTTATCTAGGTAGCAATTGTTGTCAAAAGCATAAAGATCAACTATAATATTTGGTAATTTTAAACACGTAGAACATAAGTAAATCAGGAGCAACAATCCTTGATGGAACAAATTTTTAGAGGTAAAGCTTATCGTTTAAGTTTTAAAGGCTTATTAATATAGTGAAATCAAGGTAACATTTTTCAAGGTAAATACTTGCTTATAAGAAGATTCTACCAAAAATATGTGATTGACTTCAAGGAACATTTTCATGTAAATTTGGAGGTCATTCCATGGGTAAAAGTGTGCCCAATAGATATGCAGAAGGAAAAGTGACACTTTGTGATTTTAATATCTATATGACTACTTTGATGTTTTGATAGTTATGAAACTACTTATGGCTAATTTTGTTTCATAATATAGGAATTCTATTTTTCATTATGATTCTTATTTTGATAGCTAAATATTATTCAATACGGAAAATTGGTTTCAAATGCCATATTTGTTTTAAAAAAACATGATAAAATATTTATATCTTTTCCTCTATAATTTAAAATATAAAAGATATTGTATATTATATAAAATAAATAAGTGAAATAAATTTTTTATATGTTTTAGGTCCGCATTGGCTAATACTAAAGATTTATATCCCACATTAATGATGCATCAAGTACACCAATAAAACATGACTACATTTTAATAATATATAAATACTTTTAACATACACCATACATATCCCATATGCTTGCATCCTTGCACTATGTATACTCCAACACCCTCACATCTATATAACCTAAATTTAGGGTTTTGTTTTAGATATCTAGTGCAATCACCCTATATGCCCATACATTCATACAACATTTTTTTAAAAATGATTATATAGGATTGAAACAGACCCCATCTAAATTACATAATAACCACATGATGATATTATAACAAACTTGACAATTATGTGTATCTCTTGTCAAGATTCAAACCCTCCCCCTCCTCCTTGAAAGTTGAAAAATCTATCCAACTAAACTAATATCATTTAATATACATTTACAAAACATTGCCTAAAACCCAATAAAATATATTATAAAAATTTTAAAAACATTTTATTGTTTATTTAAGTTTTTTTATACACTTAAATTTATGTGTATTAATATAATTTATTCCTTACATAATCTACCTGAATTAATTTAAATATTTAATATTTAATTGACAAAGGTGGCGGCATAAGCAGGTTGGAACGGTCAGAGATGTTCCCATCAATCCCCTATTCACCACTCGTGCACATTAAAATAAGTTTTGTCATTCAAAATCCCACTTAGTTGACCACTGTTAACTTTGTATGAATTGATTGTTATTGTTTAAAGTTCAACTTGATTCTGTCTGCATAAAGAAATGTCACTGACTTATAAAAATCACCACTATCGAGCAAATTCCGGCTTACAAAAATTAGGACCATTTTTTAGAAACATTCCCGGCGGCAGACACGTCACGTCATCCTTTCAATACTAAAAGTAGTCTAAGCCATTTCTCTATAAAAAGGGTCGAAAGGATTCAACATTCCCAAGGCGTTGTCGATTCTAATCAATTACTCTCTCGCTTTGATGAAAGAAGACAAAAAAAGGCCAACAATAATATTGCTTGTACTGAATCCCTACAATTAATATTATTTTGTACTTTTATGTTTCATTTAATGAATATTTTTATTATTTGGATATAAAAATAGTGATTTTTTTTGTCAATACTCGGCATAATCATAATTAGATTTATCTTTGGTATTAAATTTCTCATTTTGATATAACTCAAATCTAAGAATTTTGAGATGAAATACTTGTATAAGAAGAAGAGGTTCATTGCAAGTTGTTCATGGAACTAGTACTACAAAAAAAAAAACTCATCGTTCAATTATCAAAATGATAATAACATAATCTATTAATTTGTTAATATAATTTAATAAACTAGTATTATTTTTAATTAAATCTTTATCACAACTTATTTTTACAATGTATGGTTCAATCGAATAACAAAAAAACTTAAGACATTAGGAGAAGGGCCTCTCCATAGAGTTAAGATTCAATGGAGAGATTGAGGGTTATTTTTTATTTTCATGTTTCATTTAATGAATGCTTTTATTATTGGATATACAATATTAGTGTTGTTTTTATCAATATTATTTATAATCATAGTTAGAATTATCTCTCGCATTGAATTTTTCATCTCAATATAACTCAAATCTAAAATTTTTGAGGTGAAATATCTGCATGAAAAGAAGAGGTTCACTAGAAATCATTTATGAAACTACTACTACCAATAAACCTATCCTTCAATTATTAAAATGATAATAACATAACCTATCATTTCATTAATATAATTTGATAAATTAATATTATTTTTAATTAAATCTTTTATCACAACTAATTTATATAATGTATGGTTCAACTAAATAACCAAAAAACTTAACCTATTATGAGAAGGACCTCTCCATAGAGTTAATATTCAATGGAAAGGTTGAGGATCTCACCCTCTCCTCTTAATATGAATCAATAGTTCACCACCTAAATGAGAGTTTTGAGTACATGTTACAAATGAGCTAGGGAAACCCCCTTTAGGAGGGCTAATAACAAATTCATCACTAAAAGTAAATGGAATTAGAAATATATCTATCATTTTGTCTTTATTAGTGTTTTGACACAATATAATTAAAAAAATTCACCAATAAGCTTAAATATTTAGGAAAGGTCCTCAACAAAGAGGCGAAAGGTCCCACCATCATAATTGAAGATATTTTAATACTTTTGTTTTAATTTTTTCATTTATTTATTCATATTGTGATCCATTTAAATCACACCAAAATATAACTCTTCGTATTTGTATGGTTATGTCTCTCTTATGTAAATAATACATTTATTTTTCAATGGATTATATAAGTTTAAAATGAGTCCCATCCATATTACATCATAACCACACAGTGTTGATAATTATGCATGCATTGTTAGCAAGATTCAAACCTAAATCTCCTTAAAATTTGAGGAATCTAATCAGTTTAACTAATACCATTCGATAAATAAACAATACATTTTGAATTTTAACATAATATGTTTTCTTTATACAAAATTTTAACATGTTCAAAAAAAGAAAGATTATTATTTTCATTTTACACATCTAAAAAAACTAATAACTTTATTTAAAAATAATCTTCTAAAATTAAATATACCACATTTTCTACTATTATATTAGTAAATACTAAATATTTAAAAAAAATTATATAAAATTTTAAAATATTTTTCAATAATTATTTTAACAATTAAATAATAATTCACAACACTTAACTTCACATATTTCCACACAAAAGACAAACTCCGAGAAAAAAAAAAACACCAAACAAAATGAAGATAACATAACATCTTATAGCCGAGTCAAACAACTTTAAATCCCATATTAACTACATCTATATAATTTGTTCTTCTGCCTAAACAACATTGACAGATTTTATTAGAAATTAAACATATGGTCCTTTGAAACTTAATCTTAGAATTGATTCGACATATTTAAGCATGTGAGAAAGCATTTCCTTAGCTCCTTAGGAGAGTGAATTCTACCTAACGTGAACAAGGTCAGTATGGCCATACTGAACAGTCAAAGGAACGTTACCATTTATCCCTGCTTAACAACCATGAATATTATTTAAAATCCATTCAAAGCCCACCAAAAGGTTAAGTGATTTGACCACTATTATTTAATTTCCACTAAATGGCGTTTGTGATTGATGAAAGTGAATGATGTCTATTTGAAATCAAAATCCCCCATCGTTCAACCATTCGTTTGATACCAGTCCACGTCATTTTTGTAGCCATGAGAACAAAGTTTATAGTGGTTAAAGTGATAGGGAAATATCTTCTAGATTATTGAGAATATGTTACATTGCACATTATTTAAAAAATATTAGTGTCCTTGTGATTATTGCTATTGAAATAGGAGTTAATAATTTTATTTCACACACATATTTTATTATAGTTTGAACTTAATGTATATACCTTTTGGATATGATCAATATATTATTTTCTTTTACAAACATGGAATAAATTTATAGATTTAATAAAAGATCAACTAAAATTAGTAGATATAGAACCTCCAACCAACATTTTCATAGAAGAAATTCTCATCATTTCTTTAAATACTATTGCAAGAATATTGACACCTTAGAGCATAACATTCCATGGATTTCTCAAAGGGCACAGGGTTTTGATACTATTAGATGTGGGTAACACAATATTGACTCTAGTATAGCCAAAAGTACAAATTATTTCAATTATGACCATGATCAAATCAAGGTAAAAATTTCTAACAAGGTTATCATGACTTTTACTAGGAGGTGTCAAAATACCCGCATGTCCATAGGTGACTATCAATGTTAGAATGATCTCTGTGCAATCCCATTGGTTGGAGTGAACATGGTCTTGGACTACCCTTGGCTAAGAACTTTGGGATTGGTGTTGTGGGACTTTTCAAAATGCTGGATACAATTCATTGTCAATGAAAAAATACACATCATTCAGTGAGTAAATGAGGGAAAACCCAAAATAAGAACATCCCATTAGATGCAAAGGTTGATTAAGAAGGATCATAGGGCAATAGTGGGTAGAGTTTTACAAAATATATCTATGTGCTATATAGGATGAATGGATACCTTCAAATTTGTTATCCATTCTAACTAGGAATCAAATGGTCTTTGATGAACCTACACAATTACCTTCTAGTCGATTAGAATATCATAGGATCAACTTGTTACCTAGAAGTCGACCTCCAAATATTCGGTTGTTTAGGTACCCCTATCACCAAAATAATGAAATTGAGTAGATGGTGAAGGAATTATTGGAAGAAATCCTAATTCCTCCAATTTTGAGCCCTTTTTTAGACCTAGTCTTATTGGTAAGAAAGAAGGATGGATCATGGAGAATGTGTGTGGACTCTTGTGAAGACAATCATATCACCATCAACGATAAGTTCTGCATCCTTGTGATTGATGTCTTAGGGTTCTTAAACCACATCTATGAAAATTTATGTTGGTATTTTTTCATAACATGGTACTATACAATAAACATGTGAAGAACACCTACAACATGTGGAATAGGTATTGGACATTCTACAACAAAATAAATTGTATATTAAACAATATGAGTCCACCTTTAGAGAAATTGAGGTGGAGTATTTAGGGTACATTGTGGCCAAAGATGGTGTACATGTCGACCCAACAAATATTGAAGCCATGAAGAAGTGGCCCAATCACCAAACATTGAAGAGCATTCAAGGATTTTGATAAACATTAGTATAGGTCTCTTTTACAATTGTATTATTCTATAATACGTTTACACTTGCATTATATGTAAACAAAGTTGCATTCTTAAAGCAAATATTATGCTATACCTTGTTTATGTTGTACAAATTTAAAGCATAAATTTCTTATTTTTGCATTTTGATTAAGGGAGTTATCCTCCATAAAACCACATCTAGGACCTCATGACGCTAATTACTCAATAAATATTAAAGCAATAAATTGTTTTAAAGTATTTTCTTTTTATGATTTACATTATGCCTTTGATTTGTTCAACACATAAGCCTTAATTCTAAATTGTCATGTGGATCCAATTTTATCTTTCAATGTGATAAGAGGTATTTTTCAATGTGATTTAGTCTTTGAGTGAATCCCTGGATCCTTATTTATCCAAATACAACTATACCAAAGGGCCTAAAAATTATAGTGTAGTATATATTTTCCATTGCTTACTTTGTACTTGGATTTATTCTTCTTTGAATTACTTTGTACTCATTTATGAATCAATTTGACAGTCTCCAAGAATATGTTAGATTTATTTGCCTAGGCTTATTATTATCCAATTATACAAATAGGTGAATGCATATTTCAAATAAAATATTAGGCTAGGAATTGAACCATAACAATCTTAAAATTGTAATATATTTGGGTATTATAGATTATCCCGTTGTAAGCATCTTGAAATATAGGTAAACTATCATCCAAGATATTTGGATTATTTTAATTGTAACTTCAAAGAATATTAACCAAAATCTTGTTCACAATTTCTATTTTTCTATTTGTTTAAGAGTGTAATGTTATGGGATTCTTCAAGTTGGTAAGCATAAGTCCCTGTAAAGTTGTATATTTAGGCACTGTGAAATTAATAATCACTATTTATAAAATTAATTTTGAGAAATCTAAACCAACACAAAACGCCCATGAGAAACATATTTCCCAAAGAGTTCTTCTTACATGGAACCAAGCTGCATATATGATTGAATTGATTACTTCCAACAAATTTATTATTTTACGTTTTTGTGAGTAGTCGACTTAAAACATCCATGAATATAGTCTCAAAAGTTCTATATAAAATTAATAGTGGTATAATGTAGTCTCAATAGTTGAACTCATAATGTATAAATCTATCTACCTAGATAACAATACTTATTATATAATTGATATATCTACACAATAAACCAATACTTATATTATCAACATGTTGTAAGTAGTAAAATTTTAAAATTATTGGAAAATCCCCATCCATTTAAAATGCATACACTATTGTCACTCTCTTGGTTCTAAAGGTTCTATATAGGTTGATAATATATATGCAAAATAATCTCTTTTCCATAAGTCAATACTTCCACATTTTGATGGATAATAACAACACATTAAATTATTTGTCATTTGTAGGATAATTTTGAATAGTCTTATCAAACAACCTAGATTCTTCCTATAATCATAGCACACAAAAATAAAGCATTACATTGCTCTCATTACATTTCTAACAAGTTAATTAAAGCATATACAACTTTTCCTTTCCATCAAATATATTCTCCATCTTCCTCAAACTGCTAAGTTTTCACAATCAACTCCTTTTATATCAGACGCCGTTTGAAATTTAAATTCTATCAAGATGAAAATCAACACCACTAATGGATAAAATATTTCTTGCCCAACTTCTATATCTATAAATATAGTCTATAAAAACCTCATAATTTCTTAATACTTTTTTGAGGGTTCTTATTCATTCCCATAATATTCTAAAATACAATTTTCATTGTTATTTTTTGTTTTTATTTGTGGGTTTAGCCCCACTTCTTGTTAGCACTTGTGATTTTTGATTTTTTTTCCCATATCAATATCCCTCTAGGTTTTTCTTCCCTTTGTTTTTGCTTCTTGGGTCTTCCTCTTTTTTTTTCATTCTTAGCAATACGTTCATGTTCGTCAATCTCTTCAATCTTCTCACACTGCTCATAGTATGATTTATCATCTTTAGATTTACCTTATTACGAAGGATCTGAAGTGCAAGGAATAACCTCAAAAGCATTATCTTCTTTATATTTCCCTAGAAAACCTAAAGTGCAAGGATGCTCTTCTATAACAATTTTCTTATTTTACCCTTAAAAACCTAAATTTTTATGGGTTTTCTCCATCCTCATTTCTTTATTATGTTACTCTTTTAACCTTAAAGTGCAAGGGATAACATGTTCACCCCTTGATCTTTATTACTTGGAGAGGATTCTATACTACTTGAGGAAAATGAAGATGATTTACCTAGAATAAACTTTACCTCTTAATTTGTTGTCTTTGTTTTAGGATTTCTCTCTGCATATTATTTTGCACATTTAATTCCTTCTAAGCTTTAAAAATGATATTGTAGATAGGATTTAATTTCCTCTTCTTTCAGAGTGGAATATCCTTGATCTGATCTAGCTTCTATTATTGTATAATTTCCTTGCTCTATCTTGAAGTTTATCTCATAGCAAGAATTTTTTATCTCTTTCTTTGTAGTTTTCACTTTGCAAAATCATGACATGTGTCCAATCTCATAACAATTGTGGCAATGAATGTGATATTTTCATAATCTACTTGTTTACCCCATTCTCTTGATTCAGATTTAATCTTAATGGATTATGGTAATTTTGAAAAAACCATAGCAACAAATATTCGGGTATTTATAGCATGATTTTTCTCCTTAGTAGTTAAGCCTTCCTATATGAATTCCCTCAAGGTATTTCCAATATTCTTCAAAACATCCTTATTTATAAGCTGATATGGAAGTCCAAAAAACCTAACCCATATTGAAAGCTTCTTCATGGTTTTTGTCTCAATAGAAAAGTTTGATTCCATGGTCTCAAATAAAATGCATCTCTTCCCCTAAACCATGGACCACCAACCATTATTTTATCTCTATTTTTTAAACTAGAAATGACAAGGAAAAAACTTTTAGAAAGAAAAGTTACATAGTAATTTGAATTTAATCCCCACTTCTACTTGATCTAATTTTGAATCTCCAAATACCGTGGACATGACCTATGAAACTTACATATTAACCCTCTACTTTTGAGAACCATTATATCATGCTCAATCATCTCATTTTTAATACTCACTTCTAATGTAACATCTGCTACTACCTGAATCAAATTTGTCATATTCATTTTTTTTTATTAGATGTCTTAAAGTAAATGAATAAGTAATTTGTTCTAAACCCTGCTTTCTTATTACCCTCTTTCGTTTCCACTTAGTGATGATTTTGGATTTTCAAACAACACAAGTAAAGATCGTTAAGATTCCTCCATTTAACAAACGACTAAATTAGAGCTAATATTACAGGATCATCACCGGATATTAAGCAGAAGCCACTCAAACACAATGCATCTACTCTACTCAACACACAATGGCGTTATTACTAGTCCTCATACACAGTCCAAGAGGCCACGGTGCTTTTATATGTTGTGATCAATCCATTCTCCAGAATTTCAAGTAGCGCAGGGGATACGATGGATCTGGCAGGCTTGTATTGGCTCATGTTAGCCCCCCTTTCCAATCGATGCTTCAAAATCTTGTCGAATGTTCCTGTTCTAACAATCCGAAGCTCCAGTGCTCCAATCCTGCCCGCCTTTCGGCCCTTCTTGTAAGCGTGGTTGAAGGAGGAATCCAACAAGCGGCAACACTCTTGCATTATAACTCCCATTTCCTCATTTGGATTGGCTTGATCCATCTCAAAATCAATTTCGACGAACACAACTATGGCCGGGGCGCAAGGGGCCCCCCGCGGGCCGGCCAACGCGGCCCCCCCCCAGACGCCCCGCCCCCCCCCCCGCCCCCCCGGCGCCCCCCCGCGGGGCGCCGCGGGGCCCCCCCCCGCCCCCCCCCCCCCCCCCGCCGCAGCGGCCCCCCCCCCCCCCATGCGGGGCGGCGGCGCCCCGGGCCGCCCCCGCCCCCCCCGGGCGGCCCCCCCCCCCCCCCCCGCGCGCGCGCGCGCGCGGGGGGGGGGCGGGGGCGGGGGGGGGGGGGCGGGCGCGGGGGGGGGGGGGGGGGGGGGGCGGCCCGCGGGGCGCGGCGGCGCGCCCGCGGCGCGCGCGGCGGGGGGGGGGGGGGGCGGGGGGGCGCGGGGGCGCGCCCCCCCCGGGGCGGCCGCCCCCCCCCCCCCCCCCCCCCCCCGCGGGGGGGCGCCGCCCCCCCCCGCGCCGCCGCCGCGGCGGGCGGGGGGGGGGGGCGGCCCGCCCCCCCCCCCCCGCCCCCGCCCCCCCCCCGCGCCCCGGCCCCCCCCCGCGCCGCCGCGCCCGCGGCGCCGCGGGGGCGCGCGGGGGGGGGGGGGCGGGGGGGCGGCGGCGGCGGGGGGGGGGGGGGGCGGGGGGGGGGGGGGCGCGGCGCGGGGCCCGGGCGGCCGCGCGCCCGCCGGGCCGCGGCGGGGGGCCGCCCCCGCGCCCCCCGCGCGGGGGGGCCCCTCGCGCGCGGGCGGGGGGGCCGGCCCCCGCGCGCGCCCCCCCGCCCCCCCCCCCCCCCCCCCGCCCGCCGCGGCGCCCCGCCCCCCCCCCCGGCGGGGGCGGCGTGGGCGCGCCCCGCCCCCCGCGCCCGGGCCGCCGGCCCGCGCCGCCCCCCCCCCGCGCCGCCGGCGCCCCCCGGCGCGCCCCCGGGCCGCGGGCGCGCGGCGCGGCGGCCGCCGGGCGGGCCGCGGGGGGGGGGGGGGGGGGGGCGGCGGCGGGCCGCCCGCCCCGCGGGGGCGCCCGCCCGCCCGCCCCCCCCCCCCGCCCCCCGCCCCCCGCGCGCGCGCGCGGCGCCCGCGCCCGCCCGCGCCGGCGCCCCGGGCCCCCGGCGGCGGGCGGGGCGCGGCGCCCCCCCCGCGGCCGCGGCCGGCGGCGGCGGGGGCCGGCGCGGCCGCGCGGCCGCGGGGGGGGGGGGGGCGGGGGGGGGGGGGGGGGGGGGGGGGGGGGGGGGGGGGGGGGGGCGGCGCGCGCGGGCGCGCCGGGGCGGGGCGGCGGGGGGGGGGGGGGGGGGGGGGGGGGGGGGGGGGCGGGGATAAAAAAATAAGAAATCTAAAAATAAGATAAAAACAATATTTAGTTACATACATGATTTATTATTAAAAATAAGTGGTAGAGTTATATATTAAATTGAAATTTAAAAGTTAAATTTTAACATTTAATTCAGATAAGTTTAAGGCAAGGAAAGGAATGAAAAGTTTCTTAATTTTTAAATTTCATCCTATTATGTATATTAAACTACCATATATTCTTTCAATCTACTATGTGGGAAGATCACTCATTATATATGCATTCACCTTTCTTTATATTAAATTTTAAACCTCCTATTTTAAATATTTAAATGTTTAGAGGACACATATAATCACTTTGTAGAGCCATGAAAGTACTTAGAGGTAAGACTTTGAACTAATGGTTATATATGAACCTAAGTCAAATGACCATAAACTTTGAGGTCAAGCTAATGCATTTATCACAACTTATTTCGAAAATGCATGGTTAGATGAACTAACCAAATTAACTTAAGTTATCTTAAGTTATTAGGATAAAAGCCTTTCCATATAGTTTAGATTCAATGGAAAGGTTTAGGATCCCACCCTCATCACTTAATATGAATCAATTGTTCATTGTCTAAATGACAGAGTTGTATACATGCTATAAATAACTTGGGGAAGGCCCAAGGTTATACATAAGCAAGAAATATCGCAAATTGGTTCTATTTAGGATTTTTAAAATTTTGAAAAGGCTAATTTTGGATCATTTCACTGGGGCTCATTCACCCTAAAATTATGAGGCAAAAGTTTTTTTGGGTAAATTCACCTGCCATTGAAAATAATTAAAATATTTTTATTTTAAATCGTCGACCTCAAAATATAAATGATTTTGATTTTCTTGCGTAATTCGCCTTCAAATTATAAATGATTTTGATTTTCTTGCGTAATTCGCCTTCAAATTATAAATGATTTTGATTTTCTTGCGTAATTCGCCTTCAAATTATAAATGATTTTATTTTTCCCGCCCAAATAGCCTCATATACTACCTCTATATATATTGTAGTGGGTACCGATAAACATACATCGCTCTAAAACAACAAAAAACTTGCCAAGATTGAAGAGGAGTGTATGTCGACATAAGCTGATCGATTACAGAGGATTGTCGATCGGCCAAAGACGATCAGCATAAGCTGATCGGTTGCAGAGGTGTCGATCGGTTGAAGAGGTGTCGATCAGTTGCTGTGGTGTCAATCAGTTGCAGAGTCGTGTCTACCGACATTAGATGATCGGTTGCAGAGTCGTATCTGTCGACATAAGCCAATCGATTGTAGAGCAATGTCTATCGATATAATTCGATCGATTGCAGAGCCATGTCTATCGGCATAAATTGATCAATTGTAGAGTCGTGTTTGTCGATATAAGCTGATCTATTGCAGAGCCATGTCTATCAACATAATTCGATCGATTGTAGAGTCGTTTCGATTAGAATTTGTCTATTGGTTGTAGGGTCGTGTCGATTGACATTAGTCTATCAATTTTAGAGACATGCTGATAAGCATCAATCTATCGATTGTAGAGGTGTTAGTCAACATGTATGCAACCGATCGGGGTATATGTAACTGATCGACATGTATGCAATTGATAAAGGTACATGCAACCTATCGGCATGTCTGCAACCGATCGACATGATTGCAATCGATCAGTATTACTACAACCGATCGACATGTTTGCAACCAATTGGTATAGATGCAACCAATCGACATGGCTACAATCGATAGACATATCTGCAACCATTCGACATGGCTGCAACCGATTGACATATTTGCAACCGATTGGCACAACTATAACCGATAGACATATCTGTGTTTATTAGTGTTTTGACACAATATAATTCAACTAATTTAGTTATAAACTTAAAAATTCAAGAAAGGTTCTCCTTGTAGGTTCAATGGAAAGGTTTAAGGTCCCATCATCTCTATTGAAGAAAATTCAATACTTGTCTTGCTTTTTTCATCTATTTATTCATATTGTCATTCACTTATATCAGCACCAAAATATATAATTTTTTTTTTTAATATTTATGTGTTTCTTTGATAAATAATACATTTATATTTTCAAACAATTATGTGTTTGAAATAAGTTCCACTTATATACCATATATCTCTAAAAATAGTTTTTTTACTGGGACATTTAAATGATTTTCTTAGAATTTATTCGAATTTGCACGTCCTTATTACCATGCAATCACAACATTCCCTTAGCTCCTCATCCCATTGAATTCTACCTAATTCACTTAGCTCTTCAGCCTAGTGAATTCTACCTGATGTAAACGAGGTTAGTGTGGCCATACAAAATGATGAGACAGTCAAAGACATGTTACCATGAATTCTACCTAATGTGAACGAGGTTAGTATGGCCATAAGTGATGTGTCCGTCTGCGGGACTGTTTCTAAATTGTCGGCTTTTGTCATCTGTCTCATTCGTGAAATTCGTTTCTTTATACATAGAAATGAAAGTGGAACTTTTAAACAATTGATTGTTAATTCGATCAAACATAAGTTTGGTAGACTTGGAGGGATTTTAATATAAACAGAAAGGTTAATGTGCACGAGTGGTGAACACAAAAAGGAGCAATTTTTGACCATCAAACCTAGGAATGTGGCGATGTAATGCAAAAATGGTGTTCAACATTAAATTAGATGTTTTTTAAATTGCATGAATAAGTCTAAGTGGAATCAAATTTGTTAGGGTATTTTTAATTTTAAAGTTTTTTTAACATATTATAATGGTATGTTTTTGGGTTTTGTTGCAAAGATTCAAGTTTAAATTATATGGAAAGTGAGTGAATATAATAAAAAAAACATTCATTTAAAAACAATATTTGTTTGCATACATAATTTATTATTAAAAATACAGTTATAAATACAATTAAAATTTTCACAGTTTAAAAGTTGAGTATAATAAATATATATTTGACTATTAGCTTGAATAAATGGTAAAGTTTTGTATTCTAAGTTCAAATTTTATATTGAAATTTTAATATATATATATATATATATGGCAAAGGTAAGAAATGAAGAATTTCATTTAAAATACTGTTAAAGTTCATAAGTATTATTTTTATCAAACCATCGTATATTTTTTGAAATTGGTTATATGCACTCATATTTTTCTTCACATTTTAATTTTAAACCTTTTATTTAAAGTACTCAAACCTTTACCACCAAGGGTACTTAGATTAACAATTATTTTATAGAGCCATGAAGGCACTTAGAGGTAAAAATTGAACTTATGGTTATACATTAACCTAAGTTAAATAATGATAAAATTTAGGGTCAAGTACATTTTATTATATATCTTTATGTTTTATAAGCTTATCTAATGTTAACTTTAACATTTTAGGCCCAATGGATTTAAGACAAGTGTTAAGAAACAATAGGTATAGATGCACTTACTCCTTAAATAAATTGTTGATATAAGTATATCAATCAAATATAAAATAATGTTATGACAATTAAAATCTTAGTAATGACATTGATGTATTATAGAACCTTAACAATTTTCTTAATTTTTAAGGCAAAATTTAATTTATATAAGATATTATTTTTTAATTTGTTACTTAATTCTTATCCTAATAAAAATTTGAGTTTAAAATTTTCGTCGCAAATTTTTTATTTTTTCAATAGTTGATTCATGCTGTTATAAAAATAAAATATGTCCTCCTTAGAAAGAAACCATAAATTATAACTTGTACAAAAGCATAGTTTTGTACTTGTTTTGATCAAATCTATACTTGCAATTTAATCTTTTCGAAATATTTTTGTATGCTATGTTTTAGAAAAAATGATCACTCAAAATTTACAATTATATTTAAAAATGTTTCACTTCCTCTGGCCTGTAAATTCATAATGTTCAAGCAAATAAAGGCTTAATTTTGAACTACATAAAAATCAAACTTAAAACCCAATAACAAAAAAATAAATAAACCATTAAGAGAAGGACATCTCCATAGTGTTAAGATTCAATGGAGAGGTTGAGGGTCCTATGATGCAAGAGCATCCACGTGGAGAATGAACGAGAGGGATTGACATGAAAACTTTAAGGCCAACCATCAGGTATATGAACTACTTGATGGAATTTGAAGAGCATTGTCTTCCTAAGCCTATAAATTGGAAGTAGTTCAAGAGGAGGAGAAGGAACACAAGAGAGAAAAGTGTGGGTTCATGAAAGGAGCAGGGATTTAGACAAACATAAAATGTAAACATAACCATGATAAAAGCAAATTTCTAATAGAAATATAATTTTCTCCATGTTTCATTTGCATCATTGGACAAGGAGTTATTCATCTCGGGGTGAGATGAATTATAGGTCTGTATTCGTTCCAGGGTGAGACGAATAATAGGTCTGTATTCGTTCCAGGGTTAGACAAATTCCTATTCATCCCTGGAGGAGACGAATTCCAGCCTTGTACTCGTCACAGACTAAAACAAACAACAGTCCAGGGTTTAAAAACTTGGTACCTGTAAGCAAAAACAAGCAAATTTGATCAGAAAGTTAATCTTAAAAATCAAGGGACAGAGGTCCCACCATGATTGCCACTGAAAGCATGAGGATACAAAAATAAAAAGGAAAATGCCAAGTACGATGCGTCTAAAACCAAACTTAACGCCAAAAGCCTATGTATTGAAAAATGCATGAAAGGAAAGAACATGAGCAAATCGACACAAGATAAAAGCAATATGGAATAGGGTCCTCTTTATTGATGTGATTTTAAAGTTGTGTTACACTACGTCTCCTTCCTTTTTAGGGGATAGGAGCGTTAAATATGTTTTTGATCACATCCATGGATAGCAATCCTTCTTTCGCGTGCCCACATGTAATATGGGCGGACCAAAATGTCGTTGTCGCTTGTGTATATGAATTTTGGTTCCTCACTACTCCTCTGATGTCAGAAACCTATGTTCAAGGAAACAAAAAATATCAGTAGCACCTGCAGACAGAATATAACATGTATTTCCCAAGGCCTACTGTTAGTGTATGCATGAAAATATTAAAACGATAACCAAATGACCTCAGATAGACCTAAAAATTTAACAGAAGCATGAATATGTTACTAGGAAGGCACTGCAAAAGGAACAATCTAGAAATTTCTCACAAATTTGTATTCGCTCTGGGGTGGGACGAATAGACCTCCAATAAATTATCAGAAAGCACCCTCTTCAATGTCCTATCCAGAAAGGTCCAAATGACCTACAAAGTTGGGGTTAGCTAATTGGGGGTGTTTTGGGAAGACCCAGAAGGTCATATTTCTCCAATTTGGCCTCTATCACCCAAATTTTTGGTGCCATCTACAAGTTAGTAAAGGCAGGAAATGATAAAAAACATGGTCAAAATTGCTCAAAATGAAGTGAAATTTAAACTACAGCCTATTTAAATAACCTAGAATAATATGTAAAATAAAAATCAGAGAAATATATCACAAATTTCTATTCACTTCGGGGTGGGGTGATTAGGACTGTGACAGTTTGGGGGGCACCCGGGGGAAGGATGCCCATCGTTTGGGACTCTGTTTCAGCACAAATCCACTTGGGATGGGTCCAAAAAATTTTATGGGGTGTTTTCAACAAATTTTGTGGAATATTGTGGCAAAAATTTTGGGTTTGGGTCTTAGAATGCGCCTCCAATGATCACCCAATAACCTCCCTCCAAAAGAGAGATCAAGGATGTGAAAGCACAAACAAAGGGTGAGGATATATTTTAGTAGCACTTCATTGCTCCAAAATCTCCTCTCTGTATCTCTTTTTAGGTGAGAAGACTCACCAATTTATAGACCTAGGGTCTCTTTGTTTTGAATGTGCATGCGAGGGCGCCACTTGAGTTGATTGTCCTATTTTGAGAGAAAATATTATTCCTTGATTTAGAGTCTCCTTACATGAGGTCTCTAAAATAAATACATGCATGACTGAAGTCTCTCTTCTTGATTTGAAGCCATTCCTCGCAATGTCCTAAATTTGTAGTTAACTGGCGAACTTGTCGAGGTTTGACTTTTTGCCAGTCAAACCTGCTATTCACCTCACCCTAGGGCGAATACTGCTATTCACCCCTGGGTGGGGTGAATACCAGTTTGTATTCGTCCCAAGGTGGGGCGAGTAGGGAGCAAAGTGCAAAAAAGTTCCAAATTGACTCTTGACCTTCCAAACTACTATTGGGAGTGGTTAGGACCACTGTTTAACCTCTGGGGGCTGCCCTAGGGGCTGTTTGTGTCAATGCGATCGATGCTTATTGTCACATAATCAGATTGGTGCTATTTTTGTGTCTACAATTGCCAGGTTGGATGTGATAGAGACTGCCAAGAGAAGAGACATTCATCTTAAGGAGGTTAGTGACAGAGAGGAGAAAACTGGGCACCCAAAATTTCAAGATGAAGAATGAAAAGAATCAGGAGAATCCCTTATGATGGAAAGGGTATTGTTAAAACTTATCAAGGAAGCACATGAATCCAAGTAAAGGAGGAGTTTGTTTAGGATAATTTACAAATTAGGAGATAAGTGTTGTAAGGTGATTGTGGATAGCGAAAGCACTGACAACCTAGTGGCAATAGATATGGGAGAGAAACTTGGATTGAAGAGGATGAAGCATCTAGATTCATAGAAGGTGTCATGGTTGCAAAAGAGTCATCAAATTTTGGTGAGTGAACAATGTATGATACACATCCAAATTGGTTCTTACAAGGATGACATACTATGTGTTGTTATGTCAATGGATGTATGTCATATCTTGTTGGGAATATCATGGAAGTTTTATAAAAGGACAATGCATGAAGGTAGGGAGAAGAATTTGGGAAGAAGAAGGAAGCATGTTGTGCTTTCATTGTTGAACCCACAATAAAAGGAGTAATGGAAAAGATTTATGAAATATCACATGTTGTGAGGGATTTTTTGGGAGAATATGCATATATTATTTCAAAAAATGGGTTGCCATTGATAAGGAGTATTGATCACCACATAGATTTGAGTTTTGGATCAAACTCAAATTATAAATCGACAATAATGGAGAATGAGGAGGAAAGGATAGAGGCAAACAAAATAAAAGGCACAAGAAAGAGGTAGATAATCCAAGTCACCAAAAGTAAGGGTTATGAGACCAAGTTGAAGGAATAAGAGCCAGTGTTGAAGGAGGTTGTGAAATAAGTGGAGGAAAAGGTGAACGCAAGTAAGAGGCTAGGCATTAGAGAGGTTGAGGATCCAAGACACCAATAGTGGTGATGAAAAAGAAGACAATGCAACATCACATAAGGAAAAAAAGGAAGAGAGATGTAGTGGTAAAGAGATAGTAGAAGATGACACACATTAGATCATTACTAGCCAATACAAAGGCTATGCTATCAAAATTCATAGTGATAATGGTACTCCAGAGTGTAGTAAAGGGTATTATGTTGATGATCAAGGTCAAAGTGGTGATGAAAATTTTGGATGCTTTGAGAAGCACACAAGAGGTATTTTATTTATGTTGATGAGAAGAATGAGGTACAATGGTGAAGTATTAGGAAGATATGGACAAGGTGCAAAAATACCCATAATGCTAGAGATAAGACCAAATAATTAAGTCTATGGGTATGGAGATCTAGTAGGAAGTAGCAAGACAAAATTTGTGAGAAGAGAGAGTAGTACAGGGAATGTAGGTTCAAGAGTGGGTTGTTGTAGTTAGTGTGGAAGATTTGGAAATGTAGCAACTAGGTGTTGGAACCTACATCCTTGTGGGAATTGTGGAGGATAAAACAATCCACACATGAGTGTTGGAACCGAGAGGGAGTCACCAATAAAGTGTATGTTGATTGTGGTAGGATGGATATATCAAAATGAGAGAAGGTGAAGAGAATGTTGATTGCATTCTATGCAAGGAGGTTTGATCCTTAGAGGGAGACAAAAATAAGATAATAAATTTAACCTTGTGAAGACTACCAAGCTAAAAGAGTGATAGCTTGGGAGAACATGAGCAAGAGTTCATGAAACATTTTTTTGTTACCCGGTGAGTTTTATGTAGGAGCATCCACATGGAGACCGAATGAGAGGGGTTGATACAAAAACTAGAAGGTCAACCATTAAGAATATGAACTACCTAATAGAAGTTGAAGAGCATTGTCTTCCTAAGCCTATAAATTGGAAGCATTTTGAGAGGAGGAGGAAGGAACACATGAGAGAAATGAGTGTGTTCCCGAAAAGAGCAGGGATTTAGATAAACATAATATGTAACCATAACCACTATAAAAGCACATTGCTAATACAAATATCATTTCCTCCATGTTCCATTTGTATCGTTGTAATTTTATGGGTGTGATTTCAAATTTTTAGTTTTGTATGTTATTTTGTGTATGTTTGTAGGGTAGAATACGCCCAAATTATTATTATTGAAAATAGCCAAATAATAATAAATTTTACTGGGAGCCTACTACCAAGAGATAGCCATCGAAGAAGTGCAGTCCACATCAAATAACATTACCATCACATTTATTTCTTGATAGAGCGTAGAGAAATTGCTATCCAAATTTTCATATTATATCGTTGTGATCCTACATTGTTGTTCAGGAGATTTCTTACAAAACTAATTGATTAAAAGTCTACTGACATAGTCATCTACCATCTAAGAAACAAAAGAGATTGTTAAAACCTACACGTAGGTACCTAGCCATCATTATCGAGGGCGTTGCTAATAAAAACTAAGTAGCGGATTTGTCAACACAACCAAAAATTTTTTGATACAAAGATTTACCCATCCAAAGGATAAATCCACTCTTCTAAGACTGGTTGACGTCTTTGTTGGATTCACCCGACTGAGACTAGTAGTATATTCACCCATTTGATACTGGTAAACGTCACTGATAGATTCACATATTTGAGACTGGTAGACATCATTGTCGGATTCACACATCTAATATTGGTAGCAGATTCACCTATCTATGACATATAGACATCAATGTCGAATTTAAACATTTTATAACGGTAGAAGATTCACCTATTTGAGACTGCTAGACATCATTGACGAATTCACCCGACATAGTGTGGAGTCATCTGTCTAAACCAACATCCATTTAGGATTTTTATCCCTCACTAATGATGCATTAAATAAACCAAAAAAACATGACTATATTTAATAATGTATAAATATTTTTAACATACACCATACATATCCCATATGCTTGCATCCTTGCACTATGTATACTCCAACACCCTCACATCTATGTAATCTAAATTTGGGGTTTTATCTTAGATATCTAGTGCTTGCACCCTATATGCCCATACATTCATAAAATATATTTTTTAAATGGTTATATAAGATTGAAACAAGTCCTGTCCGAATTACATCGCGACCACATGGTGATACTACAACAATCTTGACAATCACCCTATATGCACACACATTCATACATTTTTTTTAATGATTATACGGGATTGAAGTAGGTCCCATCCGAATTACATCATGATCACATGATGATATTATAACAAGCTTGATAATTATGTGTGTATCACTTGTCAAGATTCAAACCCTCATCTCCTCCTTTAAAGTTAAAGAATTTAACGAGTTAAAATAATATCATTTGATATACATTAACAAAACATTACTTAAAACGCAATAAAATATATTATAAATTTTTTAAAATATTTTATTGTTTATTTAAGTTTTTATTTAAATGTATGTGTGTATTGATATAATTTATTCCTTACATAATATACCTAAATTAATTTAAATATTTAAACCAATGCGAGGTTGGGTGGTGAGCTGATGTCCTTCAACGTTGATGGGGGAGGTGTTACGAGGAAGTCTAAGCAAGAAATATCGCAAATTGGTTCTATTTAGGATTTTTAAAATTTTGAAAAGGTTAATTTTGGATCATTTCACTGGGGCTCATTCGCCCTAAAATTACGAGGCAAAAGTTTTTTTGGGGTAAATTCACCTGCCGTTGAAAATAATTAAAATATTTTTATTTTAAATCGTCGACCTCAAAATATAAATGATTTTGATTTTCCTGCGTAATTCGCATTCAAATTATAAATGATTTTATTTTTCCCGCCCAAAATCGCCTCATATACTACCTCTATATATATTGTAGTGGGTACCGATAAACATACATCGCTCTAAAACAACAAAAAACTTGCCAAGATTGAAGAGGAGTGTATGTCGACATAAGCTGATCGATTGCAGAGGATTGTCGATCGGTCAAAGACGATCAGCATAAGTTGATCGGTTGCAGAGGTGTCGATCGGTTGAAGAGGTGTCGATCAGTTGCTGTGGTGTCAATCAGTTGCAGAGTCATGTCTATCGACATTAGATGATCGGTTGCAGAGTCGTATCTGTCGACATAAGCCAATCGATTGTAGAGCAATGTCTATCGATATAATTCGATCGATTGTAGAGCCATGTCTATCGGCATAAATTGATCAATTGTAGAGTCGTGTTTGTCGGTATAAGCCGATCTATTGCAGAGCCATGTCTATCAACATAATCCGATCGATTGTAGAGTCGTTTCGATCAAAATTTGTCTATCGGTTGTAGGGTCGTGTCGATTGACATTAGTCTATCAATTTTAGAGACATGCTGATAAGCATCAGTCTATCGATTGTAGAGGTGTTAGTCAACATGTATGCAACCGATCGGGGTATATGTAACCGATCGACATGTATGCAACTGATAAAGGTACATGCAACCTATTGGCATGTCTACAACCGATCGATATGATTGCAATCGATCGGTATTACTACAACCGATCGACATGTTTGCAACCAATTGGTATAGATGGAACCAATCGACATGGCTACAATCGATAGACATATCTGCAACCATTCGACATGGCTGCAACCGATTGACATATTTGCAACCGATTGACACAACTATAACCGATAGACATATCTGTGTTTATTAGTGTTTTGACACAATATAATTCAACTAATTTACTTATAAACTTAAAAATTCAAGAAAGGTTCTCCTTGCAGGTTCAATGGAAAGGTTTAAGGTCCCATCATCTCTATTGAAGAAAATTCAATACTTGTCTTGCTTTTTTCATCTATTTATTCATATTGTCATTCACTTATATCAGCACCAAAATATATAATTTTTTTTTTTTTAATATTTATGTGTTTCTTTGATAAATAATACATTTATATTTTCAAACAATTATGTGTTTGAAATAAGTTCCACTTATATACCATATATCTCTAAAAATAGTTTTTTTACTGCGACATTTAAATGATTTTCTTAGAATTTATTCGAATTTGCACGTCCTTATTACCATGCAATCACAGCATTCCCTTAGCTCCTCAGCCCATTGAATTCTACCTAATTCACTTAGCTCTTCAGCCTAGTGAATTCTACCTGATGTAAACGAGGTTAGTGTGGCCATACAAAATGATGAGACAGTCAAAGACACGTTACCATGAATTCTACCTAATGTGAACGAGGTTAGTATGGCCATAAGTGATGTGTTCGCCGACGGAACTGTTTCTAAATTGCCGGCTTTTGTCGTCTATCTCATTCGTGAAATTCGTTTCTTTATACATAGAAATGAAAGTGGAACTTTTAAACAATCGATTGTTAATTCGATCAAACATAAGTTTGGTAGACTTGGAGGGATTTTAATATAAACATAAAGGTTAATGTGCATGAGTGGTGAACACAAAAAGGAGCAATTTTTGACCGTCAAACCTAGGAATGTGGCGATGTAATGCAAAAATGGTGTTCAACATTAAATTGCATGAATAATTCTGAGTGCGAATCAAGAATCAAATTTGATGTTGTTTTGGTATTTTTAATTTTAAAGTTTTTTTTTAAATATTATAGTGCTATGTTTTTGGGTTTTGTCGCAAAGATCCAAGTTTAAATTATATGGAAAGTGAATAAAAATATAATAAAAGAAACTTCTATCTAAAAATAACTTAAAAATAATATTTACTTGCATACATAATTTATTATTAAAAATATAGTTATAAATACAATTAAATTTTTCAGAGTTTAAAAGTTGAGTATAATAAATATATATTTGACTATTAACTTGAATAAGTGGTAGAGTTTTGTATTCTAAGTTCAAATTTTATATTGAAATTTTAATATATATATAAAATAATTTTGAGGTAAAGTGAAGAAATGAAGAGTTTCATTTAAATAGCTTTTAAGGTTCATAAGTATTATTTTTATCAAACCACCATATATTTCTTGATTGTCAAATTATGTGCACTCATTCTTTTTCTTCACATGTTAATTTTAAAACTTCTATTTAAAGTACTCAAAATTTTACCACCAAGGGTACTTAGATTAACAATTAGTTTGTAGAGTCATGAAGGCACTTAGAGGTAAGATTTGAACTTATGGTTATACATTAACCTAAGTTAAATAATGATAAAATTTAGGTCAAGTACATTTTATTATAGATCTAAGCCAAGCCTTAAGTTTTATAAGGTTATCCAATGTTAACTTTAACATTTTAGACCCCATGGATTTAAAACAAATATTAAGAAACAACAAGTTAGATGCACTTACTTCTTAAATAAATTATTGATATAAGTATATCAATAAAATACAAAATCTTTTTATGACACTCAAAATATTAGTAATGTCACTGATACATTATAGAACCTAAAAAATTTTATAAATCTCTAAGACAAAATTTTATTTATATTAGATATTGTTTTTTAATTTTTTTTCTTAATTCGTATCTTAATAGTAATTTGACTTAAAAATTTTCATAACAAATTTTTTATTTTTTCAATAGTTGATTCATGTTCTTATAAAAATAAAATATGTCCTCCTTAGAAAAAAACCATAAATTATAACTCATACAAAACCATAGTTTTGTACTTGTCTTGATCAAATATATACTTGCAATTTAATATTTTTGAAATATTTTTTTATGCTATGTTTTTTTGTTGGAAAAAATGATCACTCAAAATTTACAATTATATTTAAAAATGTTTCACTTTCTTTGGCTAGTAAATTCATAATGTTCAAGCAAATAAAGGCTTAATTTTGAACTACATAAAAATAAAACTTAAAACCCAATAACAAAAGAAAAAAAAAACATTAAGAGAAGGACATCTCCATAGAGTTAAGATTCAATGGAGAGGTTGAGGGTCCTATGATGCAAGAGCATCCACATGGAGATTGAATAAGAGGGATTGACATGAAAACTGTAAGGCCAATCGTTAGGTATATGAACTGCTTGACAAAATTTGAAGAGCATTGTCTTCCTAAGCCTATAAATTGGAAGTAGTTCAAGAGGAGAAGGAGGAGGAACACATGAGAGAAATGAGTGGGTTCCTGAAAGAAGCATGGATTTAGACAAACACTAGATGTAACCATAACCACGGTAAAAGCACATTGCTAATACAAATATAATTTTATCCATGTGTCATTTGCATCATTGGAATTTTATGGGTGTCGTGATTGAAAATTATTAGTTTTGTATGTTATTCTGTGTATGCTTGCAGGGTAGAAGACACCTAAGTTATTATTGGATGGATATTGTCGAATAATACATAAGTTCGAATGGGAGACTACCATCGAGATATAGCCATCGAAGAAGTGCAGTCTACATCAAATAACATTACCATCATATTTGCTTCTTGATAGAGTGTGAAGAAATTATTGTCCAAATTTTCAAATTTTGTCGTCGTGAGATTGCATTACTTTCTGGAATATTTCTTACAAAATTGGTTGTTTAAAAGTTTGTCGACATGATATTTTTCAACACGGACTTCGGCTCTGGTGAATTGGCGGGAAAATTTTTCGAGCTCTGGCGAACTGGCAGGAAAATTTTTGTGCAGGCGACAGGCGATGCTCTAGGGTTTGTGGAGTGAAGGAAAAGCCAGGGCAATTGGTGGGTTGACGTAGTGTTACTCTGGTTACTGTGGATCTGAAGGAACGTCTGCTGCCCCAGGAGGGCCCAATGGGGTCTCCTCCAGATCCTCTCTCTGGGAGAAAGAGCTCATATGCTGATTTGCTAAAAGAAAATTCTTCGTCTGCCAATGACGAAGCTCAGAGGAATGCTCTTCATACGCTCTTCAAGAACGCTGGAAAGAGCTCAACAACACATCGAGTTAATGGATGCCTCCCACAATCCGCCTCAAGACCCAAGATTGTCATCGAACCAAAGATGGTCGAAGACACAATCATATACAGAGCTAACCATGATCTGATTTGTAAATTCATGGGTATCCGACCTACCCTGAATTTCTTGCATACCTGGGTCAGACAGAACTGGGAGCCTCACGGTGAGTACTCCTTATGGTTTATCAGCAATGGGTATTTCATTGTGAGTTTTTCTTCTCTAGCCGATAGAAACAGGGCGTTTGAATCAGAAAAGAGGAACCACGGTCCGGCAGGGTTATTTGTTCAACCCTGGAGAGTGGGTTTCGATCCTCGTATTGAACCCACGGCTGTCCCGGTTTGGATCCGGTTGTACGCTCTTCCGATGGAGTTTTGGGGTGAGCAGGTTCTAGAAATGATCGGTAACTCCCTCGATAGACATCTGGGCGTCTCCAAGGACACCATAGAAGGTAACACAACTGTCTTTGCAAGAATTTGCATGGAAATGGATATTAGCCAGCCTCTCCCGATAGAGGTGGAACTTGAACTGGCAGGACTATCTTGGATCCAACAGTTAGATTATGAGGCTCTGCCCTTCAGATGCAGAGTTTGCCATAAACATGGCCATTTGGCACGGTTTTGTCCAAATATTGTGAACACAAAAGCGGAGGCTCCGCTTGGAATGCCAAATCGCCCCAGAGAGGGTAAGTCTACTCTTGTCAAAGAACCATCCAATACTCCTCAGGGTAATGATGTCCAGAAAGATGGCTTTGAACAGGCCAAAAGAAGGAGAAAGCAAAAGAAAAATGGTAAGGAGCAATCACAACTCAAGCCAGCAAATAGGTATGAAATTTTTAAGACACTAGTGGATCAAGAGGATCAAGTCATGGAAGGAGTGGATGGGAATATTGAGGATAATAACATCCACACTCATGCTTCTCCTTCATCCCCCCTGTCTTAGAACAGGTGATTGAGTCCACTGAGTTACCGCAGCCAGAGAATGTAGGGGCACTGATAGTGCACTCCCAAGCGCAACCAATAATTAAGGATGTCAGCATGGGAACTACAGAAAAGAACAGAGAAAGGCCAGCCCTAGGGATAACTCAGGTGGAAAAGAGATCCAAAAATAGTAACTCTCAAGGAGCGGGCAGAAAGTCTAATAAGGACCTGCTAGCAGTTCAAGGAGACAAGCTGATCACTGGAGGATCGGTGAGGACAATTGATTCTTACTGCTCTCAAGGTTTTCAATGATTATTCAATCTTGGAATGTTAGGGGTTTAAACAGTAGAACCCATCAATCTGTTGTTCAAAGACTCTTAGGAAAATGTAAAACAGACTTTTTGCTCCTCCAGGAGACAAAAATGTCTTTAGATCTTATGTGTAAAACAGTTAGTAGAATCTGGAGGGGCGCTGGCCATATGGATGTGGCTGCCCAAGGTGCCTCAGGGGGGATTGTTACTCTTTGGAACCCTCTGGAATGGACTGCAATAGAACATATAGCTTGGAGGGGTGTTCTCACATCTCATTTTAGGAATAATGTCATAGCTGAACATGTTTTAATTACAAATTTTTATGGGGCTCAAAACCTTGAAGGCCAGAGGCTCCAATGGAAAGTTGTACACAACATGAGGTCCTCAAGGGAAGATTTAGACTGGATTATTGCTGGGGATTTTAATGCTAAATTATCTGCTCGTGATCAGGAAGGTGGAACCCCAGTTTTGGATCCAGGGGACCGGCTTCTGATTGCCCAAGTCCAGGCCTTTCACCTAGTGGATATCAAAGGCCCTGGAACCTACTTTACTTGGACTAACAAGAGGAGGGAGCCACACAGCAGGAAGGTAAAGCTAGACCATTTTTTGGTCTCAGAGGAGGCATTTGTAAAGTGGAATATTAAATTTCAGATTTTGGAGGGCCCAGTTTCAGATCACTTTCCCATTTTGTTGGAGGGAGGGACTATGACAGGGCAACATCACAAACCGTTTAAATTTGAGAATTTTTGGTTACAAAAGGAGGATCTTCGAAAGAAAATTCCGCAGTGGTGGGAAGAAGGTCGTCTACCTTTTGGGACAGCAATGTTTCGATTCCACAAACAGCTTCATTTTGTCAAAGTTAAACTGAAACAGTGGAGGCAAGCTAATAAGTCAGATTTCCAGCTCCAAAGAGCTCCCTTGGTGGCCAGATGGGAAGAGGTTCAAAAACACTTCAGGGAAGGAACAATTACTGAGCAGCTCAAAACCGAGGATGATGCCTTGCGCAAAGCGGTTGAGGACATTGATAACCAAGAGGAGACTTACTGGAAACAGAGAGCAAGAAACACTTGGTTATTAGAAGGAGATAGAAATACAAAATTTTTCCATCGATCAACCTGCACTAGGAGACAGATGAATAACATGGAAGTCCTTCAAGATGAGAATGGACACTCCTTTGATACTCTTCCTGGTATGCATTCCCATTCAATGGATTACTTTTCTAAACTTTTTAAGGAAAGTATGGAGCAAGATGTAGAGGCTCAAAATGAAGTAATTGATGTCATACCCTCTGTTATCTCTGAAGAAGAAAATCAGGCCCTTCTTAGACCCATTGATAGAGATGAACTGAAGAATGTGGTCTTTGGAATGAGCACTGGCAAATCTCCAGGTCCAGATGGTTTTCCTATTGAGTTTTTTCAGGCCTTTTGGGATACCTTGGAGGAGGATGTTTTGGTTGTCACAGAGGAGTCCAGAACTAATAAAAGAATGCTTAAGGCAATAAATCATACCTTCATCACTTTAATTCCAAAAGGGGAGGAGGGGACTCATATCTCTGATTTCAGACCTATTGCCTTATGCAACGTGATTTATAAAATAATCACAAAGATAATGGCTGAACGGCTAAAACCTCTCCTTCATAACATCATTTCCTCAGAGCAAGGGGGTTTTGTAGAGGGTAGACAGATCTTGGATGGGGTGGTTCTCGCCCAGGAGGCAATACATTCAATGCAAAAATCTGGTAATAAAGGAATGTTCATTAAACTGGATATGTCCAAGGCTTATGATAGGGTGGAGTGGGGTTTCTTGTCAAAGATGTTGGCTGCCTTTGGTTTCTCTCAGGACTGGATAGATTGGGTCATGAGTTGTGTTTCTACGCCTTCTTATTCTGTTCTAATCAAAGGTCTTCCTTCGCAACCTTTTGGAGCCACACGTGGTCTTCGTCAAGGGGATCCTTGCTCTCCCTATCTTTTCCTCATTTTGGCTGAAGGATTAGGTAGACTCTTCTTGAGGAGAAGACATCAAGGCCTGATAACAGGTATCAAGGTGGGTGAGGAAATTTTGACTCACCTACAGTTTGTGGATGATACTGGACTGGTTGGAGTGGCCAGCTTCAGGGAAGCTAGAGGAATCAGAGATACTCTTAATGTCTACCTTAGGGCCTCAAACCAAGTCATCAATGATAAAAAATCCAAAGTGGTCTTCTTCAATCTTGACCAAAGGCTACAGGACAGAGTTATAGAGATCTTGGGATTCACTAGGACCTCTCTTCCAGTAGTTTACTTGGGGGTTCCTTTGCATTTCAAAAAATTAAAAATAGATATCTGGAAGGATCTTTTGGATGGTATCAAAGATAGAATGAATCATTGGTCTCATAAATGGTTAAGCTATGGGGGCAGATTAACTTTCTTACAGTCAGTTATTCAGGCCATGCCTATTTATAAATTTTCTATCCTGGCTGCCCCACATACTATTTGGAAAGAGCTGGACAAAATGGCCAGAAGATTTTTATGGGAAGGAGCAAAAGGGGAGAAGAAATGGGCCTTGGTTGGTTGGGATAAAGTTACCCAGCCCAAGGAAAAAGGAGGGTTGGGACTGAGAAGCTCCAAGCTTAATAACAAAGCTTTGGCTGGAAAACTGTACTGGAGGTGGATTTCCCAACCAACATCCTTATTCAGTAGAATCCTAACCAGTAAATACTTGGGTCATGTTCACCCCAATGAAGTGGGCCGTTTCCCTCTGGATGGTACTGGATCCTTAGTGTGGCAGGCTCTCAAGCTTGGATCTCAGGTTATTAAAGACCAATTGTTTTGGAAAGTGGGGAGAGGGGAGAAGGCACGTTTCTGGACTGATTCATGGGACCAGTACCCACCCATCATTGCTAAGTTTCCCGAATTGCAACCAATTAAATCTGCCATAGAAGCCAAAGGTTGGGTCCAAATTGAAAGTTATTTCAACACTAGCCAAATGGGGGAGTATAAGTTCAAGAAGTTTAAGAGGTTGGAGGAGTGGCCAATTACAATCCCTCCGGAGTTGGCACCCATCTTGACCAAAATCTTGACAGAAAGGTTTCTCACAGGGAGAGACGAGGAGGATGAATTAGCTTGGGGCTATGGGAACCTTGGGGTATATACAGTGAAGGACGGATATGATAAGATCCTCCCAGAGCCTCCCCCACATTCATTTTCGGTTCAAGATTGGAGGAAGATATGGCATTCCAAGGGCTGGCCGAAAGTGAATTTCTTTGCCTGGCAGTTTATGCACAATGGAATTCTCACTTTTGATAATCTCAGAAGTAGAGGAATCATCGGTCCATCTCAGTGTGTATTATGCCACAAGAACGAGGAAACAGCTGATCATCTGATGTTTGAATGCCATTTCACGCGCCAGATTTGGAAGCGTTGGTTCTCTCACTATAAACTCCAGGCTAATGGTGATCTGACTCGGACCAATATTTGGGAAAGATGGAAGAGAGGTAGATTTAAATCTAAAGCTCTTCGAATTGGTTGGGAGCTTGGCTTACTTTTCATCTGGTGGCAGGTGTGGTTGGAGAGAAATGCTCGTATTTTTAGAGAAACTTTCTCCTCGCTAGATGGAGTTTGGCAGGTCATCTGGAGCAAAGTCACATAAACGGTTGCCATCTATGCTGAAGAGGAAAATCAGGTTGGTCCTGGGCCACTGGAAGAGGGAGCTGAAGAGCAAGAGAGACAGGACAGAGCTAACTGGAAACCTCCCCCAGAAGGTTGGATCAAAATCAATACTGATGGAGCTGCAAAAGGCAATCCGGGTAGTGCCGGAATTGGTGTAGTCTGTCGGGATCATGCTGGTTCAGTGCTCTATTGGGAACTGCAAGGTCTGGGAAGAGCCACAAACAATGAAGCAGAAGCCATTGCTATCAAATTTGCTTCCATCTGGGCTGTTAATCAGGGCCACAAGAGGATAATTCTCGAGTCTGATTCTCAAATTCTGGTTGGCGCTCTAGACTGCATGAGGAACTTTGCTTCGAAAGCATGGAGGTTGCGGATTCTGGTCTCTCAAATTAAGGAACTCTGGAGGGAATTAGATGATGTGATCCCCGTCTATGTGAGTAGAGAATTAAATAAAGCGGTCGATTTCCTTGCGAAGATGGGTGTTGAGAAAGAGGTAGGGGTGCAGCTGCACAGTGACATGCCTTTGGAGGATGAAGTGATTAGGCAGGGTCTTGAACGATCCTTGAGACAATGAGCAAAGATAATGCTAAGGGTGGTTTTTGTCGTGATATCGTGACCTGTTGCGCCGTCGCGGCTTTTGGAGGGAAGCTGTCGCGATATCGCGACATGCTGCGCCGTCGCGGCCTTTGGAGGGAAGCTGTCGCGACATCGCGACATGTCGCGCCGTCGTGGCCCTTGGAGAGAAGCTGTCACGATTTCGTGACCTGGTGCGCCGTCGCGGCCTTTGGAGGGAAGCTGTCGCGATTTCGTGACCTGGTGCGTCGTCGCGGCCTTTGGCTGGAAGCTGTCGCGATTTCGTGACACTTTTGGAGAATGGGCGCCAAGGGGGATAATCGTCGCGATATCGCGACGTTTTTGGAGAATAGGAGCCAAGGGGATAAGCCGTCGTGATTTCGTGACACTTTTGAAGAATGGGCGCCAAAGGGAAAAATCGTCGCGATATCGCGACACTTTTGGAGTATTAGCGCCTTGGGGAACAGACGTCGCGATATCGTGACACTTTTGGAGAATGAGCGCCAAGGGGAAAAGTCGTCGCGATTTCGTGACACTTTTGGTGATTGGGCGCCAAGGGGAAAAGTTGTCGCGATATCGCGACATTTTTGGAGAATTGGCACCAAGGGGAAAAGCCGTCGCGATATCGCGACACTTTTGAAGAACGGACACCAAGGGGATAACTCGTCGCGATTTCGCGACACTTTTGAAGAATGGGCGCCAAGGGGAAAACTCGTCGCGATATCGCGACATTTTTGGCGAATAGGCGCCATGGGGAAAAATCGTCGCGATATCGCGACACTTTTGAAGAATGGGCGCCAAGTGGAAAACTCGTCGCGATATCGCGACACTTTTGAAGAATGGCTGCCGAGGGGAAAACTCGTCGCGATTTCGCGACACTTCTGGAGAAGAAGCGCCATTTGGAAAAGTCGTCGCGATATCGCGACACTTTTGAAGAATGGGCGCCAAGGGGAAAACTCGTCGCGATATCGCGACACTTTTGAAGATTGGGCGCCAAGGGGAAAACTCGTCGCGATATCGCGACACTTTTGGAGAATAGGCGCCATTGGGAAAACTCGTCGCGATATCGCGACACTTTTGGTGTTTGGGCGCCAAGGGGAAAAGCCGTCGCGATTTCGTGACACTTTTGGTGAATAGGCGCCGCGGGGACAGGCTGTCGCGATATCGCGACATGTCGCGATTTCGCGGCTTGTTGCTCTGGCGCGGCCATGGATGGTTTGCTTGTCGCGATATCGCGACATGTCGCGATTTCGCGACATGTCACGTTTTCGTGCCTTGTTGACTTTTTGCGGTCTGCGGTGGAAAGTGCCGCATTTTCGTGCCTTGTAATCATGCTTCTTTGTTCTCGGCTGGGATGTGTTTACTCCCATTTGTAACTGATCTTTGTTTTAATACAAGTTTTTTCAATTTTTTCAAAAAAAAAAAAAAAGTTTGTCGACATAGTCATCCACCATATGTGAAGAGAAAGAGGTTGTTGTTAAAACCTACACATTGGTAGTTGGCCATCATTGCCAAGGGAGTTATTGATAGAAGCTAAGAAGCAGATTTGTCGACACAACCTAAAATTGTTGTCAAAAATATTTACCCATCCAAAGGAGAAATCCACCTATCTAAGAGTGGTTGACATCACTATTAGATTTACCTAACTAATATTGGTAGTGAATTCACCCATATAAGATTGGTACACATCACTGACGGATTCACCCCTCTAAGACTGGTAGACATCATTGTTGAATTCACACATATAAGACTGGTAGCGGATTCACCCATATATGATGGGTAGATGTCACTGTTGGATTCACATGTTTTATATTAGTAGCAGATTCACCTGTTTGATACTGGTAGATGTCATTGAAAGATTCACCCGATATAGTGTGCAGTCATTCGTCTAAACCACCACCTCTCTAGGGCTATAAATAAATTTCATCATTCGTCTAAGTAAAGGCATACATTGTCTATCTAGAGAAGAGATCATCCATCTAAATCTAGTATTCATATTGGTTTTTGGTGTTAACACAGTACCTAATAATAGCCTCCAAACTTAGCTATCTTTCCACTACATCATTTGGTATTAGAGCAAGAAAATCTTTAGGAGAGGATACAAGGAAAGAGGACACAAATAGGATGAAGAATATTGGTAGGCCCTCGAGCTAAGGACATATGTAAAATATTGAGAAAAAATATTGCCAGGTTGGATGCGATAGAGACTACCAAGAGAAGAGACATTCATCTTAAGGAGGTTGGTGACAGAGAGGAGAAAACTAGGCACCCAAAATTTCAATATGAAAAATGAAAAGAATCAGGAGAATCCCTTATGATGGAAATGGTATTGTTAAAACTTATCAAGGAAGCACATGAATCCAATCAAAGGAGGATTTTGTTTAGGATAATTTACAAATCAGGAGGTAAGTGTTGTAAGATGATTGTGGATAGCGAAAGCACTGATAACCTAGTGGCAACAGATATGGGAGAGGAACTTGGATTGAAGAGGATGAAGCATCCAGACCCATAGAAGGTGTCATGGTTGCAAAAGAGTCATCAAATTTTGGTGAGTGTACAATGTATGATACACCTCCAAATTGGTTCTTACAAGGATGATATACTATGTGTTGTTATGTCGATGGATGTATGTCATATCTTGTTGGAAATATCATGGAAGTTTGATAAAAGGACAATGCATGAAGGTAGGGAGAAGAAGTTGGGAAGAAGAAGGAAGCATATTTTGCTTTCATTGTTGAACCCACAATAAAAGGAGTAATGGAAAATATTTATGAAATATCACATGTTGTGAAGGATTTTTTTTGGAGAATATGCATATATTATTTCAAAAAATGGGTTGCCATTGATAAGGAGTATTGATCACCATATAGATTCGAGTTTTGGATCAAACTCAAATTATAAATCGACAATAATGGAGAATGAGGAGGAAAGGATAGAGGCAAGCAAAATAAAAGGCACAAGAAGGAGGTAGCTAATCCAAGTCACCAACAGTAAGGGTTATGAGAGGGACCTCCTGCGAACGTAGCTAGCGAAGTGGGAGAACGCATGGGCTGTGCATTGTCGACAACATGGGGATACCGATGTTGCACGGGAGAGGGATCTCCTACGAACATAGCTAGCATAGTGCAATGATACTTTGGCTATGTATCGTCAGTGAGATATGGACTCGGTGTAGTATCGATTAGAGCTGGAGGCAGAGATTAGTTGCCTCAATGGGCGGGTCCCTATGTTTAGCATCGATGGATCATCGCATCGCTCGAGAGGGAGCGATACTGAGCAGTCAACATCCTCTTGGTGCAGGCGACTAAAGGAGGGAGGTGCTAGTAGGCATGATGTGGGGGCTAGCAACAGCTGCCCTCAGGGGTCCCATAGGACCCACACCATGGGGGGTAGTTCTCATCACACCGATCCTGCATGATCATGGTGGCCGATGCCCTAGGCTTGGGGGTTTTTGAGTTTTTGGCTTTTGTTGCGGGGTTAGAGGACCGGTTCATTGTAGCCTGTGGGAATTTTTGATGATATATATATAGATGACTCTTTTTTGGTGTTTATGCACTTTTCATGGTTTGTTTTTATGCACATGTATTTACATTGATGTATGCATATGCTATTATGAATGTGATGTTTCTAATTATATGATGTATGCATATGGAATGAATGAAATGAGTTGTTGATAACTTGTCAATGGCACCATAGACTATACAAGATTTACTATCTTTCTATATGGATGTGGTGACTTTGTGGAACGACTTTGCATGTGATAACTTTATTTTTTTATTTTGCATATTTTCTGATGGTGATGTACGTAATGAAATGTTCCAGTTGTTTTTTAAAATGTAGTTAAGCTTTTCTGAGATTCATATATTTTAACTAACTAGCCAAAATTGTACATTTATCTTGCAAGACTTTTGAACAAGGTATAAATCTGATTTGATGTTAACCCAGTTATTTCACATCCCTATGTGTGCAATTGAGTTCATTTATGTGGTATTTATCAGGATACCGCCAGTGCCAGATAGGCTATCAACCAAACCTGTACTGAGGATCACTTAATTAGCTCCACTAACTCCGTTGTTGTATGTAGTAAGATTAATCCATGGGACAATCTAAGGTACCATAAGCTAGCTCATCCACATGCAAACATTGGTCTGCTCACATGCAAAGCTAATGTGATAGACATATTGTCATGCGTTTAGGATTCTACCATTGCTAGGTAGGCTGTCCACCAAACCCATAATGAGGATCACCTAGATGGTTTTCGAATGCTAAGAATTCCAGGGATTCAAGTTCAGGATTTTTATTTGCTCAATGGTTTAGGATACTTGCTCGTATACATAGTGATGAAAATCACTGTTTATTTTTCTTCTTTTGTTTTTCTTTTTGAGCAAGAATTTTTGAATAGTGGTGATAACCACTGTTATTTGATTTTGGATTTTTAACTTTGTAAGGTTGAGCTTGTGAATGACATTGATCTTGTTGGCCTTGGGGATGACTACCCATCCTGTGTAGGGACGTGTAGTACGAATCCTTACGACTTTGGGAACCAAAGGGGATTATGGAGATTATGAAGTAAGGGCATTGATCTTTTGCCTTGGGGATGACTACCCATCCTGTTCAGGGACGTGTAGTACAAATCCTTATGACTTTGGAGACCAAAGGTGATTGGAGATGGTCGTGATAATGGCTTGTGGGAATTTTGTTGTTAAATGACATCAATCCTTTAAGGCCTTGGGGATGACTACCCATCCTTGGCAGGGATGTGTAGTACAAATCCTTACAACCTTAGGGACCAATGGTGATTGGGATTTTTGTGAGTAGTGGGGAAAACCACTGTTGACTAGGGGGACTTGATGGGGAAGAGCTTGTCCTTTTAAAAATTCTCAGCACTCTTGAACCATTGGTACAGGGAGATGAATAGGCTAATTTTTCACCTATGGTACCTTAGATTGCTTTGTAGGTTTCTCTTGCGTTCACACAACTTAGGAATTATTTTATGTGTTTTAACTTGTGTAGGGATGTTACGTAACGAGGCGTGATCCAAGTAAAATTTTCTCGTGTAAAATCTGTTTAACTATGTACAGTTATTTGGCGAGCAATTTAAAGACACCTGAATGACAAAAACCCTATACACATTAGGAGACAACTGACTATGCTAAAAAATGACGATGGTGTTAATCTGGATGTATGCGTGTATAAAATGGATATGGTGTGGAAAATGATGGAATTGCCAAGTAATGACAGTCTATGGTGCTCTTGACTTGTATGACCTAGCAAATATGCACTGTATGGATGTGATGCCTAATGCAACTTTGTTGAGTGGTGTTTTAACCCGATTGTGAAAACACACTCTCCTGTAGGATCCGAGTCCTAAATCCTCTGCTTGCAAAGAAAAATGATTTCTCCAAGGTTCTTATTATGCTGATTATTAATTATCAAGAATGCTGCCTAAAATGAAATGCTAAGAACACCTTAGGGTTTGCAAGTGGATGTTAACAAGGGGCACTGTGGTTTATTAATTTTGAACTTTCAATGGACTCAAAATGAATAAAATCTGCTTTGACCTCTAATTCGATGGATTTTCAATGATTTATTCAAACACAAGAATTAAACTGCTGAAAATAAAATATGGGTTTGAAAAGCAAAGACAAAAATAAACAAAAGTAACAATGAAAATAGATTACAATCGAAAGTCTGTAATTAATCAGATGAAACCGAAGATAATGAGGCTTTCTACATGCAACCTAACCTAATGAACCTGCACATCCACACAATCCAAATAGGCCAAAGTAGTCTCGAGGGTTTTTGTGGTAATTCCAGAAAATAGGCATTCGCATGAAGCAACCAAGAGATCTTGCATTAACTTCACCTAAAAACCTAAGAAATCTGGAAGGGAAATATAAACATTAAATCATGCATGCAAAAGTTACTCCTTCTTTCTCATCCAATAAGATGCCAACTCTCTCGTATTTGTATTTAAATGATATCTCAATTACATTCAAAAATGTTTCGGGTGTGAAAGAAAATCCCGTAATAAAAAGAAGGAAATTGCCCAAGTACGGGCCCAGAATAGCACAAAGCCTTCGTCTCCGCAACTCCGTATTCGGCAATTTCCAACCCTTTCTTCGATTTGCAATTCTGGCTTTATAGCAATGTTATGGCTCTTCGATTTCCTCTGTCGCTTCATTTCCTCTTCCTGTGGGCGACCCTTCAAATTCTTGCTTTTTCCCGCTTTGATTCACGCTCAAATTTGGAAAGTTCCCGAAATTCGCTCTGCATGTAACGCCCCTGCAAGTCTGACACCTGCACGCCACGTGTCACGCACTTTCTGCGCCTGCCGTACCGCTTTTCTGTTACAGAACCCGACAAAACCGCAAGTCTGCCCGTTCATCTTCCCGGCCGCGAAATCGCGACATGTCGCGATTTCGCGACATGTCGCGAAATCGCGACGTTTTTCTCTGCCGTACGCGTCCAACGGCTTTACGTCGCGATATCGCGACCATTCTGGCCTCGAGCCTCCTTGGCAACTTTATGTCGCGATATCGCGACCATTATCATCCTCTCGCCTTCCTTCGACAAACCGTCGCGATATCGCTACCGTTCTTATCATCCGCACGCCTTGGAAAAACTTGTCGCGATATCGCGACACTTTTCCCTCTTGGACCTTCATGCAGCTTTCTGTCGCGAAATCGCGACCATTTTCTCCGTCCGTACTGTTTGCCAAAATGCGTCGCGAAATCGCGACACCTTTCATCATCCGTACGCTTCCGCAAAACTCGTCGCGAAATCGCGACGCTTTTCCCTTTCGGACCTTCATGTAGCTTCCTGTCGCGAAATCGCGACCATTTTTCTGTTCCGTACGCTTCGGCAAAACACGTCGCGAAATCGCGACCATTTTTCTGTTCCGTACACCTTTGCTGCAATCGGTCGCGAAATCGCGACGTCTTTCCTGTCGCGATATCGCGACGTTTTTCCGCTTCCGTACACCTTTCCAAAACACGTCGCGAAATCGTGACACTTTTCATCATCCGTACGCTTCGGCAAAACACGTCGCGATTTCGCGACACCTTTTCTTTTCTCCTCACCGACACGTCGCGATTTCGCGACACCTTTTTCTTCCTTGTCACCGACACGTCGCGATTTCGCGACACCTTTTTCCTCCTGGTCACCGACACGTCGCGATTTCGCGACACCTTTTTCCTCCTGGTCACCGACACGTCGCGATTTCGTGACACCTTTTTCCTCCTGGTCACCGACACGTCGTGATTTCGTGACACCTTTTTCTTCCTTGTCATCGACACATCGTGATTTCACGACACCTTTTTCTTCCTTGTCACCGACACGTCGCGATTTCGCGACAGCTTTTCTGTTTTGTTGCCGTCGACCGTTCGACCGCGATTTTCCGACATGTCACGATTTCGCGACAATTCTCCCGTTTCGGGCGCGATTTCGCGACCTGTCGCGATTTCGCGACATGTCGCGATTTCGCTACCTGTCGCGATTTCGCGACCCCTTTCTACACTTGTGCATTTTCTCTTTTTTTTTCAATTCTGGCATCTGGGTCACTGAGATCCTTCCCTGTGAGCCTGCAAAAAGGTGGGTCCCCAATCTTGGGGTGTGTTGTGGATCAACCACAACAAATGGCGACTCTGCTGTCAAATGCTCTTGAGCATTTTAGTAAGAACCCAACCTGAAACATATCACAAACTCGTAAATACCTGTTAGCACATGAGCAAAATAACAAATGCCCAAAGATCAAAAGCACATGAATCATCAGAATCATCAAGTATTAGCTCAGTGTGTGCAATGTGTTTTCATTCCCTATCGTTTGAAATTGATCAACATTCCATTATCAGTTTTGCATGAATGCATATATGGGATGGTGAATGATTTGTGGTCCTAAATGAATGAGCTAGAAGATTTTGCTTTTCCTAGTAAGCATGATCATTCTTCTACTATTATGTACAAGCATTCAAGATTGCCAAACCCTCTTAGGACCCACAAGTTCATTTCCTTATTGTATCCCAAAGTTGGTTATGAGTCCCTACTATTTAGAACCCATGTGTAAGTGAATGTGAAATCAGAACTTTGGGGAATCGGACTCCCAACCAACCGAGATGAGAGTTTAACCCTATCCTTACTATTCTGATTTGGAGTTTATTACCTCACTTTAAGCAAAATAATTAAACCAATTATGGAAGAAATGGTCATGCTAGTCTAACCCTCTAGACAATCAATGGTCTTGTTTTTAGGCAAGACATGATGCCATGCATGGGCATATCTAACCCCACAATCCGTAACATATCTTCATTTCCTTGGACCTTGGGGATGACTACCCATCCCTTGCAGAGGACAAGTAGTACGATCCTTACAATCCAAAATAAAGATGAGATGGGAAAAATTTATTTATTATTATTATTTTTTATTTCTTGGACCTTGGGGATGACTACCCATCCTGGTTAGGGACAAGTAGTACGATCCTTACAATCCAAACCTTAGATATAAATCATTAATTCTATTGCTTAAACCTTGGGGATGACTACCCATCCTTTGCAGAGGACAAATAGTACGATCCTTACAATCCAAGACTTACTATGAAATGAGACATAAGAGCTTTGGGGAATCTGATTCTCAACCAACCAAGATGAGAATTTATGCCCTATCCTTACTACTCCATGTGGGTCAAATCAAAGCTTTGGGGAATTGGATCCTCAACCTAAGTTTGATGAGGATTTAACCCTATCCTTACTACTCTGATTTTAAGCTTTAAGCTTTATGGAAGTGGTTAAAACCACTGCTTTAAGGATCATGTTGCATAATAGGATAGACATGAAAACCACTTTCGCTCAACCTTTTCTTCCAAGCTAGGTTTTGATCATTTTACTCAAGATCTTTTTTAATTTATGATACGTGCTTAGTTCTAGATATCTCAAGACTCAGTTTCCAACCTTAGGAGCTACTTACATATATGTTATAACACAACCCTAAGAGGATTTGACATACTTTCATGGCTTGTACATAAGATGCATATGCAACTAAAATGAAATGTATGTGAGGTGAGATGGAATATGAATGCATTACTTCTTGAATTGTGAATGAAATGATTTATCATGCAAAACTGATTCTTTCATATATCACAAAGTCAAACAATATAACTTAAAAAGTTTTGTGCAACTTGTGGAGCTTTTACAAGACCATTCCAATATTTCATATTCTCCTAATCCTTAAGCATAAGTAGACATCTCAATTTTCTATTATTATATATATATATATATATATATATATATTTTAAATTAACACACATGTCAATTGAAATCAAATCCATAATCAAAATCCTAACTAAACTAACAATCCTAAAAAAAATAAAAATAAAAACAAAATCTGAAAATCCTTCACCAACACCAACGGAATAATATCAAAGTCTCACAACCTAAGGGCTAAAATAATGCTTTAGAATCTGCCCATTAACCGGCAAAGCATGAAATCTTTCCCTTCTAAGGTTTTTAGCCTGAAGGTGTTCTTCCCAAGTATTTCTGAAATCTGATATGGGCCTAACCAGAGACAATCAAACTTTTGATGGTTTCCTTTTTCCTCATGTCTTTTGTCCCATAGTAACACCAAATCTGAAATTCTGAATGATTTAACTTTGGCCCTTCTATCAAACCATCTCTTGATGACTTCCCGGTGTTTGTTCATGTGATTCATGGCTTCTTCTCTCTTTTCATCCAGGTGCAATAACCGGCTCAATCTAGCTTCAACTTGATCATCTCGTCCCCATGTACTCTTGTATGAAATGTAAGGTCTGCAGCTCCAAATTTGCTGGAAATATCGGGTCTTGCCCATAGACCAAATGATAAGGAGTATTTCCTATAGCTTCTTTCACTCTGGTCCTATCTGCCCACAAGGCAAACTTTAATTGACTATGCCAGTCCCGAGGATTCTTTTCCAGCAACTTCTTAATAGTATTCAACAAATTCTTATTTGAAGATTCGGCCAACCCATTTCCTTGAGGATAGTAATTGGATGCAAACTTTAAACTCACTTTATTATCATATGCCCATTCTCGCAAATTGTGTGGAAATGAAAGCTTTACCATTGTCACTGACAATAGAATCGGGCATTCCATATCTTGTGATAATTTGATCCTCAAGGAATTTAATCACAACGTCTGTGGTGGCGTGTTTAGTGGGAATCGCTTCTGTCCACCTTGTACAGTAATCTGTAGCTGTCAAAATAAATTTGTGAGAGTCAGAAGAATTTGGGTTAATAACCCCGATAAAATCCAGTCCCCACTGTGCAAACGGTCTCATTTCAACTACAGGCTGCAACGGCATGGCTGCATTTCTTTCTCTATTTGCAGCCACTTGACGGATGTGACAAGATCGCACATGAGCATGTGCATCTTTGAATATATGAGGCCAGTAATATCCTCGCTCGTAGGATTTGGTGTGCTGTAGCATTGGCCGTACCATGACCAGTTCCATGCTTGCCATGAAATTCTTGCAACACCTTGGCGGCTTTGCCTTTGCTCAAGCATCTCAGGTAGATACCTTCGTGATTTTTCCTGTAAAGTACACCAGACTTTATTAGATAGTTAATAGATTTAAGCCTTAGAGCTCTCCTTTGTGTTGAATTCAAATTAGAAGGGCACTTACCACCAATAAAAATTGCACAATATCAACATACCAGACCTCCTTAGCCATGTATTCTGTATTTGAGCATTGACCTGTTATTTGCGGATCATTTTCTGCGATCGCCTTTGCCAGTCCTTGTCCTCGAACTAGTTTCATTGGTTGGATTTCGAGATCAAATTCTTGGATGGTTGCAATCCACTTTCCTCTCTTTTCACCTAGTTCATTCTGTAAAAACATGGTCTTGACAGCAGAATCGGGTACAATGGCAATAATTCTGCTGTGTACGATGTAATGCCTAAATTTCTTCATAGTTTTGAAAAGTGCGTACATTTGCTTATCAAGGATTGAATACCTTAATTGGGCATCTTTTAAGGGGGCACTTAAAAATGCAATGGGCTTTTCGGCATTATCTTCGCCTTTTTGGGTTAATACACTCGCCAAGGAGTGCTCCGATGCAAAAGCATAAATGTAAAAAGGCTTGGAATAGTCTCGGGCTTATCAAGACCGGGGCTTTGGAAATGGCGTCTTTTATATTCTGGAAAGCTACTCTACTTTCCTCGTTCCATATTACGTCCACATCTTTCTTGAGCATCTGGTTTAGAGGTTTAGCTATCTCAGCAAAGCTAGAAATGAACTTCCTCACAAAATTGACTTGCCCAAAGAAAGACCTCAATTCTTTTTTACTGCTCGGGAGAGGTAGGTCTTGGATAGCTTGTATCCTTTCTGGGTCGATGGATATTCCCTCCTTTGAAATAATGTGACCTAGCAGCTTCCCTTCTCGTCACTCCAAAAATGCATTTCTTGGGATTTAATGAAATTCCATGTTCCCCGCACCTTTGAAGCACCTTCTTTAAGTCTTTAACATGATCCTCTCTCTTCTTCGAGAAAAATGGGATATCATCCACATACACGATGATGCATTTGCCTATTAGTCCTTTGAATGCGTAATCCATGGCACGCTGAAAAGTTGCACCAGCATTTAATAGTCCGAATGGCATTCTCTTATATGCAAATGTCCCCCACTTGGTAGTGAAGGCTGTTTTCATCCTGTCATCTGGATGTATAAGAACTTGGTTGTACCTAGAATATCCATCAAGAAAGGACATCATTTCTGATCCATTTACCATTTGTAAGATTTCATCGATTGATGGCAATGGATAATTATCTTTCTGGGAGGCCTTATTAAGATTTCGAAAATCAATGCACAGCCTAATCTCTCCACTCTTTTTCTCACTGGAACGAGGTTAGCCACCCAGGTTGAGTGCCTAACGGGAAAAATGATTTTCGCCTCCAATAGTCTTTTAACCTCCTTTTCGATCAAAGGCTCCAATAGCGGGTTAACAACTCGCTGTCTTTGCCTAAAAGGCTTGGAGTCTGGCTTCAAAGGTATGGTATGCGTGATAATGTTCTGATTGTAAGTCTTTAGCTCATTGTAGTTCCAAGCAATACAATCTATGTAATGCTTCAAAGTCTCGCATTATATTGCTCCTTTCTTCCTCTCTACATGCCTTTGCTATGTACACCTCCTTTGGATTGTCTGCACTCCCCAAATTAATTGAATCGCATGCATCTTTGGGGAGCGGGACTCTTTTTCTTTTCTTGTTCTTGCATTCCATGTCGAACATTTTTTCTAATGAAACCACGTCTTTAGGGATTTTGTTGGATTGATACGCAGTTTCACTTTCTTCTGTTTCATCCTGCCACCTTTGTTCCTCATCGATCACTTGATTTTCAAAAATACCCGAGTTTGTGACAAACTTGAAGATGTGCCTGTCACACTCAAAAACCTGGAAATTCTTCACATTATCAGGTATTGATGGACAAGGAACCAACTCAATGGAAAAATTTTTACATATTTTTATATCCACCGGGTTTAACATGCCCGCGGCGACTGCAAGAGAGTCTGCTATTCGATTCCCTCTCCTAGAAATAAGGGCTATGTTGAATGCATCAAACTCCTCCATGAGATCCATAACCCTAGTCCTATAAAGGCTCGGTCTTTTGTCGCGGCATGTATACTGTCCTTTGATTTGCTTGACAACCAACTCCGAATCACCCAAAACCTTCAAGCATTTAACATGTTTGCTCAATGCTAGACGTAAACCGTAAATCAATGCTTCGTATTCTGCCACATTGTTTGTGCAAGGAAATTGCAGTCCGTAGGCAGCCAATAATGGTTTACCTCCCGGACCAGCTGAGCTCGACTCCAGCCTCCCGCTCCCCGTCTAGATTTTGATCCATCAAACTTGAGCAACCACGTGTGATATTTTTCCCTCGTAAGAACCACCATGACACACTTCTTCTTTAAGTTCATCAACAGCTTTCTCAACATCAAGAGCATAGACCCCTGTGTCCGGCTCGTAAAACCGAACCTCATTCGGCTTGTTAAAATCTGTTATAATCTCCTTAAGCCTCGGTTCATTTTCCACTCGGATTTGGTTAGCAATGCCCTTCCATGGCAGCCACATATGCGAGCAGTCTGTTGCAAAATAGCCATTCAGCGTTTTCATCCAATCTCTCGCAAGTAACATTCCATACCTACTCGGGATGTTAACCACCAAAATATCTACAACCTGCTGGACCCTGGGTTCAGAATTTAATTGAATCTTGACATCATATAAGGTCCCTACTACATTTACTTCTGAACGGTCCAATTGCAAGACCGTGCATTTGGATGAAACCGGTTGTAGACCCAAGATTTGACATATCTCCGTAGGCATGAGGTTGCTAGTGGCTCCTGTGTCTACCAAACAGTTATGCAAGTTCTTACCCGCAATTCTCAGAGTTAATAAGAATGGCGGGACATCCCTTCTTTCCTTTCGCAAAATTAGGTGGGATTCAACTTTCTTTTCCTTCCACATCGGATCAGGTGAGTTCAAAGCTCTTATCAACGCCTCCTTTTGACCAGGCAATTTAGCTGCGTCCAGGAATGAAAGACTAGATTTGGACTTCTTCATATCCTCCACTACGTCATAATTTGGTTTTTCGAATTTGACTGTCTTCTGGACGTCATTAGACATTTCTCTTCTGAGTGGAGGGGGAGGGTTGTTACTTGCCTTTGTATCTGGAGGAAGAATAGAACTGTTTGGAGGTGTTGATGAGGTTTTAGGGGTTTTAGACTTACTCCTCAAATGGTACCCATGAGTCCCCTTTCTGAAATCTCGAAAAGCTTGCACCTCCCCGCTCCAATACTTCATCTTCTTCCTCCTCGCTCTCACCCTCTTGGTGATATACTGTTTCCATCACCATAATATTTTCATCTTGCTGATACGATGGATCCTCATTTGATACCAGTTCCAAACCGTCAACTTGTGCCTGAAGACAATGAGTGTATCTAGCTATCTCAGGACAATTCTTTTCATTGTGCTCTTTTGTGTTATGTAACCTCGCACCCTCTTTCCCATGCCAAATCTGAAAGATTCAAAAGAGAATTGGATTGGTCGGGCCTCGTGAAGCATCTAATTGATTAGCAATGGGAGCAGGAACTCCCCCATTGTTTGGCTTAGTGTTCCAAGTGCCTCCCTCTATTGTTAAAATTCCGACTCGGGTGAGGGGCACGGGACTCATGCTTCTGCTGTTGAACTCTGTCATTACTTAGTTTATGCACTAGCTTCTTGAGCTCTTCGACTTCCGAAAAGACATCTTTCGGTGGAACCACATTGTTATTAACCCCCATTGGATTTGCATAATTGATGGGGTCTTGATTCCACATTTGGGTGGGGTTCTGAGGCATTGGATTCCCAAATGGATTGATACCTTGAATTGGGATTGGATTCGGAACAGGAACTATGGCTTGAGGATTGACTTGACTAGTTTCCTGCGTAGTTGATTGACTGTTCTGCAAAAATGCAGGAACAGGTGGAATGGCTGCGATTGGTTGGATTGGAATGGGTGCATATGCGGGTACTGAAGGATACGGCTGTGGATATGGGAATGCATTCATATTTGGCATTTGTGGTGCCATGAGCTGATTTGCCTGGGGAATTTGACCATATGGAGCACCCTGTCCCAACATGGGCATCTGGGTAAACCCGTAGCCTTGCGGTGTCAACTGCTGCTCAATAGTCATGGCTTCATTATAGGCCAAAGCCAGCATGGTGACCTGAGGATTACGCCTTGCAAACATGGCTGTCATGGGGTCCAATGCCCCAAAATATATCTCGCAAAGCTACCGCAGGATCGATGGCAAAATGTCTAATTGCTCGTTATAGTTCTTTTGGAATCTCTGATTAAACATTCGGATTGGTTCCCCTTGGCCCCGTTTGCATGTAATAAACTGATTGTAAATAGTTGCGGGATCTAAAGGAGACCTAAATTGATTGACAAATGCATTTTCCATTTGTGTCCAAGAGGTGATTGAACCAGTTGGCAAGCATATGTACCATTCATATGCTATTGGATCCAAGCTCATGGGGAAAAGTCTGCAGGCTACATCTTCATGCTGGAACTTGCAGTCTAATTAAAACATCCCTATAGGCTTGGATATGTTCTTCTCACTGTTCTTAAGCCATCTCGGCTTGTATTTAGGCAAAAATATTTCAATGTTCTTGGGGATTTCATGGATATCCCCAACGAATATTCAAAGGAGTATTGTTAGCTCCATACCAAGGAGCCACTGGAGCTTGAGCCATTTGACTCAGAATTGATGTAGACAGACCTACAATAGCAGAAGAAATGTTAGAAACTATAGGCGCACTAGGGGCAACAGATACTACTGGCATAGGTCCACTCGACGTTCCTAGAGAAAACAATCCTTTTGCTACCGGAGTGCTTACGAATTGCTTGATTTTACCCTTGGGAGTACCAGTAAGGTCGTGAAAAATGGTTTCTCCAGTTGTTTGAGACCTGGTCGCAATACGGCGTGGTGGGTCCAGCCTGCCTGAGGAAACCCTTGGCTAGTTCGAAGAAAACCTGCAACAAACAAAAAAACAGTGTTGCAGTTTAGCCGTAAATTATTTCAAAATTAAATTAAAACAAAATATTCAAAAAAAAAAATTAAAATAAATAAACCGATCCGCCCTCCTTCTAGCGCCAATCTGTTGAGTGGTGTTTTAACCCGATTGTGAAAACACACTCTCCTGTAGGATCCGAGTCCTAAATCCTCTGCTTGCAAGGAAAAACGATTTCTCCAAGGTTCTTATTATGCCGATTATTAATTATCAAGAATGCTGCCTAAAATGAAATGCTAAGAACACCTTAGGGTTTGCAAGTGGATGTTAACAAGGGGCACTGTGGTTTATTAATTTTGAACTTTCAATGGACTCAAAATGAATAAAATCTGCTTTGACCTCTAATTCTGATGGATTTTCAGTGATTTATTCAAACACAGTAATTAAACTGCTGAAAATAAAATATGGGTTTGAAAAGCAAAGACAAAAATAAACAAAAGTAACAATGAAAATAGATTACAGTGTCAGAAAGCTGTAATTAATCAGATGAAACCGAAGATAATGAGGCTTTCTACATGCAACCTAACCTAATGAACCTCCACATCCACACAATCCAAATAGGCCAAAGTGCGAGTCTCAAGGGTTTCGTGGTAATTCCAGAAAATAGGCATTCGCATGAAGCAACCAAGAGATCTTGCATTAACTTCACCTAAAAACCTAAGAAATCTGGAAGGGAAATATAAACATTAAATCATGCATGCAAAAGTTACTCCTTCTTTCTCATCCAATAAGATGCCAACTCTCTCGTATTTGTATTTAAATGATATCTCAATTACATTCAAAAATGTTTCGGGTGTGAAAGAAAATCCCGTAATAAAAAGAAGGAAATTGCCCAAGTACGGGCCTGTAATAGCACAAAGCCTTCGTCTCTCGCAACTCCGTATTCGGACAATTTCCAACCCTTTCTTCGATTTGCAATTCTGGCTTTATAGCAATGTTATGGCTCTTCGATTTCCTCTCGTCGCTTCATTTCCTCTTCCCGTGGGCGACCCTTCAAATTCTCGCTTTTTCCCGCTTTGATTCACGCTCAAATTTGGAAAGTTCCCGAAATTCGCTCCGCATGTAACGCCCTGCAAGTCTGACACCTGCACGCCACGTGTCACGCACTTTCTGTGCCTGCCGTACCGCTTTTCTGTTACAGAACCCGACAAAACCGCAAGTCTGCCCGTTCATCTTCCCGACCGCGAAATCGCGACATGTCACGAAATCGCGACGTTTTTCTCTGTCGTACGCGTCCAACGGCTTTACGTCGCGATATCGCGACCATTCTGGCCTCGAGCCTCCTTGGCAACTTTATGTCGCGATATCGCGACCATTATCATCCTCTCGCCTTCCTTCGACAAACCGTCGCGATATCGCTACCGTTCTTATCTTCCGTACGCCTTGGCAAAACTTGTCGCGATATCGCGACACCTTTCCCTCTTGGACCTTCATGCAGCTTTCTGTCGTGAAATCGTGACCATTTTCTCCGTCCGTACTGTTTGCCAAAATGCGTCGCGAAATCGTGACACCTTTCATCATCCGTACGCTTTCGCAAAACTCGTCGTGAAATCGCGACGCTTTTCCCTTTCGGACCTTCATGCAACTTCCTGTCGTGAAATCGCGACCATTTTTCTCGTTCCGTACGCTTCGCAAAACACGTCGCGAAATCGCGACCATTTTTCCATCCGTACACCTTTGCTGCAATCGGTCACGAAATCGCGACGTCTTTCCTATCGCGATATCGCGACGTTTTTCCACTTCCGTACACCTTTCCAAAACACGTCACGAAATCGTGACACTTTTCATCATCCGTACGCTTCGGCAAAACACGTCGCGATTTCGCGACACCTTTTCTTTTCTCCTCACCGACACGTCGCGATTTCGTGACACCTTTTTCTTCCTTGTCACCGACATGTCGCGATTTCGCGACACCTTTTCCTCCTGGTCACCGACACGTCGCGATTTCGCGACACCTTTTTCCTCCTGGTCACCGACACGTCGCGATTTCGTGACACCTTTTTCCTCCTGTCACCGACACGTCGCGATTTCGCGACACCTTTTTCTTCCTTGTCACCGACACGTCGTGATTTCGCGACAGCTTTTTCTTCCTTGTCACCGACACGTCGCGATTTCGCGACAGCTTTTCTGTTTTGTTGCCGCTGACCGCGATTTTTCGACATGTCGCGATTTCGCGACAATTCTCCGGTTTCGATCGCGATTTCGCGACATGTCGCGATTTCGCTACCTGTCGCGATTTCGCGACCCCTTTCTACACTTGTGCATTTTCTTTTTTTTTCAATTCTGGCATCTGGGTCACTGAGATCCTTCCCTATGAGCCTGCAAAAAGGTGGGTCCCCAATCTTGGGGTGTGTTGTGGATCAACCACAACACAACCTATATTTTTGTATTTTGATTTTGACGAGTATGCATGGAATTGAAATGCAATTTTTTTGTTATTTTCGATGATTTTATTGTTTTTGTTTGTTTTGAATATTTATTTTGACCTGGCGATTATGGTAACCCTTGGAGCTTTTGGGTGTTTGACCAAAGGGTTTATGGATACCTTTGGAGCATTTTTGGGGTTGACCAAGAGATTATGGGAATCCTTGGAGCTTTTGGTTTGACCAAAGGGTTTATGGATACCTTTGGGGAATTTTGGGGTGGACCAAGCGATTGCGAGAATCCTTGGAGCTTTTAGTTTGACCAAAGGGTTTATGGATACCTTTGGGGAATTTTGGGGTTGACCAAGCGATTGCGGGAATCCTTGGAGCTTTTGGTTGGGCTATGGCTCTCTAGATGTGGAATGGCCTCAAATGACTGATGTTCAAGGGTTCTAGTTCCTTGATTCCTTCAAGAGAGGTGAGTCGGTATGTTCCAGGTCCTATTTTACTATCAATCACATAAGGACCTAACCAGTTTTTCATGAACTTGTCCCTTAGATGGGACGACAAATTAGAATTCTGTTGGTTCTCTTTTAAGACCAAGTCACCAACCTGAAAGTCCCTTAGGTGGACCTTCATGTTGTATGCTTTCTTAAGTCGCTCTTGATAGATACGCAAATGCTCGAGAGCATTGATGCGTCGTTCATCGAGCAACGTCAGTTGGTCTAACCAAGCCTGCTGCGTAGTGTCATCATCGATGAACTCTTGCATTGATATGCGCAAGGAAGGGATTTCCAACTCAAGAGGCATGACTGCCTCGGAGCCATACACCAGCGAAAATGGAGTTGCCCTAGTGGGCATCCGAATGCTAGTGCGATAAGCCCATAGGGCAAGTGGGATCTGAATGTGCCAATCCTTATGACTATCTGCGATTGTCTTTTTGAGGATGGTAACTAGCATTTTGTTTGATGCCTCTGCTTGCCCATTTTCCTGCGGATAATAGGGTGTTGAAAAACTATGCTGAATTTTGTACTTTGTTGTCAAAGCACGCACATATTTATTCTTGAATGACGTCCCATTATCCGAAAGGATCTTGGATGGAATACCAAAATGACATATGATGTTATGCAAAATAAACTCCGCAATGTGGGTTCTAGTCGTAGAGGTTAACGAAATTGCTTCCACCCACTTGGTGAAGTACTCTGTGGCCGTTATGATGAACGTGTGATGACCTGACGACGTAGGGGAGATCTTTTCGATTAGATCAAAGCCCCACTATGAAAAAGGCCAAGTCGATTGGATCGGTTGCAAGGCCTGAGAAGGTACGTGTGTCAAATTAGCATGGTGTTGACACTTCATGCACTTCTTTACATATGCACAACAATCTCACTCTAAATATGGCCAATAATAGCCCATGCGAAGAATGTGCTTTGTGATGGCCATACCGCTGAAGTGGCCACCACATGTACCATCGTGTGCTTGGGTGATCGCCCAAGCGGACTCTTGTTGGTCCAAGCAATGGAGGAGGATTCCTTCATAGCTCCGACGATACAAAATGTCTCCTAACAAGACATGTTTTACCGCTTTCTGTTTAAATGATCTTTTCATGGCTTGTGTCAATCCAAGTGGGAGGTTACCTAGCTTGAGGTAATCCCTTATGGGTGTGTACCAATCCTGCTGATCAGAAACCTCGATGGTATGAACGGCCAATCCCTCTTGAAGTTCATCCCTAGAAAAAGATGAATGGGAAATAACTTGTAAAAATAGCGTTGTGTTGCTATTAAGAGGGGTCGGGGAGAACAAGGACCCCTAGTTGGCTCGAGTCAGACAATCATGGATTCGAGAGAACCTATCCTGAGATGGTTCAATCTGGATCAAGTGGATTCCTGGCGTTAGGTCAGAGCTTGCATGCTCCATCATGGATTGTGATAATGTTTTGACCTGAATGGTTGTCATCTCACCGGAAGGGTCTTGCGGGATTAGTGACCCCAAGGAGGCCATAGTATCCACAAAATGATTCGATGATCGAGGGAGTGCCTCGATGTCATACCATTCAAGTTGTGCCAGGAATTTGTCCACAAGGGCTTTGTAGGCCTACAGAACTGGGCATTTACATTGGAATATCCCCTTTACTTGATTGACAATTAACAATGAATCACCAAAGATGTTTAAACGTTTAATGTTCATGGTGATTGTTGTCTGAAGACCTATGAGCAAGGCTTCATATTCTGCATTGTTGTTGGTGCACGGGAAGTCTAATTTAAATGATAGAGGCATTGGAGCCCCTTGTGGAGTGAAGAATACAATTCCCGTGCCACCTCCTTGCTCACATTTAGAACCATCGAAGAAGAGGGTCATGTCAGCCTGTGACTCAGGCTCATCAGAATCTGGTGATTCCGAAACATGGAAGACCCCATCATCAGGTAGTTCTACGGTCAGAGGCTGATCATCTTCAAGAGGAGCCTCTACCAATTGATCGGTGATGACTTGACCTTTTATGGATTTTTGTCCAATGAATTCTATGTCAAACTCCGTCAACAACATGATCCATTTCGTCGTGCGGCTACTATGATAAGTACGACTCATCATGTATCGCAATGGATTCTCCTTAGACACAACATACGTCATGTTGTTGAGCATGTAGTGGCATAGATTTTTGGTAGCAAACACCACTGCCAAGTAGAGCTTCTCAACGTATGCATAGTTAAGTTCATAACTAACCAGGGTGCGGCTAAGATAGTAAGTAGCCTATTCTTTGTGTAGTTCATTTTTCTGGGATAGCATGGCGCCCAGTGCCACCTCAGTAGCTGAGATGTATAAGTAGAATGGAACTCCTGGTCTAGGTGGTGCCAATACTAGCGATGAAGCCAAGTATTGTTTAATGTCATCAAAGGCTGACTGGCACTCGTCATCCCAGTGAAATGTTACCCCCTTGTGCAATAATTTATTCATGGGTCGGCACTTGTCAGATAGCTACGCTATGAAGCGCTTGATTGACGTGACCTTTCCCTGTAGACTTTTGAGCTGCTTGATGGTAGTTGGGGGAAGCATTTCAAGGATTGCCTTGACTTTGTGTGGATCCACCTCGATTCCTCATTTGGAGACTATGTAACCCAAGAGCTTTCCAGATGTGATGCCAAATACGCACTTCTTGGGGTTTAGTCTGACTTTATGTTCTATGAGGCGATCGAGGATCTTGCTTAAGTCATCGAGATGATCTGGGTGCAAAAGAGATTTGGCCAACAAATCATCCATGTAATCTTCCAAAGTTTTGTGCATGTAATCATGGAAGATGTACGTCATGGCACGTTGGTAGGTGGCGCCAGCATTTTTAAGGCCAAAAGGCATGACCTTATAGCAAAATGTCCCCCAAGGCGTTGTGAACGCCATTTTTAGTTGGTCCTCGGGATTGATACGAATTTGATTGTATCCCAAGAAACCATCCATGAGGGAAAGCATTTCATGGCCCATTGTAGCGTCTACCAATGCATCGATGCTTGGCAAGGGAAAATCATCCTTAGGACTCACTTTGTTTAGATCTCAAAAATCGGTGCATATGCGAATCCTCCCGTCGGGCTTTTTGATGGGCACCATGTTAGACAACCATGGTGGGTAATCCATGCAGATGACAAACTATGCATCCAACAACTTTTGTAGCTCATCTTTGACCATTAAGGCTACTGTTGGGTGCATCTTACGTAGTTTTTTCTTTACTGGCTTGACTGTCGGATCAAGCGTTAGATTATGCATGACTAGCTATGGGTCTAGTCCCGACATGTCTTTGTATGACCATGCAAAAACCTCCTTCTTCTCTTTGAGAAGGGCAATGTAGTCGGCTTGCTCTTCGGGGGATAGACTTACCCCCAACTTGATGATTTGCAAATTCACTAGATCTGAGCCGATGTCTACGTCAGTCGTCTCCTCGATCGACATGTGGGACCCATCCTCCAACTGGTGTGGAGTTGGGATCAAGTGGATATCGTTTGCTGAATTTAGATCATCGTTCGGAACATCAGGTTCCTCTTCAGCATGGAAGACATCCTGAGTCTATCCTGGGGTGAAATGGAACATCCCACCGCAAGGCCAATACTCTGATGGGGATGGCGGTGCATGCTCCTAGTCTATAGCATCTAGGTCTAGATGCAATGACCATGTCGGGTCGGTTGGATCATGGATGGGGGCGGTTAAATCAATGGAGATCATGTTAATGAAATGATTGTGGTCTCCATTACCGTGGGTGTGATTGCTCGGACATCCTAGATGATATTTGTGCTTCGGATCTGGCTCTGTGGGTACTGGCACAAATGGATCAGCCCTATGCATGGATAAAAAGATAGGGTTCGCCCTAGGCACTGATGGTTCTATAGGGTCTCCAGGCGGAAGATGCTCTCTGTGTACCTGGAGTGGCGGGTGCAGTAATTGCTATAACTACGCTTGGTTTAGGTGCCACCTATGCCTTGGCCCTATGTGTAATTGTTCAAACATGTCATCTATATCCAAGGGATATTGCTGTTGTCGCATATGATTGAGATAAGCCATCTCAGTTTCATCTTCATAATCACTGTTAGAGATCCAAAGGCCTTCGTTGGCTCCAACAGCTATTTGCGACATATGAGGCTCATCTTGCTCGAGCAAATTAATGTGGTCCCATCGGGGTTGTTCCGCTCTCTGCAGGGGGACCTAATTCTCTTGAGGTGGCATATGCTCAATTGGAGCATCCAGAGGGAACATTGTCAAGAAGCTCTCCTGATCATCATCCATGGGATATACTTGTGAATGATTGCTATCAGACTCGAAAGGATCCCAAGGTGCTACCTCGTACTTCGACTCATCTTCTGAAGACCCTTCTTGGTCTTGTCCATATCCCTCTTGTGGGTGAGTCCTTGAATTGTCTCCATTTTTGACCGAAGGGAAAGGGTTGTTATGGTCAACAAGGTTGGTTGTTAGCAATGGGAGATAATCTCCCAATGTATATGTTGTGTTAGGATTGGCATATGGATCTAATGCCAACCCATCCTTGTTGCCTATCCCTAGGCCTTGCATGTTCTCTACCAAGATGTCTAGGGGCAGGGGGTGGTTGAACCCTACTCCTGACTTGTCATACGACATTTGATATCTCGGTTGGCAAAGAACACGCACTCCTTGCTCATACCTGCCCAACCCATATCCATGCCAATTGCATTGGCCAAGATATCTCAATGCAAAGTCTAGGTTGGACAAATAGTTGACATCCTCTGCAAAGGGCTCTTCATCTTCGTCTTCTTGCATACAAGTTTCAATGCCATTATCCAGGCCCCCATAAACAAAGTTTGTCTAATTGGGTGGGTAGCCTAGAGGAACCATAGAGCCGATGGGGAGTCGAGGTCTCCCCATGTCCTGCATGGACTCAAGTGTGGGTGTTGCGACAATGTTTCGCACTATATACTCCCCCAGGCCCGTGTTGGCCATCTCAACGGTGATTGTTGGTGGTTGAGGGGGAGCGAATGGGAGTCCTTTCGGAGTCCACTCCATGTGGGGCGAACTAGGCATCTCGACTTCCATTCGGCTAGGCATCTCTTCGGTAGAGATGGTTGAGACTAGGGGTGGTTCCTCTTCTAGGGGTTTCTTTCCCTTGTCCTTTGATGTGGCCACCATAGGTGGCATCGTTGTTGAAGGACCAGATGAGGAAGATGGACCTAGCTGGGGATTGGATGGATCCAGCACTAGGAGGCCTACAGAATCGGACCCTGATTAGATGGATTCAACTAAAAATCCAAATGTGTTGATGGAAGGGTCGATTGCGGCATGAATTGCACCGTATTGCAGTACTTGAAGGGCTCTAAGTCTATCGGGACTACATGCACCTATCCTTCAAATGTATACTTTAGGCATTGATGAGCTATTGAAGGGACACACTTCATGTCCCTGATCCAAGGCCGGCCCAGTAAGATATTATAAGCCATCTCACCTTCCAAGATGTGGCACAATGTATGAATAGTCTTTTGTCCCACTTGGATGGGTAGGACAATTGTGCCAACTGTCGAGCATATTGCATCATTGAATGCTCACAGTGTATAGGTGGAGGCCACGATGTGAGATGCCGGCAACTTCAGATGTTTCAATGTTGCTATTGTGATGATATTACTGGATGAGCCAGTGTCCACCAACACCCTCTTATATGGAATCCCGTTGACCCATGCAATAACGTGCAGGGGTGGATCCGCCACATCACCAGTCATTGATTTCAATTCATCTTCTCTAAAGGTGATGACTGGTTCTGTACATTGTTTTACATGTCCCACAAAGTTGTTGAAAGAGTTTGCTTCATGGGGTTGTAGCTCGATGGCTTTTAATATCTCCATTAGAGCCTCCCGATGGGGTGCTGATTGTTGAATGAGCTCATATATGGAGAGCCTAGCCGACGTGGTCCTTAGACTTTGGGTAAGTCTAGTCCGAATCGTGGCCACTGGTCTAGGCGGGGGAGGTTGCGTAGGGTGTTGTTGAGGTTGTGACGTCGATGGAACTTCTCTAGTGGCCATCGCAGGGGCAGCTCCTTGATACCTCCTGTTCCTAGTCACGATGCTTATCATCCCTACATACCCTTGCATGGGGCAATTCTGTTGCACCTCATTGACTTGAAGGGGTTTTGCCTATGCATCATGGGTAGGCAAGGGGTCTCTGAAGACTCCCATATGTTGGTTGTTTGGTGCTACGGGGTTGTCCACCGCCAACGTCTTATTGTCGATTAGGTCTTGTACCAAACCTTTGAACTTCCAACATGCATTGAGATCATGTCCCTTTCATCTGTGGAACCGACAATACAAGTCCTCCCGGTACCCCTTAGGCTTTGGCGCATTGGGGTCTATGGTTTGAATCTCTGGCAAGTTGATCAAGTTCACCACTGACAAGCGGTCAAACAGGGAGTCCCTGGACTCTGTGTAAGGAGTAAATTGTCGCCTAGGGTGACGCTACTGATTTTGTTCCTGCCTCTGGTTTTCTCTGTCATAGTTGTTAGGAGGCATCGCCTGATAGTTAGCCTTTTGAGGCTGTGTTGCTTGTGCAGGCTTAGGGACATTTATAGCAACTTGATTGACCATAGTGGGTTTCTGTTGCGTGGTCCCTATTTTGGTATTCTTAGGCCATTCTTTCTTCTTTGGCTTGGCAATCTCGCCATCCTGTATCTTGATCTCCTCAATGATTCTGGATTGCACCAGAGCTTCCTCTAAACTGGCATATTACTGTAGCTGCAATAGCACGGAGATCGATCTCAAACAACTTTTTGAGAACATTTGGGTCAGGTCTGACATGGGAGGGAGGTAAGGCAGCTTTGAAAGCAACGTCCTCCATCGGTTCTCGTATGCCACCATGGTTTCTTCCTCATACTGCCTGAGGCTAGCTAGGTCACTTAATGACGCATTTTTCTTAGTGTTGAAGGCGAAGCATTCGAGGAACGCGTCCACTAGCTGATCCAAGTTATTGATGCTATGTTTTGGTAATTGAGTGAACCAATCCGAGGTAGGGCCTATGAATGTGGTTATAAATGTTCTTAGTAACAAAGCATCATTATCCTGAATGCCAAAGCACTGGCTCAGGAATCTAGTCACGTGCTCTTGGGCATCCTCCTCCCCTCTAAAGAGTGCCAACTGGGGAAGTTTAAAGTGTTCAGGGTATGGAGGTGCCGACACTGACGGATGCACAGGATGACTACGGAGTTGGCATAAAGTGGGATTTTGGGGCCCAGAAGTCTTGGTCTCCATAGACTCTAAGTGCTCTAGCAACGCTTTATATGCATCAAAGGATTTAATTTCTTCCTCCTTAGTTTGCTCCCGTTGTGGGTTGCGGGGAACTTGAGGCCTATGGAGGGGTAGCTGGATAGCACCCCCTCTGCCTTGGTAGAGCATTTCAGCCCGCTCTTCTTCTTGTTCATACTCCTCATAGGTTTCTTGAGGAGTTCCTGGTCGAGACCTATACACATGGGTGGGTGCCCACGGAGGGTGCCCATCATTGTTTCTGGGAGTGGCCTCCCGCTCAGGTCTAGGAGGTCTTGGAGGCAATACTTGATAAGGTCGCGTAGACCTATCTCGTACCAAGGGGTTGTGCCTCTCATACACTTCTACTTTATGTGCGCGAGGGGTTGGGACCTTCTTAGGCACATTGTTATGAAGCAATTCGGTTGTCTGACGCTGAATGCGCTCTTTGTTAAGGTGATACAGATGCTCTAACTATTGTTGATCTTGCTTGAGCTGCATGATTTGTGCTTGGCGGGTGGCATGTCTAGAAAATGCCAAGTCACTTTGTTCCGTCGTCTCGTGTTTAGGAAGCCTAGATGCCTCTCCTATTCTTTCTCTCTGGTTCTCCCACCCCTATGGGTTGCTTTCCTCTGTCGAGGTTAGCTGCATTAACCCGAGGCTCTGGCCTCAATGGGTGATCCTGATACATAGCAGGTGTGGAGGTGCATCGCTCCCACACTGTGTACTACTCTTGAGGAACATGGTGGTCTTCCTCGTACTCCCTTTCATATGCATGCAAGGTGCGGGCAGAATTGTCTTGCCCTGTCTGGAGAGCCTGATACTCTAGATTTGGTCTAGTGTTTCTAACAACAATACGGGGTAGAGGAGGGATGACAAAATCATGTGGCCCCTCCTTATGGACCCTATGTTGCTCTAGCACTTCATCACTAGGCCACTCATAACGAGCATCTAAGGGAGGCCTCCTGTCTATGTTGAGTGCCACGTGTAGGTTCTCCTCTTGAAAGGACCTATGCTGAGTGGGGGTGCCTCTCAAAGAGGTGCCTCTATAGTCCTATTCTGTGATGGCATGATGTGGACTATCTTGTGTGTCAGGCCGCCAAGGCGGGATGACCAAGTCCTCAGGACTATATCGGAGGCGACTTGCCCCCCTTTGTACACTTTTTGTAGTGCTTTCCCATGATTGGGCTCGGCTACGAGTGTACACCATGGTGATGCTTACCTAAAGATGCGTAGATTTTTATCTTCTTTTAGGATTTCTTATGCTACACTAAACAGGAAATATCACACACACAAAACAATGATTATCTCGTTTAAAGATTAAAAGTGTGCCCTAAACCTGGTTCAGTGTGTTTTTAATGTTCGTTTTGAAAGCTTTTGGAAAGAACATTTAAATGCAAAATGATGGCTCTTATGACTCCCAAAAAATGGTCACCCCTTCGATATACCATTGCCAGACCGATATACCAACCTCTCTATATACCCGCCCTTACGTGAGGGAAACTATTGGTACGTGAGAGCAGATGGTACGTGGAACATAGGCGGTACGGAAGGGGAATCACTCTATTTATGACACCTACCATAGAAGACTTATCCTCATGCACTGGGAATCACCCCAGCTACACTTGGTCAGCTTTCATCAGGATTTACGTCTAGCAACAATCGTGATCGGGGTTATGTATGCAGTATCTCAAGCCAAGGTGGTGATGAAATCCACCGTTGGTCTTGCTCAAGGGTTGGGGTTTTACGACCAACTCCTTGTTGTTTTAACTTGCCACGTGGTGTGTGGGGTTATTTTTAAGTTGCATAAATGAAGCAAACAAGCATTCAAACTCTCCTATGCAAGCAAATAACCAGAGAACAGAAAGCAAAAATTGATAGAAGGTGTTTTAGGACCCCTACCTCTTCTCTGCCCAAATCGGATGTCTCTGAATTTCTGCCCTAAAATTGCACAAGGAGATATTCATCCCGGGGTGAGACGAATAACATATCTGTATTCATTCTAGGGTAGGACGAATTCCTATTCGTCCCTGGATGAGACGAATTCCAGCTCTGCACTCATCATAGACTGAAACGAACAATAGTCCAGGGTTTGAAAACTTGGTACCTGTAAGCAAAAACAAGCAACTTTGATCAAAAATTTAATCTTAAAAATCAAGGGATAGAGGTCCCACCATGATCACCACTGAAAGCACGAGGATACGAAAACAAAAAGGAAAATGCCAAGTACGATGCGTCTAAAACCAAACTTAACGCCAAAAGCCTATGTATTGAAAAATGCATAAAAGGAAAGAACATGAGCGAATCGACACAAGATAAAAGCAATATGGAATAGGGTCCTCTTTATTGATATGCTTTCAAAGTCGTGTTACAATACGTCTCCTTCCTTTTTAGGGGATAGGAGCGTTAAATATGTTTTTGATCACATCCATGGATAGCAATCCTTCTTCCGCGTGCCCACATGTAATATGGGTGGACCAAAATGTCGCCGCCACTTGTGTATATGAATTTTGGTTCCTCACTGCTCCTCTGATGTCAGAAACCTATGTTCAAGGAAATAGAAAAGATCAGTAGCACCTGCAGATAGAATAGAACATGTATTTCCCAAGGCCTACTGTTAGTGTATGCATGAAAATATTAAAATGATAACCAAATGACCTCAGATCGACCTAAAAATTTAACAGAAGCATGAATATGTTACCAGGAGGCCACTGCAAAAGGAACAGTCTAGAAATTCCTCACAAATTTGTATTCACTCCGGGGTGGGACGAATAGACCTGCAATAACTTGTCAGAAAGCACCCTCTTCAATGTCCTATCCAGAAAGCTCCAAATGACCTACAAAGTTGGGGTTAGCTAATTGGGGGTGTTTTGGGAAGACCCAGAAGGTCAGATTTCTCCAATTTGGCCTCTATCACCCAAATTTTTTGGTGCCATCTGCAAGTTAGTAAAGGCAGGAAATGATAAAAACCTGGTAAAAAATGCTCAGAATGAAGTGAAATTTAAACTACAACCTATTTAAATAACCTAGAATAAGATGCAAAAGAAAAATCAGAGAAATATATCATAGATTTCTATTCACTCCGGGGTGGGGCGATTAGGGCTGCGATAGTTTGGGGGGCACCCAAGGGCAGGACGCCCATCGTTTGGGACTCTGTTTTGGCACCAATCCACTTGGGATGGGTCCAAAACTTCTTATGGGGTGTTGTCAACAAATTTTGTGGAATATTGTGGCCAAATGTTTGGGTTTGGGTCTTAGAATGCGCCTCCAATGATCACCCAATAACCTCCCTCCAAAAGAGAGATCAAGGATGTGAAAGCACAAACAAAGGGTGAGGATATATTTTAGCAACACTTCGTTGCTCCAAAAGCTCCTCTCTGTATCTCTTTTTGGGTGAGAAGACTCACCAATTTATAGACCTAGGGTCTCTTTGTTTGGAATGCGCATGCGAGGGCGCCACTTGAGTTGATTGTCCTATTTTGAGAGAAAATATAATTCCCTGATTTAGAGTCTCCTTGCATGAGGTCTCTAAAATAAATACATGCATGACTGAAGTCTCTCTTCTTGATTTGAAGCCATTCCTCACAATTGCATGGCCTAAAGTTGCAGTTAACTGGCGGACTTGTCGAGGTTTGACTTTTTCCTAGTCAAACTTGCTATTCGCCTCACCCTGGGGCGAATGTTGCTATTCATCCCTGGGTGGGGTGAATACCAGTTTGTATTCATCCCAGGGTGGGGCGAGTAGGGAGCAAGGTGCCAAAAAGGTGCCAAATTGACCTCTGACCTTCCAAACTACTTTTGGGAGTGGTTAGGACCACTGTTTAACCTCTGGGGGCTGCCCTAGGGGCTGTTTGTGTCAATGCGATCGATGCTTGTTGTCACATAATCAGATTGGTGCTATTTTGGTGTCTATAATTTCCAGGTTGGATGCGATAGAGATTGCTAAGAGAAGAGACATTCATCTTAAGGAGGTTAGTGATAGAGAGGAGAAAACTGGGCATCCAAAATTTCACGATGAAGAATGAAAAGAATCGAGATAATCCCTTATGATGGAAAGGGTATTGTTAAAACTTATCAAGGAAGCACATGAATCCAAGCAAAGGAGGAGTTTGTTTAGGATAATTTACAAATCAGGAGGTAAGTGTTGTAAGGTGATTGTGGATAGTGAAAGCACCGACAACCTAGTGGCAACAGAGATGGTAGAGAAACTTGGATTGAAGAGGATGAAGCATCCGAACCCATACAAGGTGTCATGGTTGCAAAAGAGTCATCAAATTTTGGTGAGTGAACAATGTATGGTACACCTCCAAATTGGTTCTTACAAGGATGACATACTATGTGATGTTATGTCGATGGATGTATGTCATATCTTGTTGGGAATATCATGGAATTTTGATAAAAGGACAATGCATGAAGGTAGGGAGAAGAAGTTGGGAAGAAGAAGGAAGCATGTTTTGCTTTCATTGTTGAACCCACAATAAAAGGAGTAATGGAAAAGATTTATGAAATATCACATGTTGTGAAGGATTTTTTGGGAGAATATGCATATATTATTTCAAAAAATGGGTTGCCATTGATAAGGAGTATTGATCACCACATAGATTCAAGTTTTGGATCAAACTCAAATTATAAATCGACAATAATGGAGAATGAGGAGGAAAGGATAGGGGCAAGCAAAATAAAATGCACAAGAAAGAGGTAGATAATCCAAGTCACTAAAAGTAAGGGTTATGAGACCAAGTTGAAGCAATAAGAGCCAGTGTTGAAGGAGGTTGTGAAATAAGTAGAGGAAAAGGTGAACACAAGAGGCTAGGCATTAGAGAGGTTGAGGATCCAAGCCACCAATAGTGGTGATGAAAAAGAAGACAATGCAACATCACATAAGGAAAAAAGGAAGAGATATGTAGTGGTAAAGAGATAGTAGAAGATGACACGCATTAGATCATTACTAGCCAGTACAAAGGCTATGTTCTCAGAATTCATAGTGATAATGGTACTCTAGAGTGTAGTAAATGGTATTATGTTGATGATCAAGGTCAAAGTGGTGATGAAAAGTTTGGATGATTTGAGAAGCACACAAGAGGTATTTGATTTATGTTGATGAGAAGAATTAGGTACAATGGTGAAGTATTAGGAAGATATGGGCAAGGTGCAAAAATACCCATAATGCTAGAGATAAGACCAAATAATTAAGTCTATGGGTATGGAGATCTAGTAGGAAGTAGCAAGACAAAATTTGTGAGAAGAGAGAGTAGTACAGGGAATGTAGGTTCAAGAGTGGGTTGTTGTAGTTAGTGTGGAAGATTTGGAAATGTAGCAACTAGGTGTTGGAACCTACATCCTTGTGGGAATTGTGGAGGATAAAACAATCCACACATGAGTGTTGGCACCGAGAGGGAGTCGCCAATAAAGTGTATGTTGATTGTGGTAGTATGGATATTTCAAAATGAGAGAAGGTGAAGAGAATGTTGAGTGCATTCTATGCAAGGAGGTTTGATCCTTAGAGGGAGACAAAAATAAGATAATAAAGTTAACCTTGTGAAGACTACCAAGCTAAAAGAGTGATAGCTTGGGAGAACATGAGCAAGAGTTCATGAAACATTTTTTGTTACCTGGTGATTTTGATGTAGGAGCATCCACATGGAGACCGAATGAGAGGGGTTGATACAAAAACTAGAAGGTCAACCATTAAGAATATGAACTACCTAATAGAAGTTGAAGAGCATTGTCTTCCTAAGCCTATAAATTGGAAGCATTTTGAGAGGAGGAAGGAACACATGAGAGAAATGAGTGTGTTCTCGAAAAGAGCAGGGATTTAGATAAAAATAAGATGTAACCATAACCACTGTAAAATCACATTGCTAATACAAATATCATTTCCTCCATGTTCCATTTGTATCATTGTAATTTTATGGGTGTGATTTCAAATTTTTAGTTTTGTATGTTATTTTGTGTATGCTTGTAGGGTAGAATACACCCAAATTATTATTATTGGAAATAGCCAAATAATAATAAATTTTACTGGGAGCCTACTACCAAGAGATAGCCATCGAAGAAGTGCAGTCCACATCAAATAACATTACCATCACATTTATTTCTTGATAAAGCATAGAGAAATTTCTATCCAAATTTTCATATTATATCGTTGTTATCCTACATTGTTGTTCAGGATATTTCTTACAAAACTAATTGATTAAAAGTCTACTGACATAGTCATCTACCATCTAAGAAACGAAAGAGATTGTTAAACCCTACACGTAGGTACCTAGCCATCATTATCGAGGGCACTGCTAATAAAAACTCAGTAGCAGATTTGTCAACACAACCAAAAATTTGTTGATACAAATATTTACCTGTCCAAAGGATAAATCCACTCTTCTAAGACTGGTTGACATCTTTGTTGGATTCACCCGACTGATACTAGTAGTATATTCACCCATTTGAGACTGGTAGACGTCACTGATAGATTCACATATTTGAGACTGGTAGACATCATTGTCAGATTCACACATCTAATATTGGTAGCAGATTCACCTATCTATGACATATAGACATCAATGTCGAATTTAAACATTTTATAATGGTAGAAGATTCACCTATCTGATACTGCTAGACATCATTGACAAATTCACCCGACATAGTGTGGAGTCATCTATCTAAAACAAAATCCATTTAGGATTTTTATCCCTCACTAATCATGCATTAAATAAACCAATAAAACATGACTATATTTAATAATGTATAAATATTTTTAACATACACCATACATATCCCATATGCTTGCATCCTTTCACTATGTATACTCCAACACCCTCACATCTATGTAACCTAAATTTGGGGTTTTATCTTAGATATCTAGTGCCTGCACCCTATGCGCCCATACATTCATAAAATATTTTTTTTAAATGGTTATATAAGATTGATGAATTTTTCTTTATCCTTGTGATGAAGCCCAGTGAATTTGAACAACAACTCTTTGGTAACTTGGAAATGGATGCCCTTGACCACCACCTCACCATTTTGTCAAAAATCAATGAAATCTTGGGTAACTTTGTCATCAGGGCTAGAGAACTTACAAAGGAAGGGGGTGAGGGATTTGGCTTCCATGAAAACTAGGGTGGTGTCACTGAGGGATAGAGTGGCTGGCTTGACGTAAACAGTTGTCATTGGGGAGGGGAAGAGGAGTAGATCCCGTAGAGAACTCGAGATGCAATTCCAAATCCAAAACCACGCACTAATAAGAGATTTAGTGATGAGGCGGGGATGGTGTTGGAGAAGAGAGGTGAGGACTCTACGATAGATAAATAAGGTCCTCAAGGGAGCCAAAGCGCTAGAAAATTGATGCATGCATAGGGACTTAGCGATGCAGAAGATGGGAGATGAAGGATGGGCATGATACTTGATGGGTGAATGGTAGTGGAAGGTGAGCATCTCAGGAAGTGGGTAGTGAGGTGGCAACCTGAGCAAGGGTCAGCTTGACAACAGACACGAGGAAGTCATCTCATCGCAAAAGTGGAGATATAGGGTTGGATCATCATGACGTGTGAGCTGAGCGAGCATGGGATAAAAATTATCAAGAATGATGAGGTTGACATGGTAAATAAGGAGCTTGCTCAGAGCCATCTGGGTGCCAAGGGCAAGGGTGATGTGCCAGCTACAATAAGGCCCACCAAAAAAGGCTCAGTAGGAAAGACTGCACTAGGGTAAAAGGGACATGTGGGAGTTGGAGAGAGGCTGAAGAACAAAGTCAATGGGACCTAAGGATTGGAGCCTCTCAGAATCTTATTGGGAGATGTTCACATCGTGGAAAGAGTATTTTTCTTAGGATGTCGTAGTTGTTAGGTCTTCGGGAAAGTCATCTCTCCAAATATAAATCCCAGATGACGAGGTTGTTGAGCTTGCCATGGTATCTGCCAGCTTGTTACCTTCCCTATAGATGTGGCAGAGGGATGACTGGGGGAGACCTTGGAGGATAGTTTGAGCTTCCTGAATAATGTCGAATGTTCTCCATGATGGATCCCTTCTCTTGGCAGTCTCTATCGCATCCAACCTGACAATAATTTTCTTAATATTTTACCTATGTCCTTAGCTCGAGGACCTAACAATATTCTTCATACTCTTTGTGTCCTATTTCCTTGTATCCTCTCCTAAAGATATTATTGCTCTGATACCAAATTATGCAGTGGTAATACGGGTAAATTTGAAGGCTATTGTTAGGTACTGTGTTAACACTAGAAACCAAGATGAATACTGGATTTAGATGGATGATATCTTCTCTAGACGGACAATGTATGTCTTTGCTTATATGGATGATGGAATATATTGACAACCCTAGATAGGTGTTAGTTTAGATGGATGACTCCAAACTATATCAGGTGAATTCGTCAATGATGTCTACCAGTCTCAGATAGGTGAATCCACTACCAGTATCAAACATGTGAATCCAATTGTGACATCTACCCATCATAGATGGGTGAATCCACTACAAGTCTTAGATGTGTGAATTCAACAATGATATCTACTAGTCTTAGAGGGGTGAATCTATTAGTGACATCTACCAGTATTATATAGGTTAATTCACTACCAATCTTAGTCGAGTGAATCCGATAGTGATGTCAAGAAAGGTGGATTTCTCCTTTGGATGGGTAAATATTTGTGACAACAATTTTAGGTTGTGTCGATAAATCCACTTCTTATATTATAATAGCAACTCCCTTGGCAATGATGGCTAGGTACCAATGTGTAGGTTTTAACAAAAACCTCTTTCTCTTCATAGACGATGGATGACTATGTCGACAAAATTTTAATCAACCAATTTCACAATAAATCTCTCGAATGGCAATGTAGGATCATGATGATAAAATATTAAAATCTAGACAACAATTTCTCCATACTCTATTAAGCAGCAAATGTGATGGTAATATTATTTGATGTAGACTACACTTCTTCGATGGCTATATCTTGACGGTAGGCTCCTAGTTGAACTTTTGTATTATTCAACTATATCCATCAATAATAACTTGGGTTTCTTCTACCTTGCAAGCGTACATAAAATAGCATACAAAACTAATAATTTTCAATCACAACACCCATAAAATTCCAATGATGCAAATGAAACATGGAGAAAATTATACTTGTATTAGAAATTTGCTTTTATCATGGTTATGTTTACATTTTATGTTTTTCTAAATCCCTGCTCCTTTCAGGAACCCACATATTTCTCTCTTGTGTTCCTTCTCCTCCTCTTGAACTGCTTCCAATTTATAGGCTTAAGAAGACAATACTCTTCAAATTCCACCAAGTAGTTCATATACCTGATGGTTGGCCTTAAAGTTTTCATTTCAATCCCTCTTGTTCATTCTCCACATGGATGCTCTTGCATCATAGGACCCTCAACCTCTCCATTGAATCTTAACACTATGGAGATGTCCTTCTCTTAATGGTTTATTTTTTTTTTGTTATTGGGTTTTAAGTTTGATTTTTATGTAGTTCAAAATTAAGCCTTTATTTTCTTGAACATTATGAATTTACAGGCCAGAGGAAGTGAAACATTTTTAAATATAATTGTAAATTTTGAGTGATCATTTTTTCTAAAACATAGCATACAAAAATATTTCAAAAAGATTAAATTGCAAGTATAGATTTCATCAAAACAAGTACAAAACTATGCTTTTGTATGAGTTATAATTTATGGTTTCTTTCTAAGGAGGACATATTTTATTTTTATAAGAGCATGAATCAACTATTGAAAAAATAAAAATCTTGCGACGAAAATTTTAAACTCAAATTTTTATTAGGATAAGAATTAAGAAACAAATTAAAAAATAATATCTTATATAAATTAAATTTTGTCTTAAAAATTAAGCAAACTGTTAAGGTTCTATAATGTATCAATGTCATTACTAAGATTTTGATTGTCATAACATTATTTTATATTTGATTGATATACTTATATCAACAATTTATTTAAGGAGTAAATGCATCTATACCTATTGTTTCTTAACACTTGTCTTAAATCCATTGGGCCTAAAATGTTAAAATTAACATTGGATAGGCTTATAAAACATAAGGGTTGGATTAGATATATAATAAAGTGTACTTGACCCTAAATTTTATCATTATTTAACTTAGGTTAATGCATAACCATAAGTTCAATTCTTACCTCTAAGTGCATTCATGGCTCTATAAAATAATTGTTAATCTAAGTACCCTTGGTGGTAAAGGTTTGAGTACTTTAAATAAAAGGTTTAAAATTAAAATGTGAAGAAAAAGATGAGTGCATATAACCAATGTCAAAAAATATATGATGGTTTGATAAAAATAATACTTATGAACTTTAAAAGTATTTTAAATGAAACTCTTCATTTCTTGCCTTTGCCTTAAAGTTATATATATATATATATATATATATATATATATATATATATATATATATATATATATATATATATATATATATATTTGAAATTTCACTATAAAATTTGAACTTAGAATACAAAACTTTACCATTTATTCAAGCTAATAGTCAAATATATATTTATTATACTCAACTTTTAAACTGTGAAATTTTTAATTGTATTTATAATTATATTTTTAATAATAAATTATGTATGCAAACAAATATTGTTTTTAACTTTTTTTTTTTTTTATTATATTCACTCACTTTCATATAATTTAAACTTGAATCTTTGCAACAAAACCCAAAAACATACCACTATAATATGTTAAAAAAACTTTAAAATTAAAAATACCCTAACAAATTTGATTCCACTTAGACTTATTCATGCAATTTAAAAAAACATTTAATTTAATGTTGAACAACATTTTTGCATTACATCGCCACATTCCTAGGGTTGACGGTAATTGCTTCTTTTTCTGTTCACCACTCGTGCACATTAACCTTTATGTTTATATTAAAATCCCTCCAAGTCTACCGAACTTATGTTTGACAGAATTAACAGTGATTGTTTAAAAATTCCACTTTCATTTCTATTTATAAAGAAACGAATTTCACGAATGAAATAGACGGCAAAAGCCGGCAATTTAGAAACAGTCCCGCCGGCGGACACGTCACTTATGGCCATACTAACCTCGTTCACATTAGGTAGAATTCATGGTAACGTGCCTTTGACTGTCTCATCATTTTGTATGGCCACACTAACCTCGTTCACATCAGGTAGAATTCACTAGGCTGAAGAGCTAAGCGAATTAGGTAGAATTCAATGGGCTGAGGAGCTAAGGGAATGCTCTGATTGCGTAGTAATAAGGACGTGCAAAGTCGAATAAATTCTAAGAAAATCATTTAAATGTCGCACTAAAAAAAATATTTTTAGAGATACATGGTATATAAGTGGAACTTATTTCAAACAGATAATCGCTTGAAAATATAAATGTATTATGTATCAAAGAAACACATAAATATACCAAAAAAAAAAAATTATATATTTTGGTGCTGATATAAGTAGTGAATGACAATATGAATAAACAGATGAAAAAAGCAAGACAAGTATTGAATTTTCTTCAATAGAGATGATGGGACCTTAAACCTCTCCATTGAACCTGCAAGGAGAACCTTTCTTGAATTTTTAAGTTTATAAGTAAATTAGTTGAATTATATTGTGTCAAAACACTAATAAACACAAAGAGATATCATTTTAATCTCATTCCTTTTTGGTTGTGGCTTTATTATAAGTTCTCCCAAGGAGGCCTTCCCAGGGTTATGTATAAGGGGTCGGCCCCGAAATCTATTTATAAATTGAAGGCGAATTGTCTTGGATTCCCGATGAAATATGGAGAAGTATACATGGCGAATTCCAATTATTTTTCTCCAAAAAATTTCAAACCGTGGCGAATTGCAATTATTTTTCTCCAAAATTTTTCAAACCGTGGTGATTTTTTCTATGTTTAAGGTCATGAATATCGGTTTGCAAACTCTAAAAATGTACAACAAAATTAAATGATTTAGACTGATAAGAAAGACTTTTAGCCTTTACAATTTATGATGACCAGTCAGAGACATAAAATTTGATCAATTGCAGGCATGTTGATCGGCTATAGAAATGTCGATCAGTTACAGCCATGGTGATCGGTTGAATACATGTTGATCAATTGTAGGCATGTTGATCGGTTGCAGCCATGACGATCGATTACAGTCATGTCGATCGGTTGCAAATATGTCAATCAGTTGTAGCCATGTCAATTGGTTGCAGATATGTCGATCGATTGCAGCCATGTCGATCAATTGCATCCATACCAATTGGTTGTAAACATGTCGATCGGTTGTAGTAATACAGATCGATTGCAATCATGTCGATCGGTTTCAGACATGCGGATAGGTTGTGTTGAGTGGTATTTTCACCCAGTTGTGAAAGTACACTCTCCTTTAGGATTTGGGTTCCAAATCCCCTCTTGCAAAGAAGTTAAACAAACAACTTCTCCAAGGTCTCTGCTGTATTAGCATTTGCATATGTGTATTACTAATCTCAAATAAAGATATTCAATTTAAATGCTTGGAACACCTTAGTGATTGCAAGTAACTATAAACAAGGGGTAATGTTGGTTTATTTCACCATGAAACTTAAGTGATTGTTCATTGTTTTTTTGGATTTTGAAAATTTTTAAATATTTATTTTAATGCTTTGAAAATTTAAAATAAGTTAAATTTTTTGGAAAACATAAAATGCAGAAAAATAAAAATGAATTGCAGAAAACTAAAAATAAAATGCACTCAGTATGATGCTATCTTGTTCCGACAAAACTGAAGATATGAGGTCTCCACGCATGAAACCTAACCTATTGGACTTGCAAAACAAGCACAATCCCCATAGACTAAGTGCTGGTTCCTAGGGTTTAAAATAAATTTCAGATTCAAGCATTCACATGAAGCAACCAAGCAAACTTGCATTAACTCCATCTACAAACTCGAAATCTGAAAAAGAGAAAAGAAATAGACATTAAATCCATAGCATGCAAAGAGAATCTCTTTTCTTTCCCACAAGATGAAAATTTCTGAAAACTTCTGCATTAAAAATATCTCATTTTATAATAGCAGAATTTCTAGTTTTCCCAAACCAATCCATGGAAGAAAACGACTCAAATAGGTCCAGAATGGCCCTCTTGCCTTCAAGTCTGCAAATCTGCTCGTAGCAGTTTCTGACCCTTTCTGGATTCTTTGAATGGCGTATTTAAACTTCTAAAAAAATTGTTTCTCCTTCCATGACGGTTCGTTTTGTTTTCTGATGGCTATTCGTTTCACCTTCCCTGACTGTTCGTTTCACCTTCCCTTATATGCGTGTGCTTTGGTTTCCATTTTGTGGCCCTTCACTGCATTTTCTCCACATGGGCTTGCGTCTGTTTCCCTCCGTGTGTAATGACCATCTTAAATGATTTCAAATCATTAAAGATTCCTTATGTAACACTTTGTATTATTCATTGGATTTTTTCCTTATGTCCATGTCACTATGCAGGTCCGTTACCTTGGCGAAAATGGAAACTTTTGCCTCCTTGCTCTCTTTTGTTGCTTTTAGTCGTGAAAATGTAACATGTCGCATGTAGACACCAAAACAGCACCAATCCGATTACGTGACAACAAGCGCTGATCGCATTGACACAAACAGCCCCAAGGGCAGCCCCCAGAGGTTAAACAGTGGTCCTAACCACTTCCAAAAGTAGTTTTAGAGGTCATAGGTCAATTTGGCACCTTTTTGGCACCTTGCTCTCTGCTCGTCCCACCCCGGGATGAATACAAACTGGCACTCGTCCCACCCAGGGACGAATAGCAGCATTCGCCCTAGGGTGAGGCGAATAGCAAGTTTGACTGGAAAAAAGTCAAACCTCGGTAACTCCGCCAGTTAACTGAGGCTTCAGGCCATGCAATTGCGAGGAGTAGCTTTTATTCAAGAAGAGAGACTTCAGTGATGAGTGTCTTTATTTTAGAAACCTCATGCAAGAAGCTTTTTTATCAGGGAGTTAGCTTTTCTCTGAAAATAGGACAGTTAACTCAAGTGGCGCCCTCGCATGCGCAATTCAAACAAGGAGACCCTAAGGTCTATAAATTGGGGAGTTTTCCCACCCAAAAGATATACAGAGAAGGAGCATTTGAGCAATGAAGTGCTGCCCATTTCATACCTAACTGCGATTTGTGCTTTTACATCCTTAATCTCTCATTCGAAAGGGAGGTTATTGGGTGACTATTGGAGGCGCAAATCCGTACCCAAAACCCAATTTTTGGCCACAACTATCCACCAAATTTGTTGACAACACCCCATAACCAGTTTTGGACCCATCCCAAGTGGATTGGTGCCGAAACAGTGCCTCAAACGGTGGGCGTCCTGCCCTCGGGCGCTCCCCAAACTATCACAGTGCTAATCGCCCCACCCCGGGATGATTAGAAATATGTGATAGATTTCTTTGTTTTTTCTTTTGCATTTGATTCTAGATAGGTTAAATAGGTTACAGTTCAAATTTCATTTCATTCTGAGTAGTTTTGACCAGGTTATTGCTATTTCCCGCTTTCACTAACTTGCAGATGCCATCTTCAAAATCTGGGTTCTAGAGGAAAAATTGGAGAAATATGAGCATCTGGGTCTTCCCAAAATGCCCCCAATTAGCTAACCCCAAGTTTTCAGGTCTTTTGGAGCTTCCTAAGTAGGACATTGAATAGGGTGCTTTCTGGCCAATTCTCACAGTCCTATTCGTCCCACCCTGGAGCGAGTACAGATCTGTGAGGAATTTTTAGACTGTTCTTTTTGCAATGGTCTTCTGATGATATTTTTATGCTTCTATCAAAGTTTCAGGTCAATCAGAGGTCATATGATAGTCGTTTTATTATTTTCATGCATACACTGACAATAGGCTTTGGGAAATACATGTTTCATTTGGTCTGTAGGTATTACTAATATTTTTTGTTTCTTTGAATGCAGGTTTCTGATAGTAGAGGAGCAGGAAAGAGCAAAGAATCACGTACAACAGTGGTGGCGACGTTTTGGTCCGCCCATCTTACATGTGGGCACGCGGAAGAAGGATTATTATCCATGGATCTTGTGACAAGAAACACATTTGACTCTCCTATCCCCTAAAAAGGAAGGAGACGTATTGTAACACAATTTGTAAAGCATATCAATAAAGATATTACCATATTTCGTATTGCTTTTATCTTGTGTCGATTTGCATATGTTATTTCTTGTTCTTTTCTTGTGGCATATTCCTTTTTGTTTTCGTATCCTCGTGCTTTCAGTGGCGATCACGGTGGGACCTGTGTCCCTTGATTTTTAAAATTAAGTTTCTGATTAAAGTTGCTTGTTCTTTTGATTACAGGTACCAAGTTTTCCAACACTGGACTATTTTAGAGCAGAAATTCAGAGATATCCGACTTGGGCAGAGAAAAGGTAGAGGTCTTAAACACCTTTTGTCAATTCTTTGCTTTATGTTCTCTGTTTATTTGCTTGCATAGGAGAGTTTGAATGCTTGCGTGCTTCATTTATGCAACTTAAAAGGAACCCCACACACCACGTGGTAACTGAAACAACAAGGCGTTGGTCGTAAAACCCCAACCCTTGAGCAAGACCAAAGGTGGATTCCATTATCACTTTGGCTTGAGATATTGCATCCATTACCCCGATCGCGACTGTTGCTAGACGTAAATCCTGATGAAAGCTGACCAAGTGTAGCGGGGGTGATTCCCAGTGCATGAGGATAAGTCTTCTATGGTAGGTGTCATAAACAGAGCGATCCCCCTTCAGTACCGCCTATGTTCCACGTACCATCTGCTCTCACGTACCAATAGTTTCCCTCACGTAAGGGCGGGTATATAGAGAGGTTGGTATATCGGTCTGGCAACGGTATATCGAAGGGGCGACCATTTTTTGGGAGTCATAAGAGCCCTCATTTTTGCATTTAAACGTTCTTTCACAAAGCTTTCAAAACAACATCATAACACACTAAAACCAGATTTTAGGGCACACTTTTAAATCTTTAAACGAGATAACCATTGCATTGATTGTGTGTTTCTTTTCTGTTTAAGTGTAGCATAAAAAATCCTAAAAGAGATAAAAATCTATTCATCTTTAGGAGCACATCACTATGGTGTTCACTCGTAGCCGAGCCCGATCAAGGGCAAGCGCTCCAAAAAGTGCACCAAGGGGGACAAGTCGCCTCCGATATAGTCTTGAGGACCTGGTCATCCCGCCTTGGCGGCCTGGCCCACAAGAGAGTCCACATCATGCCATAACAGAACAAGACTATAGAGGCACCTCTTTGAGGGGCACCCCTACTCACCATAGGTCCTTCCAAGAAGAGAACCTATATGTAGCACTTAATGTAGACAGGAGACCTCCCTTAGAAGCCCGTTATGGGTGGCCTAGCGATGAAGTGCTAGAGCAACAAAGGGTCCAGACGGAGGGGCCACAAGATTTCATCCTCCCTCCTCTACCTCGCATTGTTGTTAGAAACACTAGACAATGTCCAGAGTATCAAACTTTCCAGGAAGGGCAAGACAATTCTGCCCGCACCTTTTATGCATATGAAAGAGAGGACGAGGATGATTACCACGTTCCTCAAGAGCAGTACACAGCATGGGAGCGATGTACCTCCATGCCTACCCTGTATCAAGATAACCCATCGAGGCTACAGCCTCAAGTTAATGCAGCCAACCTCGACAGAGGGAAGCAGCCCATAGAGGTCTCGGGTCACCACGACCGAGGTAGACATATAGGAGAGGCATCTAGGCTTCCAAAACAAGAGACGACGGAACAAAGTGACTTGGCATTTGCCAAACAAGCCGCCCGCCAAGCGCAAATCACGCAGCTTCGGCAAGATCAAGAACAGTTAGAGCATCTTTGTTGGCTTAACAAAGAGCGCATTCAACGTCAAACAGCCGAATTGCTGCATAACAATGTGCCTGCGAAGGTTCCAAACCCTCGCACGCACAAAGTAGATGTGTATGAGAGGCATAACCCTTTGGTACGAGAGAGGTCCATGTGACCTTATCAAGTATTGCCTCCGAGACCTCCTAGACTTGAGCGGGAGGCCACTCCCCGAAACAATGATGGGCACCCTCCGCGGGCACCTACCCATGTGAATAGGACTCGGCCAGCCACTCCTCAGGAAGCTTATGAGGAATATGAACAAGAAGAAGAGAGGGCTGAAATGCTCTATCAAGGCAGAGGGGGTGCTACCCAGCTACTTCTCAATAGGCCTCAGGCTCCCCGCAACCCACAACGGGAGCAAACTAAGGAGGATGAAATTAAATCCTCTGATGCATATAAAGCATTGTTAGAATGCTTAGAGTCTATGGAGCTCAAGACTTCTGGGCCTCAAAAGCCCACTCTACGCCAACTCCGTAGCCATCCTGTGCATCCGTCAGTGTCGGCACCTCCATACCCGGAACACTTTAAGCTGCCCCAGTTGGCACTCTTTAGAGGGGAGGAGGATGCCCAAGAGCATGTGACCAGGTTCTTAAGTCAGTGTTTTGGTATTCAAGACAATGATGCTTTGTTGTTGAGAACATTTATAACCACATTCGTAGGCCCTGCCTCGGATTGGTTCACCCAATTACCGAAACATAGCATCACTAATTTGGATCAGCTAGTGGATGCATTCCTTGAACGCTTCACCTTCAACACTAAGAAAAAGGCATCATTGAGTGACCTAGCTAGCCTCAAGCAGTATGAGGAAGAGACCATGGTGGCATACGGGAACCGATGGAGGGCATTGCTTGCAAAGCTGCCTTACCTCCCTCCCATGTCAGATCTGACTCAAATGTTCTCGAAAAGTTGTTTGAGATCAATCTCCATGCTATTGCAGCTGCAACAATATGCCAGTTTAGAGGAAGCTCTGGCGCAAGCCAGAGTTATTGAGGAGATTAAGATACAGGATGGCGAGATCGCCAAACCTAAGAAGAAAGAATGGACAAAGAATGCTAAACCAGGGACCACGCAACCAAAACCTGCTACGGTTAATCAAGTTGCCATCAATGTCCCTAAGCCTGCACAAGCAACGCAGCCTCAAAAGGCTAATTATCAGGTGGTCCCTCCCAACAACTATGAGAGAGAAAATCAAAGGCAGGAGCAAAATCAGCAGCGTCGCCCTAGGCGACAATTTACTCCTTACATAGAGTCCAGGGATTCTTTGTTTGACCGCTTGTCAGTGGTGAATTTGATCAATCTTCCAGAGATCCAAACTATAGATCCCAATGCACCGAAGCCTAAAGGGTATAGAGAAGACTTGTACTGTAGGTTCCACAGGCGCAAAGGACATGATCTTAACGCATGCTAGAAGTTCAAAGGTTTGATACAAGATCTCATTGACAATAAGACATTGGTGGTGGACAACCCCGTAGCACCAAATAATCAACATATGGGAGTATTCAGAGACCCCTTGCCTACCCACGAGGCGCAAGCAAAACCCCTTCAAGTTAATGAGGTGCAACAAAATTGCCCTATGCAAGGATATGTGGGGATGATAAGCATAGTGACTAGGAACAAGAAGTACCCAGGAGCTGCTCCCGCAGTAGCCACAAGAGAGGTTCCATCAACGTCACAGGCTCAACAACACCCTACGCAACTTCCCCCACCTAGACCAGTGGCCACGATTCGAACTAGACTTACCCAAAGTCTAAGGACCACATCGGCTAGGCTCTCCATATATGAGCTAATTCAACAATCAGTGCCCCATCGGGAGGCTCTCATGGAGATTTTAAAAGCAATCGAGCTGCCACCCCATGAAGCGAATTCGTTCAACAATTTTGTGGGGCATGTAAAATAGTGTACAGAACCAGTCATCACCTTTAGGGAAGATGAATTGAAAATGGTGACTGGTGATGTAGCGGATCCACCCCTGCACGTTATCGCATGGGTCAATGGGATTCCTTATAAGAGAGTGTTGGTGGACACTGGCTCGTCCAGTAATATCATCACTACAGCAGCTCTGAAGCATTTGAAGTTGCCAGCATCTCATATCGTGGCTTCCACTTACACACTGCGAGCATTCAACGATGCAATCTGCTCGACAATGGGCACAATTGTCCTACCTATCCAAGTAGGACAAAAGACCATTCATACATTGTGCCATATCTTGGAAGGCGAGATGGCTTATAATATCCTGCTAGGCCGGCCTTGGATTCGGGACATGAAGTGTGTCCCTTCAATCGTGCATCAGTGCCTAAAGTACACATTTGAAGGGCAGGTGCATGTAGTCCCGGTGGACTTGGAGCCTTTCAAATACTGTAATACAGTACAAATCATGCCGCAATCAACCCTTCCATCAACACATTTGGATTTTTAGTTGAATCCATCTCAACAGGGTTCGATTCTCGGGCTTCTCCAGTGATTAATCCATCGAGTCCTCAGCCGGGGCCATCTTCTTTCGCCAGTCCTTCCACAATGACGCCACCTACGGTGGCCACATCCAAGGACAAGGGAAAGCAACCCTTAGAAGAAGAACCACCTCTAGTCTCAACCATCTCGATAGAAGAGATACCTAGTAGAATGGAAGTTGAGACGCCTAGTTCACCCCACATGGAGTGGACTCAGGAAGGACTCCCATTCGCTTCCCCTCAACCACCAACGGTCATCGTTGAAATGGCCAGAACGGGCCTGGGGGAGTATCTAGTGAGGAACATTATAGCAACGCCCACACTCGAGTCCATGCAAGACATGGGGAGGCCTCGACTCCCCATCGGCTCAGTGGTTCCTTTAGGCTACCCACCCAATCAGACAAACTTTGTTTATGGGGGCCTGGATAATGGCGTTGAGATTTGTATGCAAGAAGATGAAGACGAAGAGCCCTTTGTGGAGGATGTCAACTATCTATCCAATCCTGATTTTGCTCTCAGATATCTAGGCCAATGCAATTGGCATGGATATGGGTTGGGTAGGTATGAGCAAGGAGTGCGGGTTCTTTGCCAACCGAGATATCAAATGCCATATGACAAGTCAGGAGTAGGGTTCAACCACCCCTTGCCCCTAGACATCTTGGTTGAAAACATGCAAGGCCTAGGGATAGGCAACAAGGATGGGTTGGCATCAGATCCATATGCCAATCCAAACACAACTTATACATTGGGGGATTATTTCCCATTACAAACAAACAACCTTGTTGACCTCAACAACCCTTTCCCTTCGGCCGAACAAGGAGAAAACTCAAGGACTCACCCACAAGGGGGATATGGACAAGACCAAGAAGGGTCTTCCGAAGATGAGTCGGAGTACGATCATTCGCAAGAATATCCCATGAATGATGATCAAGAAAGCTTCCTGACAATGTTCCCATTGGCTGCTCCATTTGAGCACATGCCACTTCAAGACAATCAGGTCCCCCCGTAGAGAGCGGAACAACCTAGATGGGACCACATCAATTTGCTCGAACAAGATGAGCCTCATGTGTCGCAAGCAGCCATTGGAGTTAACGAAGGCTTTTGGATCTCTGAAAATGATTCGAAAGATGAAACTGAGATGGCCTATCTCAACCACATGCGACAAATGCAACAACGATACCCTTTGGACATAGATGACATGTTTGAACACTTACATATAGGTCCAAGACATAGGTGGCATCTCAACCCAGCGTAGTTATAGCAATTACTGCACCCGCCACTCTAGGTCCACAGAGAGCATCTTCTTCCTGGAGACCCTATCAAACCATCAGTGCCTAGGGTGGACCCTGACTTCGTCTCCACGCATAGGGCTGACCCCTTTGTGCCAGTGCCCACAGAGCCAGATCCGGAGCACACAGATTGTCTAGGATGTCCGAGTTATAACACCCATGGTAATGGAGACCATAATCATTTCATCAACATGATCTCCATTGATCTGACCGCACCCATCCATGATCCAGCCGACCCAACACGGTCATTGTATCTAGATCTAGATGCTATCGACTGGGATCATGCTGACACACCACCATCCCCATCAGAGTATTGGCCTTGCGGAGGAATGTTCCATTTCACCCCCGGATAGACTCAGGATGTCTTCCATGTTGAAGAGGAACCTGATGTTCCGAACGATGATCTAAATTCAGCAAACGATATCCATTTGATCCCAACTCCACACCAGTTGGAGGACGGATCCCACATGTCGGTCGAGGAGACGACTGACGTAGACATCGGCTCAGATCCAATGAATTTGCAAATCATCAAGTTGGGGGTAAGTTTATCCCCCGAAGAGCGAGCCGACTACATTGCCCTTCTCAAAGAGAAGAAGGAGGTTTTTGCATGGTCATACAAGGACATGCCGGGACTAGACCCACAGCTAGTCATGCATAATTTAATGCTTGATCCGACAATCAAGCCAGTAAAGCAAAAACTACGTAAGATGCACCCAACAGTGGCCTTAATGGTCAAAGACGAGTTACAAAAGCTGTTGGATGCACAGTTTGTCATCTACGTGGATTATCCACCATGGTTGTCTAACATGGTTCCTGTCAAGAAGCCCGACGGGAGGATTCGCATATGCACCAATTTTCGAGATCTAAATAAAGCGAGTCCTAAGGATGATTTTCCCTTGCCGAGCATCGACGCGTTGGTAGACGCTACAGTGGGCCACGAAATGCTTTCCCTCATGGATGGTTTCTCAGGATACAATCAAATTCGTATCAATCCTGAGGACCAACTAAAAATGGCGTTCACAATGCCTTGGGGGACATTTTGCTATAAGGTCATGCCTTTTGGCCTTAAAAATGCTGGAGCCACCTACCAACGTGCCATGACGTACATCTTCCATGATTACATGCACAAAAATTTGGAGGATTACATGGATGATTTGTTGGCCAAATCTCTTTTGCACCCAGATCATCTCGATGACTTAAGCAAGATCCTCGATCGCCTCATGGAGCATAAGGTCAGACTAAACCCCAAGAAGTGCATCTTTGGCATCACATCTGGAAAGCTCTTGGGTTACATAGTCTCTAAACGAGGAATCGAGGTAGACCCACACAAAGTCAAGGCAATCCTTGAAATGCCTCCCCCAACTACCATCAAGCAGCTCAGGAGTCTACAGGGAAAGGTCACGTCGATCAAGCGCTTCATAGCGCAGTTATCTGACAAGTGTCGACCCATGAATAAATTATTGCATAAGGGGGTCACATTTCATTGGGATGACGAGTGCCAGTCAGCCTTTGATGACATTAAATAGTACTTGGCTTCGCCGCCAGTATTGGCACCACCTAGACCAGGAGTGTCATTCTATTTATACATCTCAGCTACTGAGGTGGCACTGGGCGCCATGCTGTCCCAAAAAAATGAACTTCACAAAGAACAGGCTACATACTATCTTAGCCGCACCCTGGTCAGTTATGAACTTAACTATGCATACGTTGAGAAGCTCTACTTGGCAGTGGTGTTTGCTACCAAAAAGCTATGCCACTACATGCTCGGTCATACGACGTATGTTGTGTCTAAGGAGAATCCATTGCGATACATGATGAGTCGTACTTATCATAGTAGCCGCACGACGAAATGGATCATGTTGTTGATGGAGTTTGACATAGAGTTCATTGGACAAAAATCCATAAAAGGTCAAGTCATCGCCGATCAACTGGTAGAGGCTCCTCTTGAAGACGATCAGCCTCTGACCGTAGAATTACCGGATGATGGGGTTTTTCATGTTTCAAAATCGCCAGATTTTGATGAGCCTGAGTCACAGGTGACATGACCCTATTTTTTGATGGTTCTAAATGTGAGCAAGGAGGTGGCACGGGAATTGTATTCTTCACTCCACAAGGGGCTCCAATGCCTCTGTCATTTAAATTAGACTTCTTGTGCACCAACAACAATGCAGAATACGAAGCCTTGCTCATAGGTCTTCAAACAACAATCACCATGAACATTAAACATTTAAACATCTTTGGTGATTCATTGTTGATTGTCAATCAAGTAAAGGGGATTTTCCAATGTAAATGTCCAGTTCTGCAGGCCTACAAAGCCCTTGTGGACAAATTCCTGGCACAACTTGAATGGTATGACATCGAGGCACTCCCTCGATCATCGAATCATTTTGCGGATACTATGGCCTCCTTGGGGTCATTAATCCCGCAAGACCCTTCCGGTGAAATGACAACCATTCAGGTTAAAACATTATCGCAATCTACGATGGAGCGTGCAAGCTCCGACCTGACGCCAGGAATCCACCTAATCCAGATTGAACCATCTCCGGATAAGTTCTCTCGAATCCATGATTGTTTGACTCGAGCCAACTAGGGGTCCTTGTTCTCCCCGACCCCTCTTAATAGCAACACAACGCTATTTTTACAAGTTCTTTCCCGCTCAACTTTTTCTAGGGATGGACTTCAAGAGGGATTGGTCATTCATACTATCGAGGTTTTTGATCAGCAGGATTGGTACACACCCATTAGGGATTACCTCAAGCTAGGTAACCTCCCACTTGGATTGACACAAGCCGCGAAAAGATCATTCAAATAGAAAGCGGCAAAGCATGTCTTGTTAGGAGACATTTTGTATCGTCGAAGCTATGAAGGAATCCTCCTCTGTTGCTTGGACCAGCAAGAGTCCGCTTGGGCGATCACCCAAGCTCACGATGGTACATGTGGTGGCCACTTCAGCGGTATGGCCATCGCAAAGCGCATTCTTCGCATGGGCTATTATTGGCCATCTTTAGAGCGAGATTGTTGCGCATATGTGAAGAAGTGCGTGAAGTGTCAACACCATGCTAATTTGACACACGTACCTTCTCAGGCCTTGCAGCCGATCCAATCGGCTTGGCATTTTTCGTAGTGGGGCTTTGACCTAATCGAAAAGATCTCCCCTGCGTCGTCTGGTCGTCACACGTTCATCCTAACGGCCATAGAGTATTTTACCAAGTGGGTGGAAGCAATTCCGCTAACCTCTACGACTGGATCCCGCATTGCGGAGTTTATTTTGCATAACATCATATGTCATTTTGGTATTCCATCCAAGATCCTATCAGATAATGGGACACCATTCAAGAATAAAGATGTGCGTGCTTTGACCACAAAGTACAAAATTTAGCATAGTTTTTCAACCCCTTATTATCCACAGGCAAATGGGCAAGCAGAGGCATCAAACAAAATGCTAGTCGCCATTCTCAAAAAGATAGTTGCAGACAATCATAAGGATTGGCACATTCAGATCCTGCTTGCCCTATGGGCTTATCGCACTAGCATCCGGATGCCCACTGGGGCAACTCCATTTTCGTTGGTGTATGGCTCCGAGGCAGTCATGCCTCTTGAGTTGGAAATCCCTTCCCTATGCATTTCAATGCAAGAGTTCATCGATGATGACACTACACGGTAGGCCCGGTTAGACCAATTGACGTTGCTCGATGAACGACGCGTTAATGCTCTCGAGCATTTGCGTATCTATCAAGAGCGACTTAAGAGAGCATACAACATGAAGGTCCACCTAAGGGAATTTCAGGTTGGTGACTTGGTCTTAAAAGAGAACCAACAGAATTCTAATTTGTCGTCCCATCTACGGGACAAGTTCATGGCAAACTGGTTAGGTCCTTATGTCATTGATAGTAGAATAGGACCTGGAACATACCGGCTTGCCTCGCTTGAAGGAATCAAGGAAACAAAACCCTTGAACATCAGTCATTTGAGGCCATTCCACATCTAGAGAGCCATAGTCCAACCAAAAGCTCCAAGGATTCTCATAATCGCTTGGTCAAACCCAAAAATGCCCCAAAGGTATCTATAAACCCTTTGGTCAACCCAAAAGCTCCAAGGATTCTCATAATCGCTTGGTCAAACCCCAAAAAGCTCCAAGGATTTCCATAATCTCTTGGTCACACCAAAAGCTCCAAGGATTTCCATAATCGCTTGGTCAACCCTAAATGCTCCAAAGGTATCTATAAACCCTTTGGTCAACCCAAAAGCTCCAAGCATTACCATAACTGCTTGGTCCAAAATAAATATTCAAAAACAAACAAAAACAATAAAATCATCAAAAATCAAAAAAAAATTGCATTTCAATTCCATGCATACTCATAAAAATCAAAATACAAAAATATAGGTTGCATTAGGCATCGCATCCATACATTGCATATTTGCTAGGTCATACAAGTCAACAGCACCATAGACTATCATTACTTGGCAAATTCCCTCATTTTCCACATCAAATCCATTTTCATAAACGCATACATCCAGAATAACACCATCACCATTTTTTTAGCATAGTCAGTTGTCTCCTAATGTATATAGGGTTTTCGTCATTCAGCTTGTCTTTAAATTTCTAGCCAAAATCTGCATACGCTTTAAAAAAATTTACACGAGAAAGTTTTACTTGGATCACGCCCTGTTACGTAGCATCCCAAAACAAATTACAACACATAAAATAATTCCTAAGTTGTGTGAACATAGGATCAACCTACAAAGAAGTCTAGGGTACCATAGGTGAAAGATTAGCCGTTCATCCCCCTATGCGAATGGTTCCAGAATGTTGAGAATTGACAAAAGGACGAGCTCTTCCCTATCCATTCCCCATAATAAATAGTGGTTTTCACCACTCCCACAAATCCCAATCATAGTTGGTCCCCAAAGTTGTAAGGATTCGTACTACACGTCCCTGCCAAGGATGGGTAGTCGTCCCCAAGACCTAAAAGGATCAACGCCATTCAAAAACAAAATTCCAACAAACCATCATCACAACCATCTCCACTCACCTTTGGTCTCAAAGTTGTAAGGATTCATACTACACATCCCTAACCAGGATGGGTAGTCATCCCCAAGGCCTAAAAGATCAATGCCCTTACTTCATAATCTCCATCATCCCCTTGGTTCCCAAAGTCGTAAGGATTCATACTACACGTCCCTGAACAGGATGGGTAGTCATCCCCAAGGCCAACCGGATCAAGGCCATTCACAAGCTCAACCTTACAAAGCTCAAAATACAAAATCAAATAACAGTGGTTATCACCACTATTCAAAATCCTTGCTCAAAAAGAAAAACAAAGAGAAAAATAAACAGTGATTTTCATCACTATATAGACGAGCAAGTATCCCAAACCATTGAGCCACCACATAGCCTGAACTTGAATCCCTGGAATTCTCAGCATTTGAAAAACCATCTAGGTGATCCTCATTACGGGTTTGGTTGATAGCCTACCTAGCAATGGTGGTATCCTAACCGCATGATGATATGTCTATCACATTAGCTTTGCATGTGCATAGACCAATGTTTGCATGTGGATGAGCTAGCTTATGGTACCTTAGATTGTCCCATGGATTAATCTTGCTAAACACAACAACGGAGTTAGTGGAGCTAATTAGGTGATCCTCAGTACAAGTTTGGTTGATAGCCTATTCGACACTGGCGGTATCCTGACAAATACCACATAAACGAACTCAATTGCACACACAGGGATGTGAAATAACTTGGTTAAATTCAAGTCAGATTTATACCTTGTTCAAAAGTCTTGCGAGATAAATGTACAGTCTTGGCTAGTTAGTTAAAATATCTGAATCTCAGAAAAGCTTAAACTACATTTTAAAACAACTGTCACATTTCATTCCGTCTATCACCATCCAAAAATATGCAAAATACAAAAACAAAGTTTTCACATGCACAGTCATTCCACAAAGTCATCCCATTAGTATAGCAAGTCAGTCAAATCTTGCACAGTCTATGGTGCATCGACACATCATCAACAACTCATTTCATTCATTCCATATGCATACATCATACAAATTAGAACCATCGCATTCATAATCGCATATGCATACATCAATGTAAAAACATGTACATAAAAACAAATCATGAAAAGTGCATAAACACCAAAAAGAGTCATCTGTATATATATATCATAACAAAACTGCCCGCAGCTACAATGAACCGGTCCTCGGACCTCGCTACCAAAACCCAAAAACTCAAAAACCCCCAAGCCTAGGGCGTCGGCCACCATGATCACGCAGGATCGATGCGACGGGAACTACCCCCTATAGTGTGGGTCCTATGGGACCTCTTAGGGTGACTGCTGCTCGCCCCTGCATCATGCCCACTAGCGCCTCCCTCATCTAGCCGCCTACGATGGGATGATGCTGACTGCTCAATATCACTGTCTCTCGTCCGACGTGATGAGCCACCTCCATGAGGCTCAGGTATTCACCCACCAAGGCGGATAATCTCTCCCTCCATCTCCAACCGATGTCGCCACCAATCTGACTCCCGTCGGCCCCACTCTGCCTCCCACCGACGGTAGTAAGCTACTACATCATCGCGCTGTGCTAGCTGCGCCCGCAGGAGATCCCTCTCCCGTGCAGCATCAGTATCCCCCTCCTGTCGGTGAGACGCAGCCCATGCGTTCTCCCGCTCTGCCAACTGAGTCCGCAAGAGATCTCTCTCTGCAAAGCCTCTCCCAGCTCCCCATATCACATCCATAGCAGGTCCTCCAATCATGCTATCTCAGCATTGAGCCTCGCCTCCACCTCCTTCGAACCTGCCTGAGGCATAGGCGAATCCGGGATAGCAGCTTGCTCTGGCTCCCACTGCTCCAGGACGCCCGGTACCCCAAAATCCCCTCCAACATCCTCAACCTCGACCATGTCTGCATCATCACGTGGAGCACCCCAACCCTCATCTGGTACCTCTGTACCCTCATCCCCTGCTATTGCTGCTATGACACCCCCTAGAGGCCCCTCGCCTCGCCATCGCCGTAGAGTCCACCACTGCTCATACTCAGTAGTCGTCCCAACGTCATCCACATCTGGGATGTCAATCACCGTATCTGAATCCTCACCAAGTGGCACAACGACTGGCCGGTCCAATGTTCTCTCATCCCCCGACATCGATAGACCATGGGCTCACCAGGCATCCCCTGGCGCACTCCGAACTGTCGGGTCACCCGGTCGTATGGGAAGAACTCCTGCTCTGTCCCATGCCTCCCAATCAGCCACCACCCCCTCCGTACCCATTGGAGCCACTCTCCAGCCTTAGGCCAGGCTGGACAGTCCCGGTAGGGGCACCAAAACACCTCTCCAGGAGTAAGCCGAGCAAAGGCATCGGCATAGTGCCCTACGGCACCTGCCCATCGTCGACTCTGTCCCTGCTCCTTCGACCTCCACCATAGTACCCCGTATCCAATCTCCCGGTCTACCATCTCTGCCCGCATCATCTAGGGCAGCCCGCCGGCCTCTCCACTGCTATGTGCTGCCAAGCCTAGCACTGCAACAAGTAGCTACAATCGATCCCCTTTCACTTTTGGCAACGGACCTTGTACAGCTCATCATAGAGCTGTGCCAGTAGCGTCTATCCCCATATCATAATCATCGGAGCATCCATCGAACACTCCACCAACCTGAATACCACCTCTAGCAGGTTCCACGGGAACCTCGCGCTAGAAGAGTCGAGGAGCAGCATGTTGGAAATGAGGCTCATGAGTAATGCATGCCTCGTTCCCAACACACCCCTCTCCAGCCACCATCGCACTAGTATGCCACCAATCTGGCAATCGCTCTCCGCCCTCTCCATGGGGCTCTCCACACCCAACTCCTCTCCATGCCCAAAATAGCGTATCAGTACCGCTGTCCTCCGAGCTCGTGGCATCGTCTGGATCGGCAGTCCATCTATTGGAATCTGCAGAATCCGATAAACATCCTCCAAGGTCACCATTATCTCCCCTATTGGGAGATGAAAGGTATTTGTCCGAGGATCCCACAAATTGATCAGGGCTGTCAGATAGGACCAATCCCCGACCATCGGCTCCAGTCAAGTCACCTGCTTGAGGTAAAAATAGGTCAGTGCCACACACACTTCAATAAAAACAATAGGCACCTGGTACCGACTCCTCACAACCTGTAAAATAAAACAACACAAAAACATTAACAACAATGAAAAACTGTACAATCCTAACATGTATAACCAACCACAAAAAGAAAAAACCTAAGACATAAGCAAAATGCGATTTTCCAATTGCAAAAAAAAGTAATAAAGAGGACAAGTACTCACTGGTATTGCTTCGGCTTTGCCACTCGATCCGGTATGAGAACTCATGGTCGCAAGAAAATTTCGGCAGTGCTTCGCTTCGCAGACTTGACCTCCTCCTCCTTAGAGCTCCAAATCACCTAGAAAAACAAATGCAAATGAGCCCAAAACTTAGTTTTGGCCTTTAAATAGGCTTTTTGAGCCTGTACTCGTTCCACCCTGGGATGAGCGCTCTAGTTAGTGCTCGTCCCACCCTGGGACGAATACTGAATAGGAATTCGTCCCACCTTGGGATGAATACAGAGCAAAAATTTCAAAAACAACAAAAAAATGCACAAAAATGCACCAAAACAAGCCCTAAAAGTGTCCGATCAGAATGCTTTTGCACTAGACATTCCGGGCATGCAAAACCAATGTTGGGGTCACAAATCCTCACTATCTTACTCCCTAATAATGCTACCATAGCCGGACCACTCCCCGGGAAGACGGATTTTTGAGAATTTCATCCCCAAACGGCGTCACCAAAACGGGTCAAAACCCATCCAAAAATAGCAATAACATTGTCGAACGAAAGCGCTTTTGCGCCTGACATTCTTGGCATCCAAAATAGATGTTGGGGTTACAAATTGTCACTATCCTACTCCCTAAAATGTCTATCATGGCTGGACCGCTCTACGGGAGGACGGATTCTTGACAATTTTATCTCCAAAGTGCGTCACAAAAAGGGTTCAAACCCACCAAAAATAGGTCAGAATGTTTAGAAACTGCTTTTGCATTCAATGGTAAACAACTGAAGGCACCCTTACCTAAGTCATCTTGGGTCAAGTGACTCGTCACTTTTCTCATGTTGGTCACTCCCTCATCGATTCGTTGCTTGAGGGGGTAGTCACACTTAGTCGCCAATCAACAACAATATACCCAATCATGGAAATGACACACATTCAAAGGATCATTGACAAAGACAATCGCGCCCCTGCTTGGGGCAGCAAACAAGAAATTATCACAAGTTGATCAAACACTTGGCATTCGTGAATCATGAATTCAAGGTTCCCACAGACAAAAGGTTGCGCACTTTGCCTATTCATGACTGATCAATGTCCAAGTTCAAGTAACACCTCACCAAACAAGGTTAACACTTGACTTTAGTTCCTTAGCTTGTCAGAAGCAAGGATTCAAGAATGTGTGCCCTTTCCATACTTGGGGCATCAAGAGTTGGTTAGGTTATTGAGAAACCCTAATCATTAGTGCTTTGGTTATCTATTTTTTTTCTTGATGCTATGCATTGCACAACGCTTCCTAAAAAGGGGCATCTGTAGACACCAAAACAGCACCAATCCGATTATGTGACAACAAGCGTTGATCGCATTGACACACATAGCCCCAAGGGCAGCCCCCAGAGGTTAAACAGTGGTCCTAACCACTTCCAAAAGTAGTTTTAGAGGTCATAGGTCAATTTGGCACCTTGCTCTCTACTCGTCCCACCCCGGGACGAATACAAACTGGCACTCGTCCCACCTAGGGATGAATAGCAGCATTCGCCCCAGGGTGAGGTGAATAGCAAGTTTGACTAGAAAAAAGTCAAACCTTAGTAACTCCACCAGTTAACTAAGGCTTCAGGCCATGCAATTGCGAGGAATAGCTTTTATTCAAGAAGAGAGACTTTAGTGATGAGTGTCTTTATTTTAGAAACCTCATGCAAGAAGCTTTTTTATCAGGGAGTTAGCTTTTCTCTAAAAATAGGACAGTTAACTCAAGTGGCATCCTCACATGTGCAATTCAAACAAGGAGACCCTAAGGTCTATAAATTTGGGAGTTTTACCACCCAAAATATATAGAGACAAGGAACATTTGAGCAACGAAATGCTGCCCATTTCATACCTAACTGCGATTTGTGCTTTTACATCCTTAATCTCTAATTCGAAAGGGAGGTTATTGGGTGACTATTGGAGGCACAAATATATACCCAAAACCTGATTTCTGGCCACAACTATCCACTAAATTTGTCGACAACACCCTATAATAAATTTTGGACCCATCCCAAGTGGATTGGTGCCGAAACAATGCCTCAAACGGTGGGCGTCCTGCCCCCGGGCGCTCCCCAAACTATCACAGTGCTAATCGCCCCACCCCGGGATGATTAGAAATATGTGATATATTTCTTTGTTTTTTCTTTTGCATTTGATTCTAGATAGGTTAAATAGGTTACAGTTCAAATTTCATTTCATTTTGAGTAGTTTTGACCAGGTTATTGCTATTTCCCGCTTTCACTAACTTGTAGATGCCATCTTCAAAATTTGGGTTCTAGAGGCAAAATTGGAGAAATATGAGCATCTGGGTCTTCCCAAAATTCCCCCAATTAGCTAACCCCAAGTTTTCAGGTATTTTGGAGCTTCCTAAGTAGGACATTGAACATGGTGCTTTCTGGCCAATTCTCATAGTCCTATTCGTCCCACCCTGGAGCGAGTACAGATCTGTGAGGAATTTTCAGACTGTTCTTTTTGCAATGGTCTTATGATGATATTTTTATGCTTTTTTCAAATTTTTAGGTCAATCAGAGGTCATCTGATAGTCGTTTTATTATTTTCATGCATACACTGACAATAGGCTTTGGGAAATACATGTTTCATTTGGTCTGCAGGTATTACTAATATTTTTTGTTTCTTTGAATGCAGGTTTCCAATAGTAGAGGAGCAAGAAATAGCAAATAATCATGTACAATAATAGCAACGACGTTTTGGTCCGCCCATCTTACATGTGGGCACGCGGAAGAAGGATTATTATCCACGGATCTTGTGACAAGAAACACATTTGACTCTCCTATCCCCTAAAAAGGAAGGAGACGTATTGTAACACAATTTATAAAGTGTATCAATAAAGATATTACCATATTTCGTATTTCTTTTATCTTGTGTCGATTTGCATATGTTATTTCTTGTTCTTTTCTTGTGGCATATTCCTTTTTGTTTTCATGTGAAAATGTAACATGTCGCGATATCGCGACACTTTTCTTTCTAGTTCTTTCTTTTCTCGTTTGGTCATGAAAATGAAACATGTCACAATATCGCGACAATTTTTCCTCCTTTGGTTGTGACAATGCAACATGTCGCGATATCGCGACACTTTTTCTTGTTTATTCGTAAAAACGCAACATGTCGCGATATCGCGACACTTTTCTCTTTTGGTCGCGAAAACGCAACATGTCGCGATATCGCGACACTTTTTCCTGTTTGGCCATGAAAACACAACATGTCATGATATCGCGACACTTTTTCTTGTTTGGCCATGAAAATGCAACATGTCACGATATCATGACACTTTTTCTTGTTTGGCCGCAAAAACGCAACATGTCGCGATATCGTGACACTTTTTCTCCTCGCTCTTTCTCTTTGCTTTGTGCCGCGAAAATGCAACATGTCACGATATCATGACACTTTTTCTTCCTCGTTCTTTCTCTTCTCTTTTGGTCACAAAAATGCAACATGTCGCGATATCGCGACACTTTTTCTCTTTTGACCACGACCATGCAACATGTCGCGATATTGCGACACTTTTTCCTCCTTTGGTTGTGACAATGCAACATGTCGCGATATCGTGACACTTTTTCTCTTTTGGCCATGACGGTGCAACATGTCGCGATATCATGACACTTTTTCTCTTTTGGCCATGAAACTACAACATGTCGCGATATTGCGACACTTTTTCTCTTTTGGCCACGAAACTACAACATGTCACGATATCGTGACACTTTTTCTCTTTTGGCCGCGATAGTGCAACATGTCGCGATATCGCAACACTTTTTCTCCTTGTGGTGTTTTGCTTTTTTTTTCTTGATCTTTAGCCTATGGGCCACTTCGGTATTCTTGGAAAACATGCAAAAAAGGTGGGTCCCCAATTTTGGGGTACGTTGTGGAGCAGCCACAAAAAATGGTGACTCTGCTGGGAAATGCTCCTGAGCATTTCGGTGAGAACTCAACCTGAAAACACACAGACTCAAATACAAGCGTTAGCAAATATCCCAAGAATAAAACTAGACGATAAATACATGAAGCATTAGAATTATTAAGCATCATCTTGGTGTGTGCAATGTGCTTCATTCCCTATCATTTGAAACTCGTTCAACTTTCCATTGTTAGTTTCACTTATGACTCGTATGCAAGGCTATGAATGACTTGTGCAGGATTTGATGTATGACAACTATGCTAGAGATATAATGACCTGCTTTGCAAAGGCTCAAACCTTCTAGTATCATGAACAAACATATTAAAACTGTCAAACCCTCTTAGGACCAAATATGTGCATACTAAATTAATTTATTAGATCCCAAAGTTGGTTGTGTCACTACCATCTTGAACCCATGTGCAAGTGTAAGTGAAATTAGAGCTTTGGGGAATAGGATTCCCAACCTAAGCGAGATGGGAATTTAACCCTATCCTTACTACTCTGATCTGGCTTGAACAAAATGATTTAACCTGCTATGGATGAAACTGTTAGGTTAGCCTATCCGTTTGAGCAATCAATGGTCTTGCTTTTAGACAAGACATGTTGCCACGCATAAGCATACTCCACTGCTAGCCAGGAATCTATAGCCCAGGTGGATATTAACCTCATAATCCATGATTTGGCTCTACTTTTGATTTCTTGGACCTTGGGGATGACTACCCATCCTTGCCAGGGACATGTAGTACGATCCTTCCAATCCAATATCAGTGATGCAATACAAGTAGAATGAAAAATATTTTCTTTGGAATTTCAAGTTCTTGAGTGGGAAAAATAGAAGCTTTGGGGAATCGGATTCTCAACCTAAGCGAGATGAGAATTAGACCCTATCCTTACTACTCCAATTTTAGGCTTTAAGTACTATGGGAGTGGTAAAAACCACTATTTTAAGGATTATGTTGCATAATAGGACAGACACGAAATACTCCTTTCGCCTCACCTTTTCTTCCAAGTACGATTTTGACCATTTTGCTCAAGATTGTCTTTAATATGTGTAGAACGTGCTTGGTTCAAGATAATTCAGGCATCAGTTCCCAACCTTAGGATCATTTTAGTATATGTTACGTAATAAACCTAAGAGGATTCGACACCTTTTCAATGATTGTACATGAAATGTATATGCAATGCGAAATGTAATATGAGATATGAATTCATTGCTCCTTTTGAAATATGAATGGAGTATATATCACCTACTTTACCATAATGTGTAAAACTAACAACTTCATGCATCACAAGTTCCAAATGATACTCTTTAATGTGTTTGCGATACTCATGGAGCTTTCTGCAATACAATTATGATGTTTCATATTCTCCTAGTCTTAGTCAACATTCATAAGGACTTAAGTTGACAAACAAAAAGTGTCCAAAGGACCAACACACAAAACTTAAAACCAAAATGAAATCCAATCCAAAACCAAAACACGAAAACCAAAAGTATATACAAATGTACAATATAATGCGAGATGGTGCAAACGTTTGGATTATCATTTTCCCGGATCCCAAACCTGATTGGAATTCTTTAAAAGATGTATGATGTGATACGCATACTAAGTTTTGTAGGAATCCAACAAAAACAAGATCAAACAAAACAAAGAAACAAAGTTCCACTTGCCCCTCTCACCATACCAATTTGATTTAGTTTCATTAATAATCCTATGGTGGAGTTTCCAGTTTTCAAATTGATTAGACAATGATTGATATTCAATTCCTTTATGTCTATTCTTTAAGATGTCCATTCCGCACTTTGATTCATGGTGTAGAAATAAGCTTTCATTTTCATTCAATAAAGCCATAACATTAATAATATTTGAATCAAACCATTCATTAGGCAAACCTTCATTCGAATTTTGCATGGTGAAACCAAAAAGGTGAGATTTTACCTTTGGCATGTTTTCATTTGACCTTACTTGAAGCGGATTTGAAAATTTCTCTTTTCTCTCATGACATTCATCATCATGTAGCACTTGTTCTTTCTCCATGACTTGTTTATCAAAGGCACCAAACTTAGGTACCCAGTTGAAAATATGTCCATCCCTTTCAAACCATAAGTCTTGTCTATCTAGGGGTGGGTTAACTAACACATTTTCGTGATCAATCACTTGGGTTGTTTTGGGTAACGTGAGATTTTCAATTTCTTTTCCTTCAAAGGAATCTAAAGCAAATGACTCTCTTTCTTGATTCATGGTTGTAGAATCCTTATCATGTTCCAAAATTTGATGAGATTCGAATTCCTCTTCAAAAAATTTCTCAAATTGTACAGGATTTATAGTATCCTCATGTGAGGAAGCAATTGAGTTATCCTATATATTAATTGACACAACAAGTTTATCAGAAGATTTATATTGATAATATTCTTCCCATTTCTTCCACGAATCATAGTAATTATCCTCCAAGTTCAAGTTGTGACGCTCAAGTACTTCTTCTTCATCTTTTGATTCATCAACATGTTTCTCATCGCATTCATATTTACCTTCCTCATTCTCACTTTCTTGACGATATAGAGTTTCCACCACCAAAATGTTGTCCTCTCCTTGTTGATGTTGGGGTGGACCCTCATTTGGCACAAGTTCCAAATCATCCACTTGTGCTTGGAGACAATGGGTATACCTAGCAATTTTGGGACAATTCCTTTCATTATGCTCCTTTGTATTATGCAATATACACCCCTTTTCCCATGCAAAATAAGAAATATTAAGAATGGAACTAGAGTGACTTGGTCCTGCAGAAGTACCTATCTGATTAGCAATAGGGGAAGGCACATCCCCATTGTTTGGCTTCGTATTCCACTGTCTCCCTCTATTGTTGGAGTTTCGATTTGGGTGATGGGCATGGGATTCATACTTCTATTTTTGAACCAAATCATTGTTCAATTTGTGAACCATATTTTGAGCTCTTCAAACTCTGAATAAATCTCTTTTGGTTGAGCTATGTTATTGCTAGTTCCAGTAGGGTTTGCGTAATTGGTGAGATCTTGACTTAACATTTGAGTTGGATTTTGAACCACTTGATTTGCGTAGGGATCCACACTTTGAATCGGAATTGGATTGGGTCCGTAAGCGGGTGTTGATGAATATGGTTGTTGAAGGAAAAGCATTTATGCATGATATTTGTGGTTCCATGATCTGATTCATCATAGGAGCTTGACCATATGGACCATATTGTCCTACCATAGGCATCTGGGAAAACCCATAACCCTGTGGTGTCATTTGTTGTTCAATTGTCATAGCTTCATTGTAGGCTAGAGCAAGCGTGGTAACTTGAGGATTTCACCTTGCAAACATTGCTATCATAGGATCCAATGCCCCAAAATATATTTGCAAAGCTACTGTGGGATCACTAGAAAAATGTCGAATTGCTCTATTATAGCACTTCTGAAATCTCTGATTAAAAGTTTGGATTGGCTCACCCTGACCTCTTTTGCATGTAATGGACTGATTATAGATAATTTTGGGATATAATGGTGACCTGAATTGGTTGACAAAAGCATTATCCATTTGTGTCCATGACATAATGGAACCAGTAGGTAGTCAAATATACCATTCCTAAGCCACTTGATCTAGGATCATGGGGAAGAGTCTACAAGCCACATCTTCATGTTGAACTTGCAATCTTATCAAAACATCCCTATAGGCCTTAATATGTTCTTCTATGGTCCTTGGGCCATTCGCTTTGTATTCGGGTAAAAATATCTCTATATTCTTAGGGATCTCTTGAATATCCCCTGCAATATTCAAAGGAATGTTATGGGCTCCGTACCAAGGAGCTGGTGGATGTTGGGCCATTTGATTCAAAATCGATGATTATAACCCTACAAGAACCATGGAAATGGTACTGATAATTGGTACACTAGTGGCAAATGACACCACCGGTGCAAATCTGCTAGATGCATCTGAAACAGAAGGATCTTCTGTAACAAGGATATCTAGTTGAATCACAATTTGCTCAGTTTTATTCCTTGGATTCCTATGAGTGAGTGAGAGGCTTTTGAATATGGTTTCCTCAGTTGTTTTGGACCTAGTTGTGATGTGATGCGGTGGGTCCAACTTGTAAATGAAACTACCCTACAAAACCTGACAAAACTCTCAATACCTCAAAGAAAACCTGCGACACACAAAAAATCCTGCAATTAATGAAATTCAAAGAATAACTTCAAAATCAATTTGTTAGTTGTGAATGAAATAAGGAACCATGACAAAGCAGTATTCTAAAAATGTAAGTTTTTGATTCACCAGATTGCATATGCACAAGTGAAGAGCATACTCCTAGTGTTGTAGGCTTTCTGATTCACAAGATCACATTACACGCAAGTGAAGAGCATAATACCGACAACAAATACATTTTAGACAAAAAATAATTCCTTACAAATAAGCATGAAATTGACTAGCAAATATCAAACATGTAACGTATTAATAATCATGTTAGCATCAACCAAGAGATGTATCCATTAAAATCAATTAAAGTAATTGCATGGAGACAACCTCGTTAGTTAAGACCAATTTTTTTTTTTTAAATCAAAACACATTATTCCTGTATGAACAATCAAAAGCGTTAAAACAATGCATAGCAATTCATGTCCTCGTTTTAACACTACAAGGTTGTGTTGTTAAAAGAGGCCTAAAGATAATAATCAATAGGGCATGAAATATTCAAAATTTAAAACCCTATAACATTTAAATCACATTGAAATACACCAGTTCAGGCCCTCCTTCTAGCGCCAATATGTTGAGTGGTATTTTCATCCAGTTGTGAAAGTACACTCTCCTTTAGGATTTGGGTTCCAAATCCCCTCTTACAAAGAAGTTAAACAAACAACTTCTCCAAGGTCTCCGTTGTATTAGCATTTGCATGTGTATTAGTAATCTCAAATAAAGATATTCAATGTAAATGTTTGGAACACCTTAGTGATTGCAAGTAACTATAAACAAGGGGCAATGTTGGTTTATTTCACCATGAAACTTAAGTGATTGTTCATTGTTTTTCTGGATTTTGAAAAATTTTAAATGTTTATTTTAATTCTTTGAAAATTTAAAATAAGTTAAAATTTCTGGAAAACATAAAATGCAAAAAAATGAAAATGAAATGCAGAAAAACTAAAAATAAAATGCACTCAGTATGATGCTATCATGTTCCAACAAAACCGAAGATATGAGGTCTCCACGCATGCAACCTAACCTATTGGACTTGAAAAACAATCACAATCCCCATAGACTAAGTGTTGGTTCCTAGGGTTTAAAATAAATTTTAGATTCAAGCATTCACATGAAGCAACCAAGAAAACTTGCATTAACTCCATCTACAAACTTGAAATCTGAAAAAGAGAAAAGAAATAGACATTAAATCCATAGTATGCAAAGAGAATCTCCTTTCTTGCCCACAAGATGCAAATTTTTGAAAACTTCTGCATTAAAAATGTGTCATTTTACAATAGCAAAATTTTTTGTTTTCCCAAACCAGTCCATGGAAGAAAAATGACTCAAATAGGTCCAGAATGGCCCTCTTGCCTTCAAGTCTGCAACTCTGCTCGTAGCAGTTTTCAACCCTTTCTGGCCTCTTTGAATGGCATATTTAAACTTCTAAAAAAAATGTTTCTCCTTCCATGACGGTTCGTTTCGTTTTTCGATGGCTATTCGTTTCACCTTCCCTGACTATTCGTTTCACCTTCCCTTGTATGCGTGTGCTTTGGTTTCCATTTTGTGGCCCTTCACTGCGTTTTCTCCACATGGGCTTGCATCTATTTCCCTTCGTGTGTAATGACCATCTTAAATGATTTCAAATCATTAAATATTCCTTATGTAACTTTTTGTCTTATTCATTGGATTTTTTCCTTATGTCCACGTCACTATGCAGGTCCGTTACCTTGGAGAAAATGGAACTTGTCGGGATATCATGACACTTTTGCGTCCTTGCTCTCTTTTGTTGCTTTTAGCCATGAAAATGTAACATGTCGCGATATCGTGACACTTTTTCCTCCTTTGGCCGCGATAATACAACATGTCACGATATCGTGACACTTTTTCCTATTTGGCCGTGAAAACGCAACATATCATGATATCGCGACACTTTTCTCTTTTGGCCATAAAAATGCAACATGTCGTGATATCGCGACACTTTTTCCTATTTGGCCGCAAAAACACATCATGTCGCGATATCGTGACACTTTTTCCTATTTGGCCGCAAAAACGCAACATGTCGCGATATCGTGACACTTTTTCCTATTTGGCCATGAAAATGCAACATGTCGCAATACTGCGACACTTTTTCTTGTTTGACCGTGAAAACACAACATGTCGTGATATCGCGAAACTTTTTTATTGCGACACTTTTTCTTGTTTGACCATGAAAACAGATGTCGCGATATCGCGAAACTTTTTCTCCTCGCTCTTTCTCTTTGCTTTGTTTCGCAAAAATGCAACATGTCGCGATATCATGACACTTTTTCTTCTTTGTTCTTTCTCTTCTCTTTTGGTCATGAAAATGCAACATGTTGCGATATCGCGACACTTTTTCTCTTTTGACCGCGACCATGCAACATGTTGCGATATCGCGACACTTTTTCCTCCTTTGACTACGACGATGTAATATGTCACGATATCACGACACTTTTTCTATTTTGGCTGCGATGGTGCAACATATCGCGACACTTTTTCTCTTTTGGCCATGAAACTGCAACATGTTGCGATATCGCGACACTTTTTCTCTTTTAGCCGTAAAACTGCAACATGTCGCGATATCGCAACACTTTTTCTCTTTTGGCCGTGACAGTGCAACATGTCGTGATATCATGACACTTTTTCTGCTTGTGGTGTTTTGCTTTTTTTCCTTGATCTTTAGCCTATGGGTCACTTCAGTCTTCTTGGAAAACATGCAAGGGTCCCCAATTTTGGGGTACGTTGTGGAGCAGCCACAACAGGTTGCATGTACCTTTATCAGTGCATACATGTCGATCGGTTACATGTACCCTGATCAGTTGCATACATGTCGATCGATTGCATACATATTGAATAACACCTCTACAATCGATACACTGATGCTTATAAGCATGTCCCTAAAATCGATAGACTAATCTCAATTGACACGACCCTACAATCGATAGATAAATTTTGATCGAAATGACTCTACAATCGATCGGCTTATGCCAATAGACATGGCACTGCAATCAATCGACTTATAACAATAGACATGACTCTACAATTGGTCAATTTATGCCAATAGACATGGCTCTACAATCAATCGAATTATATCGATAGACATTGCTCTACAATCGATTGGCTTATGTCAATAGATAAGACTCTACAACCGATCGTCTAATGTCGATAGACACGACTTTGCAACTGATCGACACCACTACAATCGATCGACACCTCTAAAACTGATCGACACCTCTTCAATCGATCGAACTCTGCAACCGATCAGCTTATGTTGATCGTCTTTGGCCGATCGACACTCCTCTGCAATTGATCAGCTTATGTCGACATACACTCCTCTTCAATATTGACAAGTTTTTTGTTGTTTTAGAGCGATGTATGTTTATCAGTACCCACTAAAATATATATACAGGTAGTATATGAGGCAATTTGGGCGGGAAAAATAAAATCATTTATAATTTGAAGGCGAATTGGGCAGGAAAATCAAAATCATTTATATTTTGAGGTTGACGAATTAAAATAAAAATATTTTAATTATTTTCAACGACAGGCGAATTTACCCAAAAAAACTTTTGCCCCATAATTTTAGGGCGAATGGGCACCAGTGAAATGATCCAAAATTAGCCTTTTCAAAATTTTAAAAATCCTAGGTCCGAGGTGTAGACCAATTGGTTCATCCAAATCCCATAAGGGGGGCGGATGTCCAAGGTTCAAATCTCGGGCCTCGTCGAACTAAATGCTTGTCCCTTTCCTGATGCTTTCAGCGTAGTAAAAGGTTAAAAATGATTGTGGCATGGTGGTTATAGGGACGGACTGCGCGAAGATCTGTGTGGCGACTTCTTGGGCGGACATCGCAAAATACTGTGGCGGTCATAAAAGCTGGACAGCCTCCTAGAATTCGTGGCGACTACCGATTCCACCATGTAAATTCAAAAAAAAATTAAAAAATAAAAAATCCTAAATAAAACCAACTTGCGATATTTCACGCTTATGCATAACCTTGGGCCTTCCCTAAGTTATTTATAGCATGTATACAACTCTGTCATTTAGACAATGAACAATTGATTTATATTAAGTGATGAGGGTGGGATCCTAAACCTTTCCATTGAATCTAAACTAAATTATACCACTATTAATTTTATATAGAACTTTTGAGACTATATTCATGGATGGTTTAAGTCGACTACTCACAAAAATGTAAAATAATAAATTTGTTGGAAGTAATCAATTCAATCATATATGCAGCTTGGTTCCATGTAAGAAGAACTCTTTGGGCAATATGATTCTCATGGGCATTTTGTGTACCTATGATTTTGGTTTATATTTCTCAAAATTATTTTTATAAATAGTGATTATTAATTTCACACTGCCTAAATATACTACTTTACAGGGACTTATGCTTACCAACTTGAAGAATCCCATAACATTGCACTCTTAAACAAATAGAAAAATAGAAATTGTGAACAAGATTTTGGTTAATATTCTTTGAAGTTACAATTAAAATAATCCAAATATCTTGGATGATAGTTTACCTATATTTCAAGATGCTTACAATGGGATAATCTATAATACCCAAATATATTACAATTTTAATATTGTTATGGTTCAATTCCTATCCTAATATTTGATTTGAAATATGCATTCACCTATTTGTAGAATTGGTTAATAATAAGCCTAGGCAAATAAATCTAACATATTCTTGGAGACAGTCAAATTGATTCATAAATGAGTACAAAGTAATTCAAAGAAGAATAAATCCAAGTACAAAGTAAGCAATTAAAAATATATACTACACTATAATTTTTAGGCCCTTTGGTATAGTTGTATTTGGATAAATAAGGATCCAGGGATTCACTCAAAGACTAAATCACATTGAAAAATACCTCTTATCACATTGAAAGATAAAATTGCACAAATCAAAGGCTTATGTGTTGAACAAATCAAAGGCATAATGCAAATCATAAAAAGAAAATACTTTAAAACAATTTATTGCTTTAATATTTATTGAGTAATTAGCGTCATGAGGTCCTAGATGTGGTTTTATGGAGGATAACTCCCTTAATCAAAATGCAAAAATAAGAAATTTATGTTGTAAATTTGTACAACATAAACAAGGTATAGCATAATATTTGCTTTAAGAATGCAACTTTGTTTACATATAATGCAAGTGTAAACTTATTATAGAATAATACAAGTGTAAAAGAGACCTATACTAATTTTTATCAAAATACTTGAATGCTCTTCAATGTTTGGTGTTTGGGCCAGTTCTTCATGGCTTTAATATTTTTTGGGTTGACATGTACATCATCTTTGGCCACAATGTACCCTAAATACTCCACCTCAATTTCTCTAAAGGTGCACTCATATTGTTTAATATACAACTGATTTTGTTGTAGAAGGTCCAATACCTATTCCACATGTTGTAGGTGCTCTTCACATGTTTATTGTATAGTAGCATGTTATGAAAAAAGACCAACTTAGATTTTCATAGATGTGGTTTAAGAACCCTAAGACATCAATCACAAGGATGCATAACTTATCGTTGATGGTGATATGATTGTCTTCACAAGAGTCCACACACATTCTCCATGATCCATCCTTCTTTCTTACCAATAAGACTAGGGGGGAAAAAGGGCTCAAAATTGGAGGAATTAGGATTTCTTCCAACAATTCCTTCACCATATACTCAATTTAATTATTTTGGTGATAGGGGTACCTAAAAAACCAAATATTTGGAGGTCAACTTCTAGGTAACAAGTTGATCCTATGATCTTCTAATCGACTAGAAGGTAATTGTGTAGGTTCATCAAAGACCATTTGATTCCTAGTTAGAATGGATAACAAATCTGAAGGTATCCATTCATCCTATATAGCACATAGATATATTTTGTAAAAAATCTACCCACTATTGCCCTATTATCCTTCTTAATCAACCTTTGCATCTGATGGGATGTTCTTATTTTGGGTTTTCCCTCAATTACTCACTAAATGATGTGTATTTTTTCATTGACAATGAATTGTATCCAATATTTTGAAAAGTCCCACAACACCAATCCCAAAGTTCTTATCCAAGGGTAGTCCAAGACCATGTCCACTCAAACCAATGGGATTGCACAAAGATCATTCTAACATTGATAGTCACCTATGGACATGCGGGTATTTTGACACCTCAAGTAAAAGTCATGATAACCTTGTTAGAAATTTTTACCTTGATTTGATCATGGTCATAAGTGAAATAATTTGTACTTTTGCTATACTAGAGTCAATATTGTGTTACCCACATCTAATAGTATCAAAACCCTATGCCCTATGAGAAATCCATGGAATGTCATGCTCTAAGGTGTCAATATTCTTGCAATAGTATTTAAAGAAATGGTGGGAATTTCTTCTATGAAAATGTTGGTTTGAGGTTCTACATCTACTAATTTTAGTTTATCTTTTATTAAATCTATAAATTTATCCCATGTTTGTAAAAGAAAATAATATATTGTTCATATCCAAAAGGTATATACATTAAGTTCAAACTATAATAAAATATGTGTGAAATAAAATTATTAACTCCTATTTCAATAACAATAATAACAAGGACACTAATATTTTTTAAATAATGTGCAATGTAACATATTGTCAATAATCTAGAAGATATTTCCCTATCACTTTAACCACTATAAACTTTGTTCTCATGCTACAAAAATGACATGGACTGGTATCAAACGAATGGTTGAACGATGGGGGATTTTGATTTCAAATAGACATCATTCACTTTCATCAATCACAAACGCAATTTAGTGGAAATTAAATAATAGTGGTCAAATCACTTAACCTTTTGGTGGACTTTGAATGGATTTTAAATAATATTCATGGTTGTTAAGCAGGGATAAATGGTAACGTTCCTTTGACTGTTCAGTATGGCCATACTGACCTGTAGACACCAAAATAGCACCAATCCGATTATGTGACAACAAGCGCTGATCGCATTGACACACACAGCCCCTAGGGCAGCCCCCAGAGGTTAAAAAGTGGTCCTAACCACTTCCAAAAGCAGTTTTAGAGGTCAGAGGTCAATTTGGCACCTTTTTGGCACCTTGCTCTCTGCTCGTCCCACCCAGGGATGAATACAAACTGGCATTCATCCCACCCAGGGATGAATAGCAGCATTCACCCCAGGGTGAGGCGAATAGCAAGTTTGACTGGCAAAAAGTCAAACCTCGGTAACTCCGCCAGTTAACTGAGGCTTCAGGCCATGCAATTGTGAGGAATAGATTTTATTCAAGAAGAGAGACTTCAGTTATGAATGTATTTATTTTAGAAACCTCATGCAAGGAGATTCTAAATCAGGGAATTAGCTTTTCTCTAAAAATAGGAAAACAACTCAAGTGGCGCCCTCGCATGCGCAATTCAAACAGAGAGACCCTAAGGTCTATAAATTGGTGAGTTTTCTCACCCAAAAGATATACAGAGAAGGAGCATTTGAGCAATGAAGTGCTGCCAATTTACATACCTACTTGCGATTTGTGCCTTCACATCCTTAATCTCTCATTCGAAAGGGAGGTTATTGGGTGACTATTGGAAGCACGAATCCGGACCCAAAACCCAATTTTTGGCCACAAAAATCCACAAAATTTGTCGAAAACACCCCATAATCAGTTTTGGACCCATCCCAAGTGGATTGGTGCCGAAACAGTGTCCCAAACGGTGGGCATCCTGCCCCCGAGCGCTCCCCAAACTGTCACAGTCCTATTCGCCCCACCCCGGGATGATTAGAAATATATGATATATTTCTCTAGTTTTTCTTTTGCATTTTATTCTAGATATGTTAAATAGGTTACAGTTTAAATTTCATTTCATTCTGAGCAATTTTGACCAGGTTTTTGTCATTTCCCGCCTTTACTAACTTGCAGATGGCATCATCAAAATCTGGGTCCTAGAGGCAAAATTGGAGAAATATGACCATCTGGGTCTTCCCAAAACACCCCCAATTAGCTAACCCCAACTTTTCAGGTCATTTGGAGCTTCCTAAGAAGGACATTGAAGAGGGTGCTTTCTGACAAATTATTGTAGGCCTATTCGTCCCACCCTGGAGTGAATACAAATCTGTGAGGAATTTCTAGACTGTTCTTTTTGTAGTGGTCTTCTGATAACATATTTATGCTTCTGTCAAAATTTTAGGTCAATCCGAGGTCATTTGATAATCGTTTTAATATTTTCATGCATACACTGACAGTAGGCCTTGGGAAATACATGCTTTATTCTATCTGCAGGTGCTACTAATATTTTCTGTTTCTTTGAATGCAGGTTTCTGACATCAGAGGAGAAGGAAGGAGTAAATAATCATATACACAAGTGGCGGTGACATTTTGGTCTGCCCATATTACATGTGGGCACGCGGAAGAAGGATTGCTATCCATGGATGTTGTGATAAGAAACATATTTGACGCTCCTATCCCCTAAAAAGGAAGGAGACGTATTGTAACACAACTTAAAAAGCGTATCAATAAAGAGATTACCATATTTCATATTGCTTTTATCTTGTGTCAATTCGTATATGTTCTTTCTTGTTCTTTCTTGTGGCATATTCCTTTTTGTTTCCGTATCCTCGTGCTTTCAGTGGCGATCACGGTGGGACCTCTGTCCCTTGATTTTTAAGATTAAATTTCTGATTAAAGTTGCTTGTTATTTTGCTTACAGGTACCAAGTTTTCCAACGCTGGACTATTTCAGAGCAGAAATTCAGAGACATCCGATTTGGGCAGAGAAGAGGTAGAGGTCTTAAACACCTTTTGTCAATTCTTTGCTTTATGTTCTCTGGTTATTTGCTTGCATAGGAGAGTTTGAATGCTTGTTTGCTTCATTTATGCAACTTAAAAAGAACCCCACACACCACGTGGTAACTGAAACAACAAGGAGTTGGTCGTAAAACCCCAACCCTTGAGCAAGACCAAAGGTGGATTCCATCATCACTTTGGCTTGAGATACTGCATACATTACCCCGATCGTGACTGTTGCTAGACGTAAATCCTGATGAAAGCTGACCAAGTGTAGTTGGGGTGATTCCCAGTGCATGAGGATAAGTCTTCTATGGTAGGTGTCATAAACAGAGTGATCCCCCTTCCGTACCGCCTATGTTCCACGTACCATCTGCTCTCACGTACCAATAGTTTCCCTCACGTAAGGGCGGGTATATAGAGAGGTTGGTATATCGGTCTGGAAATGGTATATCGAAGGGGCGACCATTTTTTTGGGAGTCATAAGAGCCCTCATTTTGCATTTAAACGTTCTTTCAAAAAGCTTTCAAAACAACATCAAAACACACTAAACCAGATTTTAGGGCACACTTTTAAATCTTTAAACGAGATAACCACTGCATTGATTGTGTGTTTCCTTTCTGTTTAAGTGTAGCATAAAAAATCCTAAAAAAAGATAAAAATCTACTCGTCTTTAGGAGCACATCACCATGGTGTTCACTCGTAGCCGAGCCCAATCACGGGCAAGCACTGCAGAAAGTGCACCAAGGGGGACAAGTCACCTCCGATATAGTCCTGAGGACTTGGTCATCCCGCCTTGGCGGCCTGACACACAAGATAGTCCACATCATGCCATAACAGAACAGGACTATAGAGGCACCTCTTTGAGGGGCACCCCCACTCAGCATAGGTCCTTTCAAGAAGAGAACCTACACGTAGCACTCAACGTAGACAGGAGACCTCCCTTAGAAGCCCGTTATGGGTGGCCTAGTGATGAAGTGCTAGAGCAACAGAGGGTCCAGAAGGAGGGGCCACAGGATTTCGTCATCCCTCCTCTACCCCGCATTACTGTTAGAAACACTAGACAGTATCCAGAGTATCAAGCTTTCCAGACAGGGCAAGACAATTCTGCCCGCACCTTTTATGCATATGAAAGAGAGGACGAGGAAGATTACCATGTTCCTCAAGAGCAGTACACAGCGTGGGAGCGATGTACCTCCGCACCTGCCATGTATCAAGATCACCCATTGAGGCTACAGCCTCAGGTTAATGCAGCTAACCTCGATAGAGGAAAGCAACCCATAGAGGTCTCGGATCACCATGACCGAGATAGACATGTAGGAGAGGCATCTAGGCTTCCTAAACAAGAGACGATGGAACAAAGTGACTTGGCGTTTGCCAAACATGCCACCCGCCAAGCGCAAATCACGCAGCTTAGGCAAGATCAAGAACAGTTAGAGCATCTTTGTCGGCTTAACAAAGAGCGCATTCAGCGTCAGACAACCGAATTGCTTCATAACAATGTGCCTGCGAAGGTTCCAATCCCTCGCGTGCATAAAGTAGAAGTGTATGAGAGGCATAACCCCTTGGTACGAGAGAGGTCCACGCGACCTTATCAAGTATTGCCTCCGAGACCTCCTAGACCTGAGCGGGAGGCCACTCCCCGAAACAATGATGGGCACCCTCCGCGGGCACCCACCCATGTGTATAGGTCTCGGCCAAGCACTCCTCAAGAAGCTTATGAGGAGTATGAACAAGAAGAAGAGCGGGCTGAAATGCTCTATCAAGGCAGAGGGGGTGCTATCCAGCTACCTCTCAATAGGCCTCAAGTTCCCCGCAACCCACAATGGGAGCAAACTAAGGAGGAAGAAATTAAATCCTCTGATGCATATAAAGCGCTGCTAGAGCGCTTAGAGTCTATGGAGATCAAGACTTCTGGGCCCCAAAAGCCCACTTTATGCCAACTCCGTAGTCATCCTGTGCATCCATCAGTGCCGGCACCTCCATACCCGGAACACTTTAAGCTGCCCTAGTTGGCACTCTTTAGAGGGGAGGAGGATGCCCAAGAGCATGTGACTAGATTCCTGAGCCAGTGCTTTGGTATTCAGGACAACGATGCTTTGTTATTAAGAACATTTATAACCACATTCGTAGGCCCTGCCTCGGATTGGTTCACCCAATTACCGAAACATAGCATCAGTAACTTGGATCAGCTAGTGGACGCGTTCCTCGAATGCTTCGCCTTCAACACTAAGAAAAAGGTGTCATTAAGTGACCTAGCTAGCCTCAAGCAGTATGAGGAAGAGACCATGGTGGCATACGGGAACCGGTGGAGGACGTTGCTTTCAAAGCTGCCTTACCTCCCTCCCATGTCAGATCTGACCCAAATGTTCTCAAAAAGTTGTTTGAGATCAATCTCCATGCTATTGTAGCTGCAGCAATATGCCAGTTTAGAGGAAGCTCTGGTGCAAGCCAGAGTCATTGAGGAGATTAAGATACAGGATGGTGAGATTGCCAAACCTAAGAAGAAAGAATGGACAAAGAACACTAAACCAGGGACCACGCAACCGAAACCTGCTACGGTTAATCAAGGTTGCCATCAATGTCCCTAAGCCTCGCACAAGCAACACAGCCTCAAAAGGCTAACTATCGAGCGGTGCCTCCTAACAACTATGAGAGAGAAAACCAAAGGCAGGAGCAAAATCAGTAGCATCACCCTAGGCGACAATTTACTCCTTACACAGAGTCCAGGGATTCTCTGTTTGACCGCTTGTCAACAGCGAACTTGATCAACCTTCCAGAGATTCAAACTATAGATCCCAATGCACCGAAGCCTAAGGGGTACCGAGAGGACTTGTACTATAGGTTCCATAGGTGTAAGGGACATGATCTTAACGCATGTTGGAAGTTCAAAGGTTTGGTACAAGATCTCATTGACAACAAGACATTGGCGGTGGACAACCCCGTAGCGCCAAACAACCAACATATGGGAGTATTCAGAGACCCCTTGCCTGCCCATGAGGCACAAGCAAAACCTCTTCAAGTCAATGAGGTGCAACAGAATTGCCCTATGCAGGGATATGTGGGGATGATAAGCATAGTGACTAGGAACAAGAAGTACCCAGGAGCTGCGCCCGTGGCAGCCACAAGAGAGGTTCCATCGACGTCACAAGCTCAACAACACCCTACGCAACTTCCCCCACCTAGACCAGTGGCCACGATTCGAACTAGACTTACCCAAAGTCTAAGGACCACGTCGGCTAGGCTCTCCATATACGAGCTAATTCAACAATCAACGCCCCATCGGGAGGCTCTAATGGAGATTTTAAAAGCAATCGAGCTACAGCCCCATGAAGCGAACTCTTTCAACAATTTTGTGGGGCATGTAAAACAATGTACAGAACCAGTCATCACCTTTAGAGAAGATGAATTGAAAATAGTGACTGGTGATGTGGCGGATCCACCCCTGCACGTTATTGCATGGGTCAACGGGATTCCGTATAAGAGGGTGTTGGTGGACACTGGCTCGTCCAGTAATATCATCACTACAACAGCACTGAAACATTTGAAGTTGCCAGCATCTCACATCGTGGCCTCCACTTACACACTGCGAGCATTCAACGATGCAATCTGCTCGATAGTTGGCACAATTGTCCTACCTATCCAAGTGGGACAAAAGACTATTCATACATTGTGCCACATCTTGGAAGGTGAGATGGCTTATAATATCTTGTTGGGCCGGCCTTGGATTAGGGACATGAAGTGTGTCCCTTCAATAGCTCATCAGTGCCTAAAGTATACATTTGAAGGACAGGTGCATGTAGTCCCGACGGACTTGGAGCCCTTCAAATACTGCAATACAATGCAATTCATGCCGCAATCGACCCTTCCATCAACACATTTGGATTTTTAGTTGAATCCATCTCAACAGGGTCCGATTCCGTAGGCATCTCCAATGATTAATCCATCGAGTCCTCAGCCGGGTCCATCTTCTTCCGCTAGTCCTTCCACAACGATGCCACCTACGGTGGCCACATCCAAGGACAAGGGAAAGAAACCCATAGAAGAGGAACCACCTCTAGTCTCAACCATCTCGACAGAAGAGATGCCTAGCAGAATGGAAGTCGAGATGCCTAGTTCGCCCCACATGGAGTGGACTCAGGAAGGACTCCCATTCGCTTCCCCTCAACCACCAACGGTCACCGTTGAAATGGCCAACACGGGCCTGGGGGAGTATCTAGTGAGGAACATTATAGCAACGCCCACACTTGAGTCCATGCAAGACATGGGGAGGCCTCGACTCCCCATCGGCTCAATGGTTCCTTTAGGCTACCCACCCAATCAGACAAACTTTGTTTATGGGGGCCTGGATAATGGCGTTGAGATTTGTATGCAAGAAGATGAAGACGAAGAGCCCTTTGCTGAGGATGTCAACTATCTATCCAACCCTGATTTTGCTTTAAGATATCTAGGCCAATGCAATTGGCATGGATATGGGTTGGGTAGGTATGAGCAAGGAGTGCGTGTTCTTTGCCAACCGAGATATCAAATGTCGTATGACAAGTCAGGAGTAGGGTTCAACCACCCCTTGCCCCTAGACATCTTGGTGGAAAACATGCAAGGCCTAGGGATAGGCAACAAGGATGGGTTGGCATCAGATCCATATGCCAATCCTAACACAAACTATACATTGGGAGATTATCTCCCATTGCTAACAACCAACCTTGTTGACCATAACAACCCTTTCCCTTCGGCCGAACAAGGAGAAAATTCAAGGACTCACCCACAAGAGGGATATGGACAAGACCAAGAAGGGTCTTCAGAGGATGAGTCGGAGTACGAGGTAGCACCTTGGGATCCTTTCGAGTCTGATAGCAATCATTCACAAGTATATCCCATGAATGATGATCAGGAAAGCTTCCTGACAATGTTCCCATTGGATGCTCCATTTGAGCATATGCCACCTCAAGAGAATCAGGTCCCCCCGTAGAGAGCGGAACAACCTCGATGGGACCACATTAATTTGCTCGAACAAGATGAGCCTCATATGTCGCAAACCACTGTTGGAGCCAACGAAGGCCTTTGGATCTCTGATAGTGATTACGAAGATGAAACCGAGATGGCCTATCTCAACCACATGCGACAGATGCAACAACGATACCCTTTGGACATAGATGACATGTTTGAACACCTACACATAGGGCCAAGGCATAGGTGGCACCTCAACCCGATGTAGTTATAGCAATTACTGCACCCGCCACTCTAGGTACACAGAGAGCATCTTCCACCTGGAGACCCTATCAAACCATCAGTGCCTAGGGCAGACCCTGTCTTTGTCTCCGTGCATAGGGCTGATCCATTTGTGCCAGTGCCCACAGAGCCAGATCCAGAGCACAAAGATCATCTAGGATGTCCGAGTTACAACACCCACGGTAATGGAGACCACAATCATTTCATCAACATGATCTCCATTGATTTAACCGCCCCCATCCATGATCCAGCCGACCCGACACGGTCATTGTATCTAGATCTAGATGCTATCGACTGGGATCGTGCTGACACACCGCCATCCCCATCAGAGTACTGGCCTTGCGGAGGAATGTTCCATTTCACCCCAGGACAGACTCAGGATGTCTTCCATGCTGAAGAGGAACCTGATGTTCCAAACGATGATCTAAATTCAGCAAACGATATCCACTTGATCCCAACTCCACACCAGTTGGAGGATGGATCCCACATGTCGATCGAGGAGATGACTAACGTAGACATCGGCTCAGATCCAGTGAATTTGCAAATCATCAAGTTGGGGGTAAGTCTATCCCCCGAAGAGCAAGCCGACTACATTGCCCTTCTCAAAGAGAAGAAGGAGGTTTTTGCATGGTCATACAAAGACATGCCGGGACTAGACCCGTAGCTAGTCACGCATAATCTAACGCTTGATCCGACAGTCAAGCCAGTAAAGCAAAAACTACGTAAGATGCACCCAACAATGGCCTTAATGGTCAAAGACGAGCTACAAAAGTTGTTGGATGCACAGTTTGTCATCTGCGTGGATTACCCGCCATGGTTGTCTAACATGGTTCCCATCAAGAAGCCCGATGGGAGGATTCGCATATGCACCGATTTTTGAGATCTAAATAAAGCGAGTCCTAAGGATGATTTTCCCTTGCCGAGCATCGACGCATTGGTAGACGCTACAATGGGCCACGAAATGCTTTCCCTCATGGATGGTTTCTCGAGATACAATCAAATTCGTATCAATCCCGAGGACCAACTAAAAATGGCATTCACAACGCCTTGGGGGACATTTTGTTATAAGGTCATGCCTTTTGGCCTTAAAAATGCTGGCGCCACCTACCAACGTGCCATGACGTACATCTTCCATGATTACATGCACAAAACTTTGGAGGATTACATGGATGATTTGTTGGCCAAATCTCTTTTGCGCCCAGATCATCTCGATGACTTAAGCAAGATCCTCGATCGCCTCATGGAGCATAAGGTCAGACTAAACCCCAAGAAGTGCGTCTTTGGTGTCACATCTGGAAAGCTCTTGGGTTACATAGTCTCTAAATGAGGAATCGAGGTAGACCCACACAAAGTCAAGGCAATCCTTGAAATGCTTCCCCCAACTACCATCAAGCAGCTCAGGAGTCTGTAGGGAAAGGTCGCGTCGATCAAGCGCTTCATAGCGCAGTTATCTGACAAGTGTCGACCCATGAATAAATTATTGCATAAGGGGGTAACATTTCACTGGGATGACGAGTGCCAGTCAACCTTTGATGACATTAAACAATACTTGGCTTCGCCGCCAGTATTGGCACCACCTAGACCAGGAGTGTCGTTCTACTTATACATCTCAGCTACTGAGGTGGCACTGGGTGCCATGTTGTCCCAAAAAAATGAACTACACAAAGAATAGGCTACTTACTATCTTAGCCGCACCCTGGTCAGTTATGAACTTAACTATGCATACGTTGAGAAGCTTTGCTTGGCAGTGGTGTTTGCTACCAAAAAGCTATGCCACTACATGCTAAGCAATACGACGTATGTTGTGTCTAAGGAGAATCCATTGCGATACATGATGAGTCATACTTATCATAGTAGCCGCACGGCGAAATGGATCATGTTGTTGATGGAGTTTGACATAGAATTCATTGGATAGAAATCCATAAAAGGTCAAGTCATCGCCGATCAACTGGCAGAGGCTCCTCTTGAAGACGATCAGCCTCTGACCATAGAACTACCGGATGATGGGGTTTTTCATGTTTCAGAATCGCCAGATTCTGATGAGCCTGAGTCACAGGCTGACATGACCCTATTCTTTGATGGTTCTAAATGTGAGCAAGGAGGTGGCACGGGAATTGTATTCTTCACTCCACAAGGGGCTCCAATGCCTCTGTCATTTAAATTAGACTTCTCGTGCACCAACAACAATGCAGAATACGAAGCCTTGCTCATAGGTCTTCAGACAACAATCACCATGAACATTAAACGTTTAAACATCTTTGGTGATTCGTTGTTAATTGTCAATCAAGTAAAGGGGATATTCCAATGTAAATGTCCAGTTCTGCAGGCCTACAAAGCCCTTGTGGACAAATTCCTGGCACAACTTGAATGGTATGACATCGAGGCACTCCCTCGATCATCGAATCATTTTGCGGATACTATGGCCTCCTTGGGGTCATTAATCCCGCAAGACCCTTCTGGTGAAATGACAACCATTCAGGTTAAAACATTATCACAATCCATGATGGAGCGTGCAAGCTCTGACCTAACGCCAGGAATCCACCTGATCCAGATTGAACCATCCCAAGATAGGTTCTCTCGAATCCATGATTGTCTGACTCGAGCCAACTGGGGGTCCTTGTTCTCCCCGACCCCTCTTAATAGCAACACAACGCTATTTTTACAAGTTCTTTCCCGCTCAGCTTTTGCTAGGGATGGACTTCAAGAGGGATTGGTCATTCATACTATCGAGGTTTTTGATCAGCAAGATTGGTACACACCCATTAGGGATTACCTCAAGCTAGGTAACCTCCCACTTGGATTGACACAAGCCACGAAAAGATCATTCAAACAGAAAGCGGCAAAACATGTCTTGTTAGGAGACATTTTGTATCGTCGGAGCTATGAAGGAATCCTCCTCCATTGCTTGGACCAAGCAAGAGTCCGCTTGGGCGATCACCCAAGCACACGATGGTACATGTGGTGGCCACTTCAGCGGTATGGCCATCGCAAAGCGCATTCTTCGCATGGGCTATTATTGGCCATCTTTAGAGCGAGATTGTTGCGCATATGTAAAGAAGTGCGTGAAGTGTCAACACCATGCTAATTTGACACACGTACCTTCTCAGGCCTTGCAACCGATCCAATCGGCTTGGCCTTTTTCATAGTGGGGCTTCGATCTAATCGAAAAGATCTCCCCTGCATCGTCTGGTCATCACACGTTCATCATAATGGCCACAGAGTACTTTACCAAGTGGGTGGAAGCAATTCCGCTAACCTCTACGACTGGATCCCGCATTGCGGAGTTTATTTTGCATAACATCATATGTCATTTTGGTATTCCATCCAAGATCCTATCAGATAATGGGACGTCATTCAAGAACAAAGATGTGCATGCTTTGACCACAAAGTACAAAATTCAGCATAGTTTTTCAACACCCTATTATCCATAGGCAAATGGGCAAGCAGAGGCGTCAAACAAAATGCTAGTCGCCATCCTCAAAAAGACAGTCACAGACAATCATAAGGATTGGCACATTCAGATCCCGCTTGCCCTATGGGCTTATCGCACTAGCATCTGGATGCCCACTGGGGCAACTCCATTTTCGTTGGTGTATGGCTCCGAGGCAGTCATGCCTCTTGAGTTGGAAATCCCTTCCCTACGCATTTCAATGCAAGAGTTCATCGATGATGACACTGCACGATAGGCCCGGTTAGACCAACTGACGTTGCTCGATGAACGATGCGTCAATGCTCTCGAGCATTTGCGTATCTATCAAGAGCGACTTAAGAAAGCATACAACATGAAGGTCCACCTAAGGGAATTTTAGGTTGGTGACTTGGTCTTAAAAGAGAACCAACAGAATTCTAATTTGCCATCCCATCTAAGGGACAAGTTCATGGCAAACTGGTTAGGTCCTTATGTCATTGATAGTAGAATAGGACCTAGAACATACCGGCTTGCCTCTCTTGAAGGAATCAAGGAAACAGAACCCTTGAACATCAGTCATTTGAGGCCATTCCACATCTAGAGAGCCATAGTCCAACCAAAAGCTCCAAGGATTCTCACAATCGCTTGGTCAACCCAAAATGCCCCAAAGGTATCTATAAACCCTTTGGTCAACCCAAAAGCTCCAAGGATTCTCACAATCGCTTGGTCAACCCAAAATGCCCCAAAGGTATCTATAAACCCTTTGGTCAACCCCAAAAGCTCCAAGGATTCCTCACAATCGCTTGGTCAACCCAAAATGCCCCAAAGGTATCCATAAACCCTTTGGTCAAACCCAAAAGCTCCAAGGATTCTCATCTCTTTGTAAACTGAAAAAAACCTTGTCAACCAAAGTCAAGGTTCCCAATGTCTACCCAAATCCCCAAAGGTTATCATAAACCCAATCAAAAAAATGTCAACCAAACTAAAAAAAAAGTATCCTATAAACCCTTTTCAACCAAAGCTCCAAGCGTTACCATAACCGCTTGGTCAAAATAAATATTCAAAAACAAACAAAAACAATAAAATCATCAAAAATAACAAAAAAAATTGCATTTCAATTCCATGCATACTCATAAAAATCAAAATACAAAAATATAGGTTGCATTAGGCATCGCATCCATACATTGCATATTTGCTAGGTCATACAAGTCAAAAGCACCATAGACTGTCATTACTTGGCAATTCCATCATTTTCCACATCAAATCCATTTCATAAACGCATACATCCAGAATAACACCATCACCATTTTTTAGCATAGTCAGTTGTCTCCTAATGTATATAGGGTTTTCGTCATTCATTTGTCTTTAAATTTCTAGCCAAAAACTGTACAAAGTTAAACAGATTTTACACGGGAAAGTTTTACTTGGATCACGCCTTGTTACGTAGCATCCCAACACAAATTAAAACACATAAAATAATTCCTAAGTTGTGTGAACGCAAGAGAAACCTACAAAGCAGTCTAGGGTACCATAGGTGAAAGATTAGCCCTGTTCATCCCCCTGTGCGAATGGTTCCAGAATGCTCGAGAATTGACAAAAGGACGAGCTCTTCCCTATCCATTCCCCCTAATAAATAGTGGTTTTCACCACTACCAAAAATCCCAATCACCGTTGGTCCCCAAAGTTGTAAGGATTCGTACTACACGTCCCTGCCAAGGATGGGTAGTCATCCCCAAGACCTAAAAGGATCAACGCCATTCAAAAACAAAATTCCAACAAACCATCATCACAACCATCTCCACTCACCTTTGGTCTCAAAGTTGTAAGGATTCGTACTACACGTCCCTGAATAGGATGGGTAGTCATCCCCAAGGCCTAAAAGATCAATGCCCTTACTTCATAATCTCCATCATCCCCTTGGTTCCCAAAGTCGTAAGGATTCGTACTACACGTCCCTGAACAGGATGGGTAGTCATCCCCAAGGCCAACAGGATCAAGGCCATTCATAAGCCACAAACTTACAAGCTCAACCTTACAAAGCTCAAAATACAAAATCAAATAACAATGGTTATCACCACTATTCAAAATCCTTGCTCAAAAAGAAAAACAAAGAGAAAAATAAACAGTGATTTTCATCACTATATAGACGAGCAAGTATCCCAAACCATTGAGCAAACACACAGCCTGAACTTGAATCCCTGGAATTCTCAGCATTCGAAAAACCATCTAGGTGATCCTCATTACGGGTTTGGTGGACAACCTACCTGGCAATGGCGGTATCCTAACCGCATGACGATATGTCTGTCACATTAGCTTTGCGTGTGCATAGACCAATGTTTGCATGTGGATGAGCTAGCTTATGGTACCTTAGATTGTCCCATGGATTAATCTTGCTAAATACAACAATGGAGTTAGTGGAGCTAATTAGGTGATCCTCAGTACAAGTTTGGTTGATAGCCTATCTGGCACTAGCGGTATCCTGACAAATACCACATAAACGAACTCAATTGCACACACAGGGATGTGAAATAACTTGGTTAAATTCAAGTCGGATTTATACCTTGTTCAAAAGTCTTGCGAGATAAATGTACAGTCTTGGCTAGTTAGTTAAAATATCTGAATCTCAAAAAATCTTAACTACATTTTAAAACAACTGTCACATTTCATTCCGTACATCACCATCAAAAAATATGCAAAATACAAAAACAAAGTTTTCACATGCAAAGTCATTCCACAAAGTCATCCCATTAGTACAGCAAGTCAGTCAAATCTTGCACAGTCTATGGTGCATCGACAAGTCATCAACAACTCATGTCATTCATTCCATATGCATACATCATACAAATTAGAAACATCGCATTCATAATCGCATTTGCATACATCAATGTAAAAACATGTACATAAAAACAAACCATGAAAAGTGCATAAACACCAAAAAAGAGTCATATGTATATATCATCAAAAATGCCCGTAGGCTACAATGAACCGGTCCTCTGACCTTGCAACCAAAATATAAAAACTCAAAAACCCCCAAGCCTAGGGCGTCGGCCACCATGATCATGCAGGATCGGTGCGACGGGAACTACCCCCCGTGGTGTGGGTCCTTAACAAAAAATTAAGTGACTCTATGACCATGTTGAACATGAAGTCAAGCTTATGACCAAGGTCGACATTGTATGATTCAATCTTGTATAGGCCTATGGGAAGTCATTGTACAAATGTATTTAGTTTACTATATTATTTTATTTTGTAAACCCTATCGGTCATGGTTAATCTTGTTATGGTTAAACCCACCTTATAACTTGTAATTAACCTAAATACTTCTTGTTGTGTCATCTTAGGTTACTTATTTATGTAATTAGGATTTTTGATATTAGTATAAATAGCTCTAGCCACTCCATCCATTGCATCACACAGTCACTATTCTTATCTATGGATAATATAGTGATTATTTATGGTGCCTATAGGTACCCACTATCTCTATCTATTCCTTTTCATTTTTAATGCTTTCTATATAAAATTTGAGTGGATTAGATTGTTTATAGGAGTGAATTCCAACACGGTATCAAAGAAGGTATGGAGTCACATTGCTTGGTCACACAAAAATGTGGCTTAGATCCTCCATTCCTTTTTCCAAGTCTTAAGATGAATTACTCTTCAAAGCTTTATAAGCATATTTGGCATCCTTCTACTATCATTTCCATTAAGAGAGTAGATCCTTTTTCCATATTTTATCACCTATAATTATGATTAATCTAGGGAATTTGTGTTCCTTCTACTATCATTTCCATCATTATGGAAGCTTTTATGGAAATTTGGTTTTAGACTTTTAGCACCTTCATCTTACCTCACAAAGAGGACATGACACTCTATTTAAAATAATATTGGAGGGAACAAGATTTGAATTTGAATTTTTGTGTCTTCCTATGCATGTCATTTTATTGAAGTCAAGACATCACTTTGAAGGATAAAGGCACAATTATGAGTAGGTTGGATTGCATTCGTAAAGGATGCCAATATGGATAGGTTGACTTGCACAAGGTGTAGAAGGGAGATGGTTATAGGTTCAAGTTGAGGCACAATAATTCTTCTTCTTCTAAACAAAAAATATATAATTATGGTGATTTGGATCTGCCTTGGATAATTTAGTAAGTTTAAGGATTTGGTAAGGATAAAATTGGTTGGTGCATACATAGAATAATGTGTCAAGGTTGAAAATTGCACCCATGCATTTTGTGAGCAATAGTATCTCTTGTCGAGATGAACAATGTTCTTCAAGGAGGAATCAATGAGATCAATTTGACTATTCATTTTCCTCTACTAGCCAATCTAAGAATGCTAAAAATGCTAGGTTACATGTTTGATTCCCCATTGCAAAAATTTTAGCTTTTAATTTTGCTTCTAGCCTAGGCAAGAATTGAATTTTTAGATAAAATGTCTTTTATTCCTCAAAGATAGGATTGGCATCTTGGTTAGCACAAAATACTTAGCTTCCAACCAACCTTCTTTCATTTTAGAATATGGGGTGTAAAGCATGTTTGACTCGGTTTTAAGATCTTATGTGATCTTCATATAAAAGGATTCTTAAGAATGACAACAAATAAATGAGTAAGGCACCTTCTTTCAATTGGCTAGATCTTTATAGATTATCTTCAAATATTTATTATTTATCACTGTAATAGTGAAAGGTTTTGCATTTAATTTTAGAAGATAATTTTTAAATAAAGTTATTATTTTATTAGATTTATAAAATGAAGATAATAATTTATTTATTTTTATTTAACTTGTAAAAACAATTTTGTAAAAAGAAAATGTATTATGTTAAAATTCAAAATGTATTGTCTATTCATCAAATGACATTAGTTAAACCTAGTATATTTTTCAACTTTTGAGGAGGAGACTTAGGTTTGAATCTTTATAATACATGCATAATTACCAAGTTATTGTAATACCACTATGTGGTTATCATGTAATACAAATAGACCCATTTTAAACCTGTGTAACCCATTTTAAAATAAATGTATTGTTTATCCAAGAGACATAACCATACAAATAGGAAGAGTTATTTTTTGGTGTGACTTAAGTGAATGACAATATGTATAAATACATGAAAAATATAAGAAAAGAAGTATTGAAATCTCTTTAATTGCAATGGAAGGATTTATAACCTCTCTATTGATCCTAAATTCTATAAGGATATCCTTTCCTAAAATTTTAAACTTATAGGTGGATTGGTTGAATTATACTATTTTAAAACACTAATAAAGACAATGAGAGATATATGCTTCTGATGCCATTCCCTTTTGGTTGTGGATTCATTATCAACCCTCTCAAAGGGGCCTTCCCTAGCTCATGTATAACATGTACTCAACCCTCTCATTTAGGTAGTGAACTATTGATTCAATATTAAGTGGCAAGGATGGGATGATGCAGCGGAAAAACTGGTAAGTTTGGAGCCTATTGTTAGGTACTATATTAACGTTAGAAACCAATATGAATACCGACTTTAGATGGTTGATATCTTCTCTAAACGAATCATGTATGACTTTGCTTATATGGATGATGAAATATACCAACAATATTAGATGGGTGTTGGTTTAGACGGATGACTCCACACTATGTTGGATAAATTTGTCAATGACATCTACCAGTCTTAGATACGTGAATCTTCTACCAGTATCAAATGTGTGAATCTAATAGTGAAATCTACCCGTCACAAATACATGAATCTGCTATCAATATTAGATGTGTGAATCCTATAATGATGTCTACCAATATCAGACAAGTGAATCTGTTAATGACGTCTACCAATCCCAAATGAGTGAATCCACTATCAATATTCATCGGGTGAATCCAACAGTGATGTCAACCAATATTAGAAGGGTATATTTCTCCTTTGAATGGGTAAATATTTGTATCGATAATTTTTGGTTGTGTTGACAAATCCATTGCTTAGATTCTATCAGCAACTCCCTCAACAATGACTACTAGGTAACAATGTGTTGGTTTTAACCTCTTTCTCTTCTCAGATAGTGTATGACTATGTCAGTAGATTTTTAATCAACCAGTTCTGTAAGAAATATCTTGGACAACAATGTAGGCTCACGGTGGTAGAATATAAAAATTTGGATAACAATTTCTCCATGCTTTGTCAAGTAGCAAATGTGATGGCAATGTTATTTTAGCTTTTCATTTTGCTTCTAGACTAGGCAAGAATTGAATTTTCAGAGAAAATGTCTTTTATGCCTCAAAGATAGGATTGACATCTTGGTTAGCACAAACTACTTAGCTTCCAACCAACTTCTTTCATTTTCGAATGAACATGGGGTTTAAAGCATGTTTGACTCAATTGTAAGATCTTATGTGATCTTCATATACAAGGACTCTTAAGAATGACAACAAATAAATGAGGAAGGCACCTTCTTTCAATCGGCTAGGTCTTTATAGAATATCTTCAAATATTTATTATTTATCAATGTAATAGTGGAAAAGGTTTTGCATTTAATTTCAGAAGATAATTTTTAAATAAAGTTATTATTTTATTAGATTTGTAAAATGAATATAATGATTTATTTAATTTTCTTTAATTTGTCAAAATTTATTTGTAAAAAGAAAATATATTATGTTAAAATTCAAAATGTATTGTCTATTCATCAAATGACATTAGTTAAACCGAGTATATTCTTCAACTTTTGAGGAAGAGACTTAGGTTTGAATCTTACTAAGTTATACATGCATATTTACCAAGTTATTGTAATACCACTATGTGGTTATGGTGTAATACAAATGGGCCCATTTTAAACCTATATAACCCATTAAAAAATAAATGTATTGTTTACCTAAGAGACATAACCATACAAATAGGAAGAATTATTTTTTGGTGTGACTTAAGTAAATGATAATATGAATAAAAACATGAAAAATATAAGAAAATAAGTATTGAAATCTCTTTAAATGCAATGAAAGGACTTTTAACCTTTCTAATGATCCTAACTTCTATAAGGAGATCCTTTCCTAAAATTTTAAACTTATAGGTGGATTGGTTGAATTATACTATGTCAAAAAACTAATAAAGACAATGAGAGAGATATGCTTATGATCTCATTCTTTTTTGTTTGTAGATTCATTATCAACCCTCTCAAAGGGGCCTTCCTTAGCTCATGTTTAACATGTACTCAACCCTCTCATTTAGGCAGTGAACTGTTGATTCAATATTAAGTGGCAAGGGTGGGATGATGCAGTAGTAATACTGGTAAGTTTGGAGCCTATTATCAGGTATTATATTAATGCTAGAAATAAAGATGAATACCAACTTTATATGGGTGAGCTCTTCTCTAAATGGATGATGTATGCCTTTGCTTATATAGATGATGAAATATATCAACAACCACAAATGGATGTTGGTTTAGATGGATGACTCCACACTATATCAGGTGAATTCATCAATGATGTCTAATAGTCTCAGATAGGTGAATCTTCTATTATTATAAAATATGTAAATTTGAAATTGATGTCTATCATAGATAGGTGAATCTGCTACTAGTATTAGACGTGTGAATCCGACAATGACGTCTACCAATATCAAACAGGTGAATCTATCAATGACGTCTACTAGTCTCAAATGGGTGAATCTACTACTAGTCTTAGTCAAGTGAATCCAAAAAAGACGTAAAACAATCTTAAAAGGGTGGATTTCTCCTTTGGATGGGTAAATATTTGTATCAATAATTTTTGGTTGTGTTGAAAAATCCGCTACTTAACTTCTATTAGCAACTCGCTCAATAATGATGGCTAGGTATTAATGTATAGGTTTTAAAAATATAAAAATTTAGATAACAATTTCTCTATGCTTTGTCAAGCAACAAATGTGATGGTAATGTTATTGATGTAAATTACAGTTCTTCATAGCTATATCTTGGTAGTAGGATCCCAATCGAACTTTCATATTATTCAGCTATATCCAATAATAATAATATGGGCATTTTCTACCCTATAAGCATACACAAAATAACATACAAAACTAATAATTTGAAATCACAACACCCATAAAATTCCAACGATACAAATGGAACATGGAGGAAATTATATTTGTATTAGAAATGTGCTTTTACAGTGGTTATGGTTACATCTTATGTTTATCTAAATCCTTGCTCTTTTCGGGAACCCACTCATTTCTCTCCTATGTTCCCTCCTCTCAAATTGCTTCTAATTTATAGGCTTAGAAAGATAATGCTCTTCAATTTCTATTAGGAAGTTCATATTCTTAATGGTTGACCTTCTAGTTTTTGCATTAATCCCTCTCATTCGGTCTCCATGTGGATGCTCCTACATCAAAATCGCCAGGTAACAAAAAATTGTCTCATGAAATCCTGCTCATGTTCTCCTAAGCTATCACACTTTTAGCTTCGTCGTCTTCACAAGGTCAACTTTGTTATCTTGTTTTTGTCTCCCTCTATGGATAAAACCTTCTCACATAGAATGCACTCAAAATTATCTTCACCTTCTCCCATTGTGATATATCCATTCTACCACAATCAACATGTATTTTGTTGGTGACTCCCTCTCGATGCCAACACTCATGTGTGGAGTGATTTTGTCCTTCACAAGGATGTAGGTTCCATCACCTAGTTGTTATATTTGCAAATCTTCCACACTAACTACAACAACCCACTCTTGAACCTACATTCCCTGTACTACTCTCTCTTCTCACAAATTTTATCTTGCTACTTTCTACCAGATTTGCATACCCATAACCTTCATTCTTTGGTGTTATCTCTAGCATTATGGGTATTTCTGTACCTTACCCATATCTTCCCAATACTTCACCATTGTACCTCATTCTTATCATCAACATAGATCTAATACCTCTTATGTGCTTCTCAAAGCATCCAAACTCTTCATCGCCACTTTGACCTTGATCATCAACATACTGTCCTTTACTACACTCTGGATTACCATTGTCACTATGAATTCTGACAACATAGCCTTTGTACTAGCTAATAATGATCTGATGAGTGTCATATTCTACTATCTCTTTACCACTACATCTCTCTTCCTATTTCTCCTTATGTGATAAAAAAGTTGTTGCATTATCTTCTTTTTCATCACTCTATTGGTGGCCTGGATCCTCAACCTCTCTCCCATGCCTAACCTCTTACTTGTGTTCACCTTTTCCTCCACTTGTTTCACAACCTCTTTCAACACTGGCTCTTCTTCCTTCAACTTGGTCTCATAACCCTTACTACTAGTGACTTGGATTATCTACCTCTTTCCTATGACTTTTCTTTTGCTTGCCTCTATCCTTTCCTCCTCATTCTCCATTACTATCGACTTATAATTTGAGCTTGATCCAAAACTAGAATCTATGTGGTGATCAATACTCCTTATCAATGGCAACCCATATTTTGAAATAATCTCTGCATATTCTCCCAAAAAATCCTTCACACCATGTGGGATTTCATAAATCTTTTCCATTACCCATTTTATTGTGGATTCAGCAACGAAAGCAAAACATACTTCATTCTTCTTTCCTTTCAAGGATTACTTTTATGTATCGTAGCACACTAGAGGACTGCTATCTACTTCTTTTCCTTTGTCCTTCAATGGAATTAGTGTGTACTTCTTACCATCCTTCTCAATAGTGTAGGTGTTCTCCCTACCTTATTACATTGTACTTTTATCAATCTACCATGATCTTCCCAACAAGATATGAAATGCATCCATCAAAATAACATCACATAATATGTCATCTTTGTAAGAACCAATTTGGAGGTGTATCATACATTGTTCAGTCACCAATATTTGATCTCTTTTGCAACCATTATACCTTCTACGAGTTTGGATGCTTCATCCTCTTCAATCCAAGTTTCTCTACCATATTTATTGCCACTAGGTTGTTAGTGCTTTCGCTATCCACAATCACCTTACAACACTTACCTCCTGATTTGTAAATTATCCTAAACAAACTCCTCCTTTTCTCAGGTTCATGTGCTTCCTTAGCAAGTTTTAACAATACCCTTTCCATCATAAGGGATTCTCCTCCCGATTATTTTAATTCTTCATATTGAAATTTTAGGTGCCCATTTTTCTCCTCTCTGTCAATAACCTCCTTAATACAAATGTCTCTTCTCTTGGCAGTCTCTATCGCATCCAACCTGACAATAATTTTTCTCAATATTTTACCTTTGTCCTTAGCTCGAGGACCTAACAATCTTCTTCATCCTCTTTGTGTCCTATTTCCTTGTATCCTCTCCTAAAGATATTATTGCTCTGATATCAAATGATGCAGTGGTAATATGGGTAAATTCGAAGGCTATTGTTAGGTACTGTGTTAACACTAGAAACCAAGATGAATACTGGCTTTAGAAGGATGATCTCTTCTCTAGACGGACAATGTATGTCTTTGCTTATATGGATGATGGAATATATTGACAACCCTATATAGGTGTTAGTTTAGACGTATGACTCCACACTATATTAGGTGAATCCGTCAATGATGTCTACCAGTCTTAGATAGGTGAATCTGCTACCAGTATCAAACATGTGAATCCAATAGTGACATCTATCCATCATAGATGGGTGAATACACTACCAGTCTTAGATGTGTGAATTCAACAATGATATCTACTAGTATTAGAGGGGTGATTTTGTTAGTGACGTTTACCAGTATTATATGGGTTAATTCACTACCAATCTTAGTCGGGTGAATCTGATAGTGATGTCAACCACTCTTAGAAATGTGGATTTCTCCTTTGGATGGGTAAATATTTGTGACAACAATTTTAGGTTGAGTCGATAAATCCACTTCTTAGATTCTAATAGTAACTCCCTTGGAAATAATGGCTAGGTACCAATGTGTAGGTTTTAACAACAACCTCTTTCTCTTCATAGACGATGGATGACTATGTCGAAAAACATTTAATCAACCAATTTTGCAATAAATCTCTCGAATGGCAATGCAGGCTCATGATGATAAAATATGAAAATCTAGACAACAATTTCTCCATACTCTATCAAGCAGTAAATGTGATGATAATATTATTTGATGTAGACTGCACTTCTTCGATGGCTATCTCTCGACAGTAGGCTCCTAGTTGAACTTTTGTATTATTCAGATATATCCATCAATAATAACTTGGGTGTCTTCTACCTTGAAAGTGTACATAAAATAACATACAAAACTAATAATTTTCAATCACAACACCCACAAAATTCCAATGATGCAAATGAAACATGGAGAAAATTATATTTGTATTAGAAATTTTCTTTTATCATGGTTATGTTTACATTTTATGTTTGTCTAAATCCCTGCTCCTTTCGGGAACCCACACATTTCTCTCTTGTGTTCCTTCTCCTCCTCTTGAACTGCTTCCAATTTATAGGCTTAGGAAGACAATGCTCTTCAAATTCCATCAAGTAGTTCATATACCTGATGGTTGGCCTTAAAGTTTTCATGTCAATCCCTCTTGTTCGTTCTCCACATGGATGCTCTTGCATCATAGGACCCTCAACCTCTCCATTGAATCTTAACACTATCGAGATGTCCTTCTCTTAATGGTTTTTTTTTTTGTTATTAGGTTTTAAGTTTGATTTTTATGTAGTTCAAAATTAAGCCTTTATTTGCTTGAACATTATGAATTTATAGGCCAGAGGAAGTGAAACATTTTTAAATATAATTGTAAATTTTGAGTGATCATTTTTTCTAAAACATAGCATACAAAAATATTTCAAAAATATTAAATTGCAAGTATAGATTTGATCAAAACAAGTACAAAACTATCCTTTTGTATGAGTTATAATTTATGGTTTCTTTCTAAGGAGGAAATTTTTTATTTTTATAAGAGCATGAATCAACTATTGAAAAAATAAAAAAAATTCGACGAAAATTTTAACTCAAATTTTTATTAGGATAAGAATTAAGAAACAAATTAAAAAATAATATCTTATATAAATTAAATTTTGTCTTAAAAATTAAGCAAATTGTTAAGGTTCTATAATGTATCAATTTCAATACTAAGATTTTGGTTGTCATAACATTATTTTATATTTGATAGATATACTTATATCAACAATTTATTTAAGGAGTAAGGGCATCCATACCTGTTGTTTCTTAACACTTGTCTTAAATCCATTGGGCCTAAAATGTTAAAGTTAACATTGGATAAGCTTATAAAACATAAGGGTTGGCTTAGATATATATTAAAATATACTTGACCTAAATTTTATCATTATTTAACTTAGGTTAATGTATAACCATAAGTTCTATTCTTACCTCTAAGTGCCTTCATGGCTCTATAAAATAATTGTTAATCTAAGTACCCTTGGTGGTAAAGGTTTGAGTACTTTAAATAAAAGGTTTAAAATTAAAATGTGAAGAAAAATATGAGTGCATATAACCAATTTCAAAAAATATACGATGGTTTGATAAAAATAATACTTATGAACTTTAACAGTATTTTAAATGAAATTCTTCATTTCTTACCTTTGCCATATATATATATATATATATTAAAATTTCAATATAAAATTTGAACTTAGAATACAAAACTTTACCATTTATTCAAGCTAATAGCCAAATATATATTTATTATACTCAACTTTTAAACTATGAAAATTTTAATTGTATTTATAACTATATTTTTAATAATAAATTATGTATGCAAACAAATATTGTTTTTAACTGTTTTTTTTTTTTATATTCACTCACTTTCCATGTAATTTAAACTTGAATCTTTGCACCAAAACCCAAAAACATACCACTATAATATGTCAAAAAAAATTTAAAATTAAAAATACCCTAACAAATTTGATTCCACTTAGACTTATTCATGTAATTTAAAAAACATCTAATTTAATGTTTAACAGCATTTTTGCATTACATCGCCGCATTCCTAGGTTTGACGGTCAAAAATTGCTCCTTTTTGTGTTCACCACTCGTGCACGGTAACCTTTATGTTTATATTAAAATCCCTCCAAGTCTACCAAACTTATGTTTGACCGAATTAACAGTTGATTGTGTAAAATTTCCACTTTCATTTCTACGTATAAAGAAACGAATTTCACGAATGAAACAGACGGCAAAAATCGACAATTTAGAAACAGTCCTGTCGGCGGACACGTCACTTATGGCCATACTATCCTCGTTCACATTAGGTAGAATTCATGGTAACGTGCCTTTGATTGTCTGATCATTTTGTATGGCCACACTAACCTCGTTCACATTAGGTAGAATTCAATGGGCCAAGGAGCTAAGGGAATGCTCTGATTGCATGGTAATAAGGACGTGCAAAGTCGAATAAATTCTAAGAAAATCATTTAAATGTCGCACTAAAAAAAACTATTTTTAGAGATACATGGTATATAAGTGGAACTTATTTCAAACACATAATCGTTTGAAAATATAAATGTATTATCTATGAAAGAAACACATAAACATATATATATTTGGTGCTGATATAAGTGAATGACAATATGAATAAATAGATGAAAAAAGCAAGACAAGTATTGAATTTTCTTCAATGCAGACGATGGGACCTTAAATCTCTCCATTAAACCTACAAGGAAAACCTTTCTTGAATTTTTAAGTTTATAAGTAAATTAGTTGAATTATATTATCTCAAAACACTAATAAACACATAGAGATATCCTTTTAATCTCATTCCCTTTTGACTGTGGTTTCATTATAAGTTCTCCCAAGGAGGCCTTTCTAGGGTTATGCATAAGGGGTCGGCACCGAAATCTATTTATAAATTGAAGGTGAATTGTCTTGGATTTCCGACGAAATATGGAGAAGTATACATGATAAATTTCAATTATTTTTCTCCAAAAAATTTCAAACCGTGGCGAATTGCAATTATTTTTCTCCAAAAAATTTCAAACTATGGTGATTTTTTCTATGTTTAAATATCTATTTGCAAACTCTAAAAATGTATGACAAAATTAAAGGATTTAGAACGACAAGAAAGGCTTTTAGCATTTACGATTTATGATGACCGGTCAGAAACATAAAATTCGATCGGTTGTAGGCATGTTGATCGGCTATAGACATGTCGATCAGTTACAACCATGGTGATCAATTGCATACATGTCGATCGGTTGTAGGCATGTCGATCGATTGCAGCCATGACGATCGGTTACAGTCGTGCTGATCAGTTGCAAATATGTCAATCAGTTGCAGCCATGTCGATTTGTTGCAGATATGTCGATCGGTTACAACCATACCGATCGGTTGCATCCATACCAATTGGTTGCAAACATGTCAATCGGTTGTAGTAATACCGATCGATTATAATCATTTCGATCGGTTGTAGACATGTCGATAGGTTGTATGTACCTTTATCAGTTGCATACATGTCAATTGGTTACATGTACCCCGATTGGTTCCATACATGTCGATCGATTACATACATGTTGACTAACACCTCTACAATCGATAGACTGATGCTTATCAGCATGTCCCTAAAATTGATAGACTAATGTCAATCGACATGACCCTACAACCGATAGACAAATTCTAATCAAAATGACTCTACAATCGATCGGCTTATGTCGACAGACATGGATCTGCAATCGATCGACGTATACCGACAGACATGACTCTATAATTGATCGATTTATGTCGATAGACATGTCTCTGCAACTGATCGAATTATATCGATAGACATTGCTCTACAATCGATTGGCTTATGTCGACAGACACAACTTTGCAAACGATCATCTAATGCCGATAGACACGGCTCTACAACTGATCAACACCACTACAATCGATCGACACCTCTGCAACCGATTGACACCTTCGCAACTGATCAGCTTATGTTGATCGTCTTTGGCCGATCGACACTCCTCTGCAACCAATCATCTTATGTCGACAGACACTTCTCTTCAATCTTGGTAAGTTTTTTGTTGTTTAAGAACGATGTATGTTTATTGGTACCCACTACAATATATATACAGGTAATATATGAGGCGATTTGGGCGGGAAAAATAAAATCATTTATAATTTGAAGGCGAATTGGGCAAGAAAATAAAAATCATTTATATTTTGAGATCGAAAATTTAAAATAAAGATATTTTAATTATTTTCAACGACAGACAAATTTACCCAAAGAAAACTTTTGCCCCATAATTTTAGGGCGAATGAGCCCCAGTAAAATAATCCAAAATTAGCCTTTTCAAAATTTTAAAAATCCTAAATAGAACAAATTTGCGATATTTCGTGCTTATGCATAACCTTGGGCCTTCCCTAAGTTATTTATAGCATGTATACAACTCTGTCATTTAGACAATGAACAATTGATTCATATTAAGTGATGAGGGTGGGATCCTAAACCTTTCCATTGAATCTAAACTATATGGAAAGGCCTTTATCCTAATAACTTAAAATAACTTAAGTTAATTTGGTTAGTTCATCTAACCATGCATTTTCGAAATAAGTTGTGATAAATACATTAGCTTGACCTCAAGTTTATGGTCATTTGACTTAGGTTCATATATAACCATTAGTTCAAAGTCTTACCTCTAAGTACTTTCATGGCTTTACAAAGTGATTATATGTGTCCTCTAAACATTTAAATATTTAAAATAGGAGGTTTAAAATTTAATATAAAGAAAGGTGAACTCATATATAATGAGTGATCTTCCCACATAGTAGATTGAAAGAATATATGGTAGTTTAATATACATAATAGGATGAAATTTAAAAATTAAGAAACTTTTCATTCCTTTCCTTGCCTTAAACTTATCTGAATTAAATGTTAAAATTTAACTTTTAAATTTCAATTTAATATATAACTCTACCACTTATTTTTAATAATAAATTATGTATGTAATTAAATATTGTTTTTATCTTATTTTTATTGTTTTTATCTTATTTTTAGATTTCTTATTTTTTTATTTTTCTTTTTGTAATTCCAACATAAACATTAAAGAAGATGAGAGTCCAATAACATACCAATGTAATCAACGAGACTTTATTCATTCAATTAAAAAAAATAAAAACATCTAATTTAGTGTTTACTGCATTCTTTCGTCGCCACATTCCTAGGTTTGACAGTCAAAGAATGCCTCTGTTTGTGTTCACCACTCGTGCACCTTGATGTTTATATTAAAATCCCTCAAGTCTACCAAACTTACATTTGACCGAATGGACAATGATTGTTTAGTAGTTCCACTTCTGCAACAGACGGCAAACAGTCCCGCCGGCGGACACGCCACGTCATATCCGCATTATTGGCTCCACTTTGACGGTCTACTCTCTTTTCTCTTGGCCTCGAAACCTCTATAAAAAGGGTCGAAACGTATAGCCGGTGGAGATAAATCTTCCCTTCTCTGCAGCTATCCTGTTCTCTGCTTTTCGATGGACATGAGTACTTATTTCCGACTATTTATTTCGATAGTCCTCTCTATCTGACGTTAAATTTCTGTATGCGATTGCAGCTCGGGTACAACCGCTGGACAGTCCAAGAAATTTCCGGTGACGAGAGAATACGAATCAGTATTTGAAAAAGCTCAGCAATACATGCAAGCGCTGGTTAAAAGGTTAAATGACATTCAGTAGCGCTATAAATTTATTGCTTTTCCCAATTTAATGAGCTAATTTTTTTTTTTTTTCAGGGCCAGTGAATCGTCTGTTACCCCCGCGTTGCGTGAGGCTGGAAAATATTTTCTGTCCCATTGAAGTGGTGCTCGCTGAAGACAGTCCGCAAGCGTTGTATTGTCATTTGCTTTGCGGGGTTGAGGCCGGTTTCGCTTTCAACGTCGACGCTGTCTTTACTCTGCTTCGCAGCTCTTGGCAGGCAATGGCTGCAACACCCTTTTTACATTTTAAGTGTACTTCCCTCAACTGCTTCAACTCTGTTCACGTTCCTACCGACGACGGCCTTATACGAGTTCATCCCGTTGAACAAGCTCCAGCAAGATCAGCACTGCGTGGACGAGGAAGATTGGAATTGTAATTTCACGGCGGCCACAAACAAAGAGGGCAACTTAAAAACCGTGGATGGGGATTTTCCAATAATTTTAAAATTTTACTACTTATAGGATGTTGATAGTATAATCATTGGTTTATTTAAAAAAAAAATCATTGGTTTATTGTGTTTATGTTTCAATTATATAATAAGTATTGTTATCTAGGTAGATATATTTATACATTATTAGTTCTTCAAACAATATGATCAAGATTAAAATCATTGATAGTTTTATTATTAGCTAATATGTCTAACACTTGTAAACAAATATATTTGGTCGATTATCATATTGTTGATGAGTTATTTCAGAAGTTGGAAAATTTGACATTCTCAGTAGGATCTCAAGAATGCACTTAGTAAGAGATGTTAATGCTTCTCTTATAGTTGGTCATTTCCAATGAAAAAATAATTTCTAATTTATAGACACATGCGTTTTGTATAGCACTACCAAGCCAAATGACAAGTATTTCGGATTGTACATACCACTATTGATTTTATCTAGAAGTTTTGAGACTATATTCATGGATATTTTTAAGTTGACTACTCACACAAATATAAAATAATAAATTTGTTGGAAGTAATCAATTCAATCATATATGCACCTTGGTTTCATGTAAGAAGAACTCTTTGGACAATATGTTGCTCATGGGATTTTTGCGTACCTATGAGTTTGGTTTAGATTTCTCAAAATTATTTTTATAAATAGTGATTATTAATTTCATAGTGCCTAAATATACTATTTTGTAGGGACTTATTCTTACCAAATTAAAGAATCCCATAACATTGCACTCTTAAACAAATGGAAAAATAAAAATCGTGAACACGGTTTTGATTAATATTCTTTGAAGTTACAATTAAAAGAATCCAAATATCTTGGATGATAGTTTACCTATATTTCAAGATGCTTACAACAAGACAATCTATAATACCTAAAATATATTGTAATTTTAAATTGTTATGGTTTAATTCCTTGCCTAGTCTTTGATTTGGTATATGCATTCACCTATTTGTAGAATTGGATAATAATAAGTCTAGGAAAATAAATCTAACATATGCTTGGAGACAATAAAATTGATTCATAAAATAGTACAAAGTAATTCAAAGAAGAATCAATCCAAGTACAAAGTAATCAATGGAAAATATACACTACACTATAATTTTTAGGCCTTTTGGTATAGTTGTATTTGGATAAATAAGGATTCAAGGATTCACTCAAAGACTAAATCACATTGAAAAATACCTCTTGTCACGTCTTTAAGTAAATAGTAAGTCATGTTATTTTGAATTGGATATCCTACCATATATGATAGTATACCTAATTATGAGTGCAAATAATTTGAATTTGTTTTAGTCTTCTATGTTTGATGATGGACAAGAAGAGTGTGTTTTACCAATACTCAAAGATTTGGTTATAAGTACATATACTCATTTAGATCAAGATAATATTTTTTAAAGATAAAATTGGATCCACATGATAATTTAGAATTAAGGGATATGTGTTGAACAAATCAAAGGCATAATAAAAATCACATAAAGAAAATATTTTAAAATAATTTATTGCTTTAATAGTTATTGAGTGATTAGCATCATGAGATCCTAGTTGTGGTTTTATGGAGGATAACTCCCGTAACCAAAATACAAAAATAAGAAAGTTATGCTTTAGAGTTGTACAACATAAACAAGGTATAACATAATATTTGGTATAAGAATGCAACTTTATTTATATATAATGCAAGTGTAAACTTATTATAGAATGATGCAAGTGTAAAAGAGATCTATACTAATCCTTATCAAAATCCTCAAATGCTCTTAAATATTTGGTGTTTGGGCCACTCCTTCATGGCTTCAATATTTGTTGGGTCAACATGTACACCATATTTGACCACAACATGCCCTAAATACTCCACCTCAATTGCTCTAAAGGTGCACTTAGATTGTTCAATATACAACTGATTTTGTTGTCAAAGGTCCAATACCTATTCCACATGTTGTATGTGCTCTTCACATGTTTATTGTAAAATACCATGTTATTAAAAAAGACATATAAATGTTCATAGATGTGGTTTAAGAACCCTATTCATCAATCCTTCAAAATTGGATGGTGCATTAGTGAGGCCAAAGAGTATAACTAAGAACTTCTAGTGCCCCTCACGAGTTGTGAAAATTATTTTGGTTGTCCTCCTTGTGAATGCATATATGATGGTACGCTGACCTAAGGTCTAATTTGGTAAAGTGTTGATCAACATGTAGTTCATCCAATAAGCCATCAATCACAAGGATACAAAACTTATCCTTGATTGTGATATGATTGTCTTCACAACATTCCACATGCATTCCCCATGATCCATCCTTATTTCTTACCAATAAGACTAGAACTGAAAAAGGGCTTAAACTTGGAGGAATTGGGATTACTTCCAACAATTCCTTCATAATCTACTCAATCTCATTATTTTTATGATAAGGGTACCTAAACAACCGAATATTTGGAGGTCAACTCCCAGGTAAAAAATTGATCCTATGATCTTCTAATCAACTAGAAGGTAAATATTTAGGTTCGACAAAGACCTAGTTAGAATGGATAACAAATCGAAAGGTATTCATTCATCCTATATAGTTTTAGACACCAAAACAACACCAATCCAATTATGTGACAACAAGCGCTGATCGGAGTGACAAGCACAGCCCCTAGGACAGCCCCTAAAGGTTAAAAAGTGGTCCTAACCACTCCCAATAGCAGTTTGGAAGATCAAGGGTCAATTTGGCACCTTTTGGCACTTTGCTACCTACTCGTTGCACCCTGGGATGATTACAAACTGGAATTCATCCCACCCAAGGACAAATAGCAGCATTCGCCCCAGGGTGAGATGAATAGCAGGTTTGACTAGAAAAAAGTCAAACCTTGATAGGTCCGCCAGTTAACTGCAACTTTAGGACATGCAATTGCGAGGAACGACTTAAAATAAAGGAGAGAGACTTCAGTAATTCATGTCTTTATTTTAGAGGCCTCATGCAAGGAGACTCTAAATTAGGGAATAATATTTTCTCTCAAAATAGGACAAGCAACTCAAGTGGTGCCCTCGCATGCGCATTCAAACAAAGAGACCCTAGGTCTATAAATTGGTGAGTCTTCTCACCCAAAAAAGAGATGGAGAGTAACATTTGGAGCAATGAAGTGCTGCCAAATTATATCCTCACCCATCGATTGTGCTTTTACATCCTTGATATCTCTTTTGGATGGAGGTTATTAGGTGATTATTGGAGGTGCAATCTAGACCCAAACCCGAACATTTGGCTACAATATTCTACCAAATTTATTGAAAACACCCCATAAGAGGTTTTGGACCTATCCCAAGTGGATTGGTGCCAAAACAGAGTCCCAATCGATGGGCGTCCTACCCCTAAGCGCCCCCTAAACTGTCAGTTCTAATCGCCCCACCCCGGAGTGAATAGAAATCTATCACATGTTTCCTTTCTATTATTTTTGCATCTGATTCTATACTACTTAGATAGGTTTTCATTCAAATTTCACATCGTTTTGAGCATTTTTTATCATGTTTTTATCATTTCCCGCCTTTACTAACTTGTAGGTAGAATTATCAAATTCCAAGTGATAGAGGCCAAATTGGAAAAATATGACCTTCTGGGTCTTCCTAAAATACCCTAATTAGCTAACCCCAAATTTGCAGGCGATTTGGAAGCTTTTGGATTGGACATTTGGGACTGTGATTTTTAACACTTTGTTACAGGTCTATTCGTCCGACCCCGGAGTGAATACAAATCTGTGGAAAATTTTTTGACTGTTCCAATTGCAGTGCCCTCCTAGTAATGTCCTCATACCCCTATAAATTTTTTAGTTCATTTGGATCTATTTCAGTTACCGTTTTATTCATTTTTTGCATTCACTAATCATAGGCTTGGGGATTGCATGTTTTATTTTATCTACAGGTGCTACTGACTATTTCCTGTTTCCTTGAACATAGGATCTCAACATTAGAGGAGTAGCAAGGAGTCAAGACTCATCAATGCAAGTGGCGGTGATGTTTGGTCCGCCCATTCTACATGTGGGCACGCGGAAGAAGGAATACCATCTGTGGATGTGACAAGAAAAATTTTAATGCTCCTAGCCCCTGAAAAGGGAGGATCCAGATTGTAACCGAGTTCTAAAACATATAAATAAAAAGGTTTGTCTTCCATATTGGCTTTTTATGTGGTTTTTATTTGTTTATGCTTCTCTCCTTTCATGCGCTTTCAATTCATAGGATTTAGCGTTATCTTTTGTTTCGTTTTGCATCGCATCTTGGCTTCTCATTTTTGTTTTCGTATCCTCGTGCTTTCAGTGGTGATCACGGTGGGACCTCTGTACCTTGATTTTAAGATTAAATTTTTGATCAGAAGTTTCTTGTTTTTGCTTACATGTACCAAGTTTTCAAATGTTGGACTGTTGTTCATTTCAGTCTGTGATGAGTATAGAGTTGTAACTCATCTTACCCAGGGATGAATGGGCATTCGCCCCACCCTGTGATGAATACAGTTTTGTTATTCATTTCACCTAGGTACAAATAGCTCTTTGTGTAGTTTCAAGGCAGAAATTTAGAGACATCCGATTTGGGCAGAGAAGAGGTAGGGGTCCTAAACACCTTCTATCATTTTTTTCTTTATGTTCTTTGGTTATTTTATTGCATAGGAGAGTTTGAATGCTTGTTTCCTTAATTTATGCAACTTAAAAAGAACCCCACACACCACGTGGTAATTTAAAACAACAAGGAGTTGGTCGTAAAACCCCAACCCTTGAGCAAGACCAATGGTGGATTTCATCACCACCTTGGCTTGAGATATTGCATACATAACCCCGATCATGACTGTTGCTAGACATAAATCCTAACGAAAGCTGACCAAGTGTAGCTGGGGTGATTCCCAGTGCATGAGGATAAGTCTTCTATGGTAGGTGTCATAAACAGAGTGATTCCCCTTCCGTACCACCTACGTTCCACGTACCATCTGCTCTCATGTACCAATAGTTTCCCTCACGTAAGGGCGGGTATATAGAGAGGTTGGTATATCAGCCCGACAATGGTATATCGAAGGGGCAACCATTTTTGGGAGTCATAAGAGCCATCATATTGCATTTAAACATTCTTTACAAAAGCTTTCAAAATAAAATCAAAACACACTAAACCAGATTTAGGGCACACTTTTAATCTATAAACAAGATAACCATTGCTTTGATTGTGTGTTTCCCTTCTGTTTAGTGTAGCATAAGAAATCCTAAAAGAAGATAAAAACATATGCATATTTAGGTCAACATAACCATGGTGTACACCCGTAGCTGAGCCCAATCACGGGCAGGAGCTACAGAGAGTGTACAAAGGGGGACAAGTCACCTCCGATATAGTTTTGAGGACTTGGTCATCCTTCCTTGGTGGCCTGACACACAAGATAGTCCACATCATGCCATTATAGAACAGGACTATAGAGGCACCTCTTTGAGGGGCACCCCCACTCAACATAGATCGTTTCAAGAGGAGAACCTACACGTGGCACTCACCATAGATAGGAGGCTTCCCTTAGACGCTTGTTATGAGTGGCCTAGTGATGAAGTGCTAGAGCAATGTAGGGTCCATAAGGAGGGGCCACATGATTTTGTCATCCCTCCTCTACCCCTTATTACTATTAGAAACACTAGACCAAATCCAGAGCATGAGGCTCTCCAGACAAGGTGAGACAATTTTGCCCACACATTTCACGCATATGAAAGGGGGTATGAGGAAGAGCACTACGTTCGTCAAGAGCAGTACACATCACGAGAGCGATGCACCTTTGCACCTGCTATGTATCAGGATCACCCATTGAGGTCAGAGCCTTGGGTGAATGTCGCTAACCTCGATAGAGGAAAGCACCCCATAGGGGTGTCGGATCACCATGATCGAGATAGACATGTAGGAGAGGCATCTAGGCTTCCTAAACATGAGATGGTAGAACAAATTGATTTGGCATTTGCCACACATGCCGCTCGCCAAGCGCAAATCACGTAGCTCAAGCAAGATCAACAATAGTTAGAGCATCTGTACCGCCTTAGCAAAGAATGCATTCAGCGTCAGATAGCAAAATTGCTTCATAAAACTATTCCTAAGAAGGTCCCAATCCCTCACATGCATAAAGTAGAAGTGTATGAGAGGCACAACCCCTTGGTGCGAGACATGTCCCCGCAACCTTACCAAGTGTTGCCTCTAAGACCTCCTAGACCTGCACGGGAGGCCACTCCCAGGAACAATGATGGGCACCCTCTGTGGGGACCCACCCATTGTTATAGGTCTCGGCCAAGAACTCCTTAAGAATCCTATGAGGAGTATGAACAATAAGAAGAGTGGGCTGAAATGCCCTACCAAGGCAGAGGGGGTGCTATCCAACCACCCCTCCATAGGCCTCAAGTTCCTCGCAACCCACAATGGGAGCAAACTAAGGAGGAAGAAATTAAATCCTCTAATGCATATAAAGTGTTGTTAGAGCGCTTAGAGTCTATGGAGACCAAGACTTCTGGGCCCCAAAAGCCTACTTTACACCAACTCCATAGTCATCCTATGCATCCATCAGTGTCGACACCTCCATACCCTAAACACTTTAAACTACCCCAGTTGGCACTCTTTATAGGGGAGGAAGATGCCCAAAAGCACGTGACTAGATTCCCAAGCCAGTGCTTTGGCATTCAGGACAACGATGCTTTGTTGCTAATAACATTTATAACCACATTCACAGGCCCTGCCTCGAATCGGTTCACTCAGTTGCCAAAACATAGCATCAGTAACTTAGATAAGCTAGTGGACGCATTCCTCAAACACTTTGCCTTCAACACCAAGAAAAGGGCATCACTAAGTGACCTAGCTAGCCTCAGGCAGTATGAGGAAGAAACCATGGCAACATATGGGAACCGATGGAGGACGCTGCTTTCAAAGTTGCCCTATCTCCCTCCCATGTTCAACCTGACCCAAATGTTCTCAAAGAGTTGTTTGAGATCGATCTTCGTGCTATTGTAGCTGCAACAATATGTCACTCTTGAGGAAGCTCTGGTGCAAGCCAGAATTATTGAGGAGATCAAGATACAGGATGGTGAGATTGCCAACCCAAAGAAGAAATAATGGTCTAAGAACACCAAAATAGGGACCATGCAACAGAAACCTATTGCGATCAATCAGGTTGCTATAAATTTCCCTAAGCCTGCACAAGCAACATAGCCTCAAAATGCTAACTATTAGGCGATGCCTCCTAAAAATTATGACAGAGAAAACCAGAGGCAAGAACAAAATCAGTAGCATTGCCCTAGGCGACAATCCACACCTTACACAGAGTCCAGAGACTCCCTGTTTAACCTCTTATCAGCGGCAAACTTGATCAACCTGCCAGAGATTCAAACCATAGACCCCAATGCACCAAAGCCTAAGGGATACCAGGAGGACTTGTACTATAGGTTCCACATGCGGAAGGGACATGACCTTAATGCATGTTGGAATTTTAAAGTCTTGGTGCAATACCTAATCGACAACAAGACGTTGGTGATAGACAACCCCGTAGTGCCAAACAACCAATATATGGGAGTCTTCAGAGACCCCCTGCCTACCCATGATGCATAGGAAAAACCCCTTCAAGTCAATGAGGTGCAATAGAATTACCCCATGTAGGGGTATGTAGGGATGATAAGCATAGTGACTAGGAACAGGAGGTACCCAGGAGCTGCCCCCACGGTGGCCACCGAAGAAGTTCCATCGACGTCACAACCTCAACAACACCCTACGCAACCTCCCCCGCCTAGACCAATGGCCATGATTTGGACTAGACTTACCCAAAGTCTAAGGACCACGTCGGCTAGGCTCTCCATATACAAGCTCATTCAACAATCAGTGCCCCATCGAGAGGCTCTAATGGAGATATTAAAATCCATCAATCTGCAACCCCACGAAGCAAATTTTTTCAACAACTTTGTGGGGCATGTAAAACAATGTACAAAACCAGTCATCACCTTTAGAGAAGATGAATTGAAATCAATGACTGGTGATGTGGTGGATCCACCCTTGCACGTCATTGTGTGGGTCAACGAGATTCCGTATAAGAGGGTGTTGGTGGACACTGGCTCATCCAGTAATATCATTATAATAGTAGCATTGAAACATCTGAAGTTGTCGGTATCTCACATCGTGGCCTTCACCTATACCCTTCAAGCATTCAATGATACAATATGCTCAATGATTGGCACAATTGTCCTACCCATCCAAGTGGGACAAAAGACTATTCATACATTATGCCACATCTTGGAAGGTGAGATGGCCTATAATATCTTGTTGGGCCAGCCTTGGATCAGGGACATGAAGTGTTTCCCTTCAATAGCTCATCAGTGCCTAAAGTATACATTTGAAGGACAGGTGCATGTAGTCCCGACAAACTTAGAGCCCTTCAAGTACTGCAATACGGTGCAACTAATGTCGCAGTCAGCCCTTCCATCAACGCATTTGGATTTTCATCTGAATCCATCTAAACGGGGTTCGATTCCATAGGCATCCTCGTTGACAAGTTCATCAAATCCCCTACCGGGTCCATCTTCCTCATCTGGTTCTTCAACAATGATGCCACCTATGATGGCCACACCAAAGGACAAGGGAAAGAAACCCCTAGAATAGGAACCACCCCTCGTCTCAACCATCTCTACCAAAGAGATGCCTAGTTGAATGGAAGTCGAGACGTCTAGTTCACCCTACATGGAGTGGACTCTGGAAGAACTCCCGTTTGCTCCCCCTCAACCACCAACCATCACTGTTGAAATGGCTAGCATGGGTCTGGGGGAGTATTTAGTGCGAAACATTGTAGCAACACCCACACTTGAGTCCATGCAGGACATGGGGAGACCTCAACTCCCCATTGGCTCTGAGGTTCCTTTAGGCTACCCACCCAATCAGATAAACTTTGTTTATGGGTGCCTGGATAATGGAATTGAACCTTACATGCAAGAAGACGAAGATGAAGATCCCTTTTCTGAGGACGTCAACTATTTGTCCAACCCAGATTTTGCTTTGATATATCTTGGTCAATGTAATTGGCATGGATATGGGTTGGACCGGTATGAGCAAGGAGTGCATGTTTTGTGCCATCCGAGCTATCAAATGTTGTACGACAAGTCAGGAGTAGGGTTCAACCACCCCCTCCCCTTGGACATCTTGGTAGATAACATGTAAGGTCTAGGGATAGGCAACAAGGATGGGTTGGCATTAGATCCATATGCCAATCCCAACACAACATATACATTGGGGGTGAAAGCACGAGATTCTGGGCAAAGGAAACACTAATTATGCAATGTAAGACGAAATGTAACGCTTTAACCTTATGCACCAAAAACAAAGGAAAGAGACAATTTGGAAAGGAAAGAAAAGATGTAAAGAAATCACAGCCCTCTTTATTCAAATATCTTATCCTCGGTTACATAGACGTCTCCTCCCTTTTTAGGGGCTAGGAGCGTTAAATTTGTCTTTGTTACAATGTGTGACTTAGTCTTCCTCCTTCCGCGTGCCCACGATTGCAATGGGCGGGCCAAGATGATGCCGCCGCTGATGTCGATGAGTTCTTAACCTCCGCTTCTTCTCCTATGAACAAAGAAACAACCAAGATGTCAGTAGCATCCGCCGCAAAATGAAAAGTGTTTGTTCTCTAAAACTAACGAAATATGCATGTAAACATTTGCCTGAAACAGTAAATACAATGAGTCCAAATGGCTTCAAAACTTGACAGAAGATAGGAAAAGTTACCAGAAGGCCACTACCACTGAGACAACTGGCCAATCTACCTTCAACTGGAATTCGTCCCTGGGCAGGACGAATTCTGACTGCAATTCGTCCCCGGGTGGGACGAATTCTTCTGTGTTGAAGAAACCGACCCGCCGCTTGCTCCAATGTCGAATCCCGAGACCCGCAAAACGCCTGCAAACAGGGGGGTTATGTAATTGGGGCCATTTTGGGACGACCCAGATGGTCGGATTCTCCCAATTTGGCCTCTACCCTCGGGAATTTGACCTCGACACCTGCAAGTCAACGAAACAACAAAGCGACACAAAACATACTAGAATCTGACCAAAAGTTACAAAATTGCAGCTATGGGTTAATCAAACCTAATAACACAAAATGCAACCTGAAAAAGTAATCTAAAATGCTCTAAAACTTAAAATAGGACTTGGGAAGTGCGGGGGTGCCCAAGTGGGCCTCCCACCGTTGGCACTTGATTTTGGAGCCAATCCACTAGGGATGGGCCCAAAACCTCTTAGGATTGGGGGGTCGGCGAATTGGTTGGTTCAGGTGTCCATGTGTTGGATTTGGGTCAGGTTCGAGCTTCCAAAGGCCACCCAACAACCTCCCTTGCAAAAGAGATTGGTGGATGTGGGAAGGTGAACCAAAAGGGATGCAAGTGGGTCTTCAACTCGGCAACACTTCGTTGCTTGAAAACTCCTTCAACCTCTCTTATTTTGGGTGAGAAAAGTCCCACCTTTTATAGACCCATGGGGTCTCTTTTGGGAGGGAAGCACAAATGCCATGTGTTGGTCATAGGCGCCATGTGGCAGTCTTGTCTTCCCATGAGGGAGGGGAGTCCTCCGTTGACTTGGGCTTTGATAAATGCCTTTTGTGACAGTCTTCTAACGGCCCCTCTGTCCACCTACACACGCGTGCAAGGCAGGAGTCATCAACTGACTGTTCGGGCTGCCACTTGGCGCCATTTGTCTTTTTGCCCGTTATGCTTAGAATTCGTCCCACCCGGGGACGGATTCAGAATTCGTCCCGGGGTGGGACGGATTCTATTTTGAATTCGTCCCCGGGTGAGACGAATACTGGGCAAAGTGTCCAAGTGTGCCAAATTGCTTCTTGACCTTACAAAATTGCTATGAAAGTGGTTAAGACCACTGTTTAACCTCTGAGGGCTGCCCCGGGGGCTGTGTTTGTCAAAGCGATCAGTGTTTGCAGTCACATAATCGGATTGGTGCTGTTTTGGTGTCTACGAGATGCCCCTTTTTGGGAAGCGCTGCGGGTGACGCAGATGCTTGAGCAAAAATAGATAACCAAAGCACTAATGATTAGGGTTTCTTGGTAACCTAACCAACTTTTGATGCCCCAAGTATGGAAAGGGCATGCATTCTTGAATCCTTGCTTCTGACGAGCTAAGGAATTTGATTTCAAGTATTAACCTGTTTTGTTGAGGTGTGACTTGAACTTAGACATTGATCAGCCATGAACAGGCAAAGGGCATTTTTATCCTCAGGGGGAACCTTGTGTTCATGATTCACGAAATGCCAAGTGTTTGATTGATTTGATTGTTGCTTGTTTACCGCCCCAAGCAGGAGCGTGATTGTCTTTGTCAATGATTCTTTGAATGCATGTCATTTTCCTTAATTGGGTGTGTGATTGTTGGTTGGTGACTAAGTGTGACTACCCCCTCAAGCGACGAATCGATGAGGGAATGACCTTCGTGAGAGAAGCGACGAGTCGCTTGACCCAAGATGACTTGTGCAAGGGTGCCTTTAGAGGGTTTACCGTTAAGCGTGTGCAATTTTTCCAACATTTGGACCTGTTTTTGGTGGGTGTTAACCCTTTTGGTGATGCCGTAATGAGGTGAAATCATCGAAAATCTAACTTCCCGTGGAGCGGTCCGGCTATTGTAGCCTTCTTGGGGAAGTAGGAGAGCGATAATTTGGACCTCGACATCGATTTTCTTTGCCTAGAGGTTAAGTGCAAGAGCACTTATGTCCGGCAATGTTTTTCTGTGTTTTTGTTGAATTTTTGTACTATTTTTGAGTGGGCTTTGACCCTTTTGTGATGTCGTTTGGGGATGAAATTGTCTAAAATCCGTCTTCCCGTGGAGCGGTCCGGCTATGGTAGCCTTCTTAGGGAGTAGGATAGTGACAATTTGTGACCCCGATGTCGATTTTGTATGCCAAGAGGTTAAGTGCAAGAGCACTCGTGTCTGGCAATGTTTATTGTCTGTTTTTAGTGCCATTTTTAGTCATTTTTTTGATTTTTTTTGTGTGGCGTTGTCCCTGGTGGGACGTTATGATTCTGGGGGGACCTCCCTGTTCTTTTCCTTTTTGGCCTTTTGTCTTTTTTTTCGGATTTCTATGCCTAGTCTTAATGCATATTTTTTTTCTTTAATTTTGCATTGTTTTTGTGTTGATGCTTTTTTTATTTTTTGTATGTTTTTGTTGTTGTTTAGAACCCTTTGATCTTATTATTATTATTATTATTTATGTTGTGTTGATTTATTTTGATGAATGCATGTTATGATAAATGTAAGTTATTGATAGAAATGAGAATTTTGAATTATTAACTCTTTATTTACATTTTTTTTTTTTTGTGATAAGTAGCGCAGATGGTTTAGGAATGAATGTAAGGTTTTCTCGAGACTCGATCAGTTTTAACTCACTATCCATGACTGTACTTTATCTTACAAGACTTTTTGACCAAGGTATGAATCGGACTTGTTTTTGACCAAGTTATTTCATATCCCCGTGTGTGCAATTGAGTTCATTTAGTGGTATTTGTTAGGATACCGCCAGTTCCAGATGGGCTTTCAACCGAACTCGTACTGAGGATCACCTAATTAGCTCCACGAATTCCTTTGTTGTATGTACTAAGATTAATCTGCGGTGTAATCCAGGATGCCATAAGCTAGCTCATCCACATGCAAACATTGATCCGTACGCAAGTTAATGTGACGGATATATCGTCATGCGGGAGGGTTACTTCTGTTACCGATAGGCTATCAACCAAATTGGTACTGAAGCTTGCCTTATGACCTATAGAATGCTCAGAGTTCCAGGGATTCAAGGTCAACTCCCTTCTTTTCTTCAATTGTATTGGGATACTTGCTCATTGTAGTGATGAGATCACTCGTTTATTTTGATTTGTTTTTCTTTCGAGCAAGGGATTGGGGATATGGAGTGACGAAAATCACCGTTGTTTGTGCCTTTTGATGTGTGCACTATAGTTTGTCAAATTTGGAGTTTTGACATTTTGCAAATTTTTTGTGTTTTGCAACCGTTGAGAACTTTAGGGATTCTTAGGGAATTGGGTAGGGAGGATGCTTGTCCTTTTGCCAACTCTCAGCATTCTAGGGGTCATTCGCACAGGGGGATGAGCAAGATAACCGTTTCGCTTATGGTGACCTAGATTATTTTGCAGGGTTTCGTCTTTCGTTCACACAATTTGGGAATTTTAGTGTTTTGATTTGTGTTGGGATGTTACGTAACAAGGTGTATTTCAAGTATGACTCTACCTTCGTAAAATCTGCTCGACTTGATACACTACATGGCTAAAGAGGAAAATGATGACTGAATCACTCGAAACTCTTGGTACATTCCCGCACCACCGACCGTAGTGTGGTAAAAGTTATGCTTGGTGTTTTTGTTGTTTTTGTAACATGAGACAATGGGGAACAAGGTGGACTATCGTAGCTATTGCAGCTTATGGTGCCTTTGACCCGTATGACTACAAATATGCAATGTATGGATGCAATGCTTAATGCAGCTATATATTTTTGTATTTTTGATGGATTGTTTTTGGTGAAGGTGAAGATGAGGTGCGAGAATATTAATTTTTTTTGATGAATTTGAGTATGCCTAGAATTGAGATGCAAATGTTTGTTGTTTTTGATGATTTTTGTTGTTTTTTTTTTTGAATTTCTTGATTTTTTTTGACCAAGCGATTGCGATAATCGTTGGAGCTTTTTGGGTTGACCAAGAGATTGCGATAATCCTTGGAGCTTTTTGTGGTGACCAAGAGATTGCGATAATCCTTGGAGCTTTTTGGTGACCAAGAGATTGCGATAATCCTTGGAGCTTTTTGGGTGACCAAGAGATTGCGATAATCCTTGGAGCTTTTTGGTTGACCAAGAGATTGTGATAATCCTTGGAGCTTTTTGGTTGACCAAGAGATTGCGATAATCCTTGGAGCTTTTTGGTTGACCAAGAGATTGCGATAATCCTTGGAGCTTTTTGGGTGACCAAGAGATTGCGATAATCCTTGGAGCTTTTTGGGTTGACCAAGAGATTGTGATAATCCTTGGAGCTTTTTGGTTGACCAAGAGATTGCGATAATCCTTGGAGCTTTTTTTTTTTTTTTTTGGTATATGGCTTTCTTAGATATGAAATGGTCGCAAATGACTGATATTCAAGGGTTCCGTTTCCTTGATACCGTCAAGAGAAGCTAGCCTGTACGTTCCCGGTCCTATTTTGCTATCAATGACATAAGGACCTAACCAATTTGCCACGAATTTGTCCCTCATATGGGACGGCAAATTAGAGTTTTGTTGGTTTTCCTTCAGAACCAAATCACCAACCCGAAAGTCTCTTAGGTGAACTTTCATGTTGTAAGCTCTCTTAAGCCGCTCTTGATAGATACGTAAGTGCTCGAGAGCATTAACGCGTCGTTCGTCAAGCAACGTAAGTTGGTCTAATCGGGCCTACCGCGCAGTGTTATCATCGATGAACTCCCGCATTGATATGCGCAGGGAAGGAATTTCCAACTCGAGAGGCATTACTGCCTCTGAGCCATACACCAGTGAAAACGGAGTTGCCCCAGTGGGCGTCCGAATGCTAGTGCGATAAGCCCAAAGGGCAAGTGGGATTTGTATGTGCCAATCCTTATGACTGTCCTGCGACGGTCTTTTTAAGGATGGCGACTAGCATTTTGTTTGACGCCTTGCTTGCCCATTTGCTTGCGGATAATAGGGTGTTGAAAAGCCGTGCTGAATTTTGTACTTTGTGGTTAAAGCACGCACGTCTTTGTTCTTGAATGATGGCCCATTATCCGAGATTATTTTGGATGGAATACCAAAATGACATATGATGTAATGCAAAATGAACTCCGCAATGCGGGGTCCTGTCGTAGAGGTTAACGGAATTGCTTCCACCCATTTGGTAAAATATTCTCGTGGCCGTTATGATAAACGTGTGACGGCCTGACGATGCAGGGGAGATCTTTCCGATTAGATCGAGGCCCCACTGCGAAAATGGCCAAGCAGACTGGACTGTCTGTAGGGCCTGGGAAGGTGCGTGCATCAAATTGGCATGATGTTGACACTTTACGCACTTCTTGACATACTCGCAACAATCTCGCTCTAAAGATGGCCAATAATAGCCCATGCGAAGAATGCGCTTTGCAATGGCCATACCACTAAAGTGGCCACCACATGTACCGTCATGCGCTTGGGCGACTGCCCAAGTGGACTCTTGCTGGTCCAAACAACGAAGAAGAATTCTGTCATAGCTACGACGATACAAAATGTCTCCTATCAAGACATATTTAGCCGCTTTTTGCTTGAATGTTCGTTTTGCGGCGTGCGTCAATCCAAAGGGAAGATTACCTAACTTGAGGTAGTCTCTTATGGGTAAATACCAGTCCTGTTGATCAGAAACCTCGATAGTATGAACAGCCAATCCCTTTTGAAGTTCTTCCCTAACAAATGCTGAATGGGATAGAACTTGTAAGAATAGCGTTGTGTTGCTATTAATGGGAGTGGGGGAAAACAAAGACCCCCAGCTTGGCACGTTTCAAACAGTCTCGGATTCGAAAGAACTTATCCGAAGATGGTTCGATCTCGGATCATGTGGACTCCTGGCGTCAAGTCTGAGCTTGCGCGCTCCATCGCGGGTTGCGATAAGGTTTTGACCTGAATGGTTGTTATATCACCGGAAAGGTCTTGCGGGATTAGTGACCCCAAGGAGGCCATTGTGTCCGCAAAATGATTCGATGATCGAGGGAGTGCCTCGATGTCATACCACTCAAGTTTTGCCAGGAATTTATCCACGAGGGCTTTATAGGCCTTTAGAACCGGGCATTTGCATTGATATACCCCTTTGACTTGATTGACGATTAACAGCGAATCGCCAAAGATGTTCAATCTTTTGATGTTCATGGTGATTGCTGTTTGAAGACCTAGGAGCAAGGCTTCATATTCCGCATTTTTGTTGGTGCACTGGAAATTTAATTTAAATGACAGGGGCATTGGAGCGCCCCGCGGTGTGAAGAATACAATTCCTGCGCCACCACCTTGCTCGCATTTAGAACCATCGAAAAATAAGGTTATGTCGGCCTGAGACTCGTGCTCTTCGTAATCTGGCGATTCTGAGACATGGAAGACCCCATCATCGGGTAGTTCTATGACTAGAGGCTGATCGTCTTCAAGAGGAGCCTCTGCTAGTTGATCGGCTATGACTTGTCCTTTTATAGATTTTTGCCCAATAAACTCAATGTCAAATTCCGTCAACAACATGATCCATTTCGCCGTGCGACTACTATGATAAGTACGACTCATCATGTATCGCAATGGATTCTCCTTAGACACAACATACGTAGTGTTGCTCAACATGTAGTGGCGTAGCCTTTTGGTAGCAAACACCACTGCCAAGCGTAGTTTTTCAACGTATGCATAGTTAAGTTCGTAATCGACCGTGGTGCGGCTAAGATAGTAAGTAGCCTCGTTCTTTGTGAAGTTCATTCTTCCGGGCTAGCATTGCGCCCAATGCCACCTCGTAGGCCGAGATGTATAAGTAGAACGGCACACCTGGTCTAGGTGGTGCCAATCACCGGCGGCGAAGCCAAGTACTCGTTTGATTTCGTCAAAGGTCGACCGGCACTCGTCATCCCAATGAAATGTGACCCCCTTGTGCAATAATTTGTTCATGGGTCGGCATTTGTCGGATAATTGCGCTATGAAGCGTTTAATCGACGCGACCTTTCCTTGCGTACTTCGAGCCGCTTGATAGTGGTTGGGGGAGCCATTTCAAGGATTGCCTTGACTTTGTTTGGGTCCACTTCGATGCCTCTCTTTGAGACTATAAAACCCAAGAGTTTTCCAGATGTGACGCCGAACACGCACTTCTTGGGATTCGACCTGACCTTATGCTCTATGAGGCGATCGAGAATCTTGCTTAAGTCACCGAGATGATCTGAGCGCAAGAGAGACTTGGCTAACAAATCATCCATGTAATCTTCCAAAGTTTTGTGCATGTAATCGTGGAAGATATAAGTCATAGCACGTTGGTATGTAGCGCCAACATTTTTAAGGCCAAAAGGCATGACCTTATAGCAAAATGTCCCCCAAGGCGTTGTGAATGCCGTTTTGAGTTGGTCTTCAGGATTGATACGAATTTGATTGTATCCTGAGAAACCGTCCATTAGGGAGAGCATTTCGTGACCTCGTCGTAGCGTCTACCAATGCGTCGATGCTTGGCAAGGGGAAATCATCCTTAGGACTCGCTTTGTTTAGGTCTCGAAAGTCGGTGCATATGCGAATCCTCCCGTCGGGCTTCTTGACGGGAACCATGTTGGACAACCATGGCGGATAATCCACGCAGATGACAAATTGTGCATCCAACAGCTTTTGCAATTCGTCTTTGACCATCAAGGCCACCGTTGGGTGCATCTTTCTTAGTTTTTGCTTTACAGTGCTTGATTTTCGGATCAAGCGTTAAATTGTGCATGACTAGTCGCGGGTCTAGTCCTGGCATATCTTTGTACGACCATGCAAAAACTTCCTTCTTCTCTTTGAGAAGGGCAATATATTCGGCTTGCTCTTCGGGGGAAAGGCTTACCCCCAGCTTGAGAATCCGTGGATTCATTGGATCCAGTGCCGATGTCCACGCCGCTCGTCTCCTCGATCGACATGTGGGATCCGTCCTCCAACCGATGTGGAGTTGGGATTAAATGGATATCATCACCTGAGTTAAGATCTACGTTTGGAACCTCGGGTCCCTCTTTAGCTTGAAAAATATCCCGAGTTGTCCTTGGGGTAAAATGAAGCATTTCACCGAAAGGCCAATACTCTGATGGTGACAATGGTGAATTGACGCGATCCCAGTCGATGGCATCCATGTCTAGATGCAATGACCATGATGGATCGGTCGGATTGCGGATGGGTGCGGTCAAATCAATGGAGATCATGTGGATGGAATGAATTTGGTCTCCATAACCGTGGGTGTGATGACTTGATTCTTTTAGATGTTCCCTATACTTTGGATCTGGCTCTACGGGAACAGGCACGAATGGATCCTCTCTAGGTGCAAATTCATCTCTATGTGTGAAAAGGAAGGCGGGGTCTTCCCTTGGCACTGCTGTCATGATGGGATCTCGAGGTGGACGATGCTCATCTTGAATTTGGAGCCATAGGTCTAACACTTGGTCCCACCTCGCTGGGTCTACGTGCCATTCATGTCCTAACAGTATACCCATCTGTCCCATTAGATCTTCATGAGTTAGAGCGCGGTGATGTCGTCGCGCATGTCTGAGATAGTCCATTTTAGTTTCATCTTCTGAATCGCTTTCATAGATCCAAAATTGTTCATCCTCTTCAGAATCTCGTTGCTTGCGACATTGAGGACTCTTCCTGTTCCAGTGAATTAATCTGGTCCCATTGCGGTTGTTCCACTCTTAGTGGAGGGACCCGATTCTCTTGAGACTCGTGTTATTTCGTCTGGAACCTCTAAGGGGAACAGTTTTAGAAAGATGTCTGGCAGCCGTTGATGTTCTTTTTGAGGATTAATCTCTCGAACTTTCGCTTCTCTCTAGCAAAGAAGAGGGATTACTTGTTGTTTCCAGGGGTGTTTGTTGACCATGGGAGGTAGTCTCCCAATGTGTATTCTCGTATTCGGATTGGCATAAGGATCCAATGCCAATCCCCCCTTGTTGCCTATTTCTAGGCCTTGCATATTTTCAACCAAGATGTCTAATGGCAGGGGATGGTTGAACCCTACCCCCGACTTGTCATATGGCATCCGATATCTTGGTTGGCAAAGGATCCGCATCCCTTGCTCATATCCTCTCGAGTCAGTATCCATGCCAATTGCATTGGCCGAGATATTTTAGGGCAAATTCTGGGTTTGACAGATAATTGATGTTTTCAACAAAAGGCTCTTCGTCTGTTTCCTTTTGTTGGCATGGTTCAAGACCATGATCAAAGCCCCCATACACAAAATTTGTCCGGTTCGGTGGGTAGCCTAGAGGGACGATTGTTCCAATGGGAAGGCGAGGTCTTCCCATGTCTTGTACCGACTCCAGTGTGGGGGTTGCCACAACATTTTGCACTAAGTATTCCCCTGTGCCTCGTACTGGCCATTTCAACAATGATTGTTGATGATTGGGTGGGAGGAAACGGTAGTCCTTCCTGAGTCCATTCCATGTTTGGTGGTTCAAGAATCTTGGTTTGCGTTGCGTTGGGCGCTTCCTCTCGTTGTTATTGTTGAAATTGTGGGCAACTTTTCTTCTAAGGGCTTAACCTCTTCCATGATTTGTTTTCCCTTGTCCTTCCGTTGGGCCATGATAGGTGGCGTTGATGATGAAGGAGCCGATGATGAAGTCTCACCCGGCTGGGATTTTGCCTTGTTGGCCACCGCTGGTGCCTCGCGGTATTGGACCCTCGTTTAGATGGATTTAATTGGAAATCCAAGTGCGTTGAAGGGAGGGTCGATTGAGGTATGAATTGTACCGCATTGCAATACTTGAAGGGCTCTAAGTCCATTGGGACTACATGTATTTCTCCTTCATAAGCATACTTCAAGCACTCGTGGGCGATCGAAGGGACACATTTCATATCCCCGATCCAAGGCCGCCCTAGCAAGATATTATAAGCCATTTCTCCTTCCAAAGACATGGCACAGTTGTAGGTATTGACTTTTGTCCTACCCGGACCGGCGTAACGACCGTGCCGACCGTCGAGCATATTGCATCGTTAAAAGCTCGCAGATGTGTACGTGGAGGCCGTGATGTGAGAGGTCGGCAGCCTTCAAATGCTTCAAGGCCGCAGTGGTTATGATGTTACCTGGACGAGCCGATATCTATCAAGACTCTCTTGTACGGAATCCCGTTGACCCGCGCGATAACGTGCAGGGGTGGATCCGCCATGTCATTTGATATCGTTTTGACCTCATCTTCTCTGAATGTGATGATCGGCTCCGTACATTGTTTCACATGTCCCACGAAGGCGTTGAAAGAATTTGCCTCGTGGGGTTGTAATTCAATGGCTTTTAAAATGTCCATAAGAGCTTCTCTATGGGGAGCCGATTGTTGAATAAGCTCGTAGATGGACAGCCTAGCCGACGTGGTCCGCAAACTCGCGTGAGTTTGGTTCGTATCGTGACCTCAGGTCTAGGCGGAGGTAACTCGCGTTGGGCGTTGTTGAGGATGCGATGTTGCTCGGAACTTCCCTCGTAGCTACCTCGTGGGCAGCTCGTCGGGTACCTTCTCGTTCCTTGTTACTATGCTAATCATTCCCACAAATCCCTGTGTGGGAAGATCTTGTCGCACCTCGTTAATCTGGAGTGGTTTTGTTTGTGCCTCGTGGGCTGGCAAGGGGTCCTTGAATACCCCCATTTGCTGGTTGTTTGGTGCGATGGGATTGTCCACAACTAATGTTCGGTTGTCGATCAAATCCTGGACTAGTTCTTTGAATTTCCAGCACCCATTCAAGTCATGTCCTCTCGCGCCTATGGAATCTACAATACAATTCCTCTCTCGTACTCCCTAGGCTTGGGAATGTTAGGGTCTATAATTTGGATTTTTGGCGTAGTGACTAAATTTGCCGCTGACAAGCGGTCAAATAAGGAGTCCCTAGACTCCGCATATGGGGTGAAATTTTGCCTAGGGCGACGCGGGTAATTTTGCTCCCTGTCTTCTGTTATCTCTTTCATAAGCAGGAGGCACTGCCTGGTAGTTAGCCTTTTGAGGCTGCGTTTCTTGCACGAGCGCGGGGACATTTATCGCAACTTGGTTGATCGCAGCGTGTTGTGGTTGCGTTGTCCCGGTTTTAGTGGTTTTATTCCACTCTTTCTTCTTAGGCTTGGCAATTGCGCCTTCGCCTATCTTAATCTCTTCTATGACTCTCGGCTTGCGCCAAAGCTTCTTCTAAGTCGTCGTATTGTCGCAGAGAATAATAGACCGTAGATTGATTTTAAGCAACTTTTTGCGAACATCTGCGTGAGATCAGACATAGGAGGACGGTAGGGTAACCTAGAAAGCAAAGCTCTCCATCGATTCCCGTACGCTGCCATTGTTTCCTCTTCAAATTGCTTGAGGCTCGCTAAATCACTTAGTGATGCCTTCTTCCTTGTGTTGAAGGCAAAGCGTTCAAGAAACGCGTCTACTAATTGATCTAAATTGCTTATGCTGTGTTTGGGTAGTTGTGTGAACCAATCCGAGGCAGGGCCTGCGAATGTGGTTATGAATGTTCTAAGCAACAATGCGTCATTATCTTGGATGCCGAAGCATTGGCTTAGAAATCGTGTAACGTGTTCCTCTGCGTCCTCTTCACCTTTAAAAACCGCCAATTGAGGCAACTTGAAGTGTTCGGGGTAAAGAGGTGTAGGCACCGAGGGATGCACCGGATTACCGCGGAGTAGACGTAATGTGGGTTTTTGATGCCCAAGCAGCTTTTGTCTCCACTAGACTCCAAACGCTCCAATAGCGCTTGGTATGCATCGGAAGATTTTACTTCTTCCTCTCTTGTTCGCTCTTGTTGCAAGTTACGGTAAACCGGAGGCCTATGGAGGGGTGGCCGAATGGCATCCTTCCCGCCTTGATGGGGAGTTTCAACATATTCCTCTTCTCGGTTCATACTCCTCGTAAAATTCTTGAGGATTCTCTGGGCGAAACCTATGACCCTGATAAAGCTCTTGCTGAAGGTACCCATCATTGTTTCGGGGAGTTGCCTCCCTCTCGAATCTATGAGGTCTTGGAGGCAGAGCTTGACGAGGTCGTGGAGACCTGTCCTGCACCAACGGATTACACCTCTCATACTGTTCAACTTTTTGGATGCGAGGGGTTGGCCCCCTCTTAGGTATTTCATAGCGTAACTCATCCGCTTCGCGTTGCATGCGCTCTCTATCCAAGCGGTGTCGATACTCTATCTCCTGATGACTTTGTTTAAGCCGCATGATTTGGGCTTGACGGGCGGTATATCTGGCGACAGCCGGGTCAATTTGGTCTACCCTATTTTGTTCAAGAGGTTCGAATGTTTCTTCTATGTGTTTACCTCGAGTTTGCTGGTCTAAGGTTTCAATGGGTCGCTTCCTTCTGTCGAGGTAAGCGGTATGTGCTCGAGGTTCTGGCCTCAAGGGGTGATCATGATATCCCGCTGGTGCGGAAATGCAAGGTTCCCGCATTGTTTGTTGCCCTCGAGGAATGCGATGGCTTTCCTCATACTCCCTTTCATGGGTGTAAATGGGGTGGGCGGAGTTAGGTCGCCCTATGTAAGGAGCCCTGCGCTCCGGATTTGGTCTCTCTCTTCTGATGATAGGTAAAGAAGGGACGCCATATCCACGTTGCCCCTCCAAATGGACGGTGTGCTCCGTCTAGCGCTTCATCGCGCGGTGGCCACTCATGCCTAACTTCAAGAGGTGATTCTCTATTTATGTCAAGGTCTACATGTAAGGCATCTTCCCGAAAGGGGCTACTTTGAATAGGCATACCCCACCGAGGATTCTGAATTGGATTCTTTTGTAGGTTAGACCTATAAGGTGGTATGACCAAATCCTCAAGACTGAAGTGAAGGCGACTTGTGCCTACTTTTTGTGTACCTTCCGGAGCTTCGCGCCTTGATTGGGCTTGATCACGGGTGTACACCATTGCGGTGCTTCTATGCTATCTAAATAAGTTTTTATCTCGTTTATGATTTTTTTTTTTGTCTACACTAAGCAGAATTAAGCACACACATTCACAAAATCGTGATTATCTCTTTTAAGGATTAAATGGTGTGTCCTAAACTGGTTTAGTGCATTTTGATGTTTTGTTTTGTTTTTGTAGGTTTTGAAGATCGTTTAAATGCATTATGACGGCTCATATAACTCCCAAAACGGTAGCCCCTTCAATATACCAACCAGGCCGATATACCAACCTCTCTATATACCCGCCCTTACGAGAGGGAGACTATAGGTACGTGAGAGCAGAAGGTACATGGTACGTAGGCGGTACAGAAGGGGGATTGTCCTGTTAATGGCACCTACCATAGAAGACTTATCCTCGCGCGCATGGGAATCACCCCAGCGACACTCGGTCTGTCTTCGTCAAGATTTACGCCTAACAACAACTGACAATCGGGAAATGGATGCAAATCAAGCCAAGGTGGTGATGAAATCCACCAATGGTCTTGATCAAGGGCTGGGGTCTTACGACCAGCTCCTTGGTTTAAAATTGTTTCGTGATGTGTGTGGGATTCGTTTTATTCAACAAAAATGAAACAAGCATACATGACTTTTCTTATGCAATGCAGGACAAGATGAAAACAATCAAAGGAACAAAAACAGAAACAAAAAATATAACAGAGATCATGAAAATCCCTACCTCTTCTCTGCCTGCTCCTGTTGTCTCTGAATTTCTGCTCTAAAAATCTGTAGGCAGGAATTCGTCCCTCTGGGAGACGAATTGCAGAACATAATTCGTCCCTCCCAGAGACGAATTTGAATTCGTCCCGTGGGTCGACGAATTGCGAGAAAGAATTCGTCCCCGTCGGAGACGAATAGCGATCCGCAACAAAAAAATGTACCCGTCAAGCACAAAACACAAAAATTTAATCACTTCCTGTGATTTCAAAAACCAGGGAACAGGGTCCCACCGTGATCGCCACTGAAAGCACGAGATTCCGGGCAAAGGAAACACTAATTATGCAATGTAAGACGAAATGTAACGCTTTAACCTTATGCACCAAAACAAAGGAAAGAGACAATTTGGAAAGGAAAGAAAAGATGTAAAGAAATCACAGCCCTCTTTATTCAAATATCTTATCCTCGGTTACATAGACGTCTCCTCCCTTTTTAGGGGCTAGGAGCGTTAAATTTGTCTTTGTTACAATGTGTGACTTAGTCTTCCTCCTTCCGCGTGCCCACGATTGCAATGGGCGGGCCAAGATGATGCCGCCGCCGATGTCGATGAGTTCTTAACCTCCGCCGCTTCTCCTGCGAACAAAGAAACAACCAAGATGTCGTAGCATCCGCCGCAAATGAAAAGTGTTTGTTCTCTAAAACTAACGAAATATGCATGTAAACATTTGCCCGAAACAAGAAATACAAGTGAGTCCAAATGGCTTCAAAACTTGACAGAAGATAGGAAAAGTTACCGAAGGCCACCGCCACCGAGACAACTGGCCAATCTACCTTCAACCGGAATTCGTCCCCGGGCAGGACGACTTCGACCGCAATTCGTCCCCGGGTGGGACGAATTCTTCTCGTGTTGAAGAAACCGACCCGCTCGTTGCTCCAATGTCGAATCCCGAGACCTGCAAAACGCCTACAAATAGGGGGGTTATGTAATTGGGGCCATTTTGGGACGACCCAGATGGTCGGATTCTCCCAATTTGGCCTCTACCCTCGGGAATTTGACCTCGACACCTGCAAGTCAGCGAAACAACAAAGCGACACAAAACATACTAGAATCTGACCAAAAGTTACAAAATTGCAGCTATGGGTTAATCAAACCTAATAACACAAAATGCAACCTGAAAAAGTAATCTAAAATGCTCTAAAACTTAAAATAGGACTTGGGAGGTGCGGGGGTGCCCAAGTGGGCCTCCCACCGTTGGCACTTGATTTTGGAGCCAATCCACTAGGGATGGGCCCAAAACCTCTTAGGATTGGGGGGTCGGCGAATTGGTTGGTTCAGGTGTCCATGTGTTGGATTTGGGTCAGGTTCGAGCTTCCAAAGGCCACCCAACAACCTCCCTTGCAAAAGAGATTGGTGGATGTGGGAAGGTGAACCAAAAGGGATGCAAGTGGGTCTTCAACTCGGCAACACTTCGTTGCTTGAAAACTCCTTCAACCTCGTATATTTTGGGTGAGAAAAGTCCCACCTTTTATAGACCCATGGGGTCTCTTTTGGGAGGGAAGCACAAATGCCATGTGTTGGTCATAGGCGCCATGTGGCGCCTTGTCTTCCCATGAGGGAGGGGAGTCCTCCGTTGACTTGGGCTTTGATAAATGCCTTTTGTGACGCTCTTCTAATGGCCCCTCTGTCCACCTACACACGCGTGCAAGGCAGGAGTCATCAACTGATCTGTTTTGGGCTGCCACTTGGCGCCATTTGTCTTTTTGCCCGTTAAGCTTAGAATTCGTCCCACCCAGGGACGGATTCAGAATTCGTCCTGGGGTGGGACGGATTCTATTTTGAATTCGTCCCCGGGTGAGACGAATACCGGGCAAAGTGTCCAAGTGTGCCAAATTGCTTCTTGACCTTACAAAATTGCTATGAAAGTGGTTAAGACCACTGTTTAACCTCTGAGGGCTGCCCTGGGGGCTATGTTTGTCAAAGCGATCAGTGTTTGCAGTCACATAATCGGATTGGTGCTGTTTTGGTGTCTACAGGGGGATTATCTCCCATTGCTAACAACCAACCTTGTTGACCTTAACAACCCTTTCCCTTCGGTCAAAAAGGGAGAAAGTTCGAGGACTCACCTACAAGAGGGATATAGACAAGACCAAGAAGGGTCTTCAGAAGATGAGTCAGAGTACGAGGTAGCGCCTTGGGATCCTTTTGAGTCTGATAGCAATCATTCACAAGTGACTCCCATGGATGATTATCAGGAGAGCTTCCTGACAATGTTCCCTTTGGATGCTCCAATTGAGCATATGCCACCTCAAGAGAATTAGGTCCCCCCATAGAGAGCGGAACAACCTCGATGGGACCACATTAATTTTCTCAAGCAAGATGAGCCTCATATGTCGCAAACAGCTATTGGAGCCAATGAAGGCCTTTGGATCTTTGAAAGTGATTATGAAGATGAAACTGAGATGGCCTATCTCAATCACATGTGGCAGATGCAACAACAATATCCCTTGGACATAGATGACATGTTTGAACAACTACACATAGGGCCAAGGCATAGGTGGCACCTCAACCCGATGCAGTTGGACCAATTACTGCACCCGCCACTCTAGGTATATAGAGAGCACCTTCCGCCTGGAGACCCTATAGAGCCATCAGTGCCTAGGGTAGACCCTATCCTCTTATCCGCACATAGGGCCGATCCATTTGTGCCAGTACCCACAGAGCCAGATCCGGAGCACAAAGATCACCTAGGATGTCCGAGTAACCACACCCATAGTAATGGAGACCAAAATCATTTCATCAACATGATCTCCATTGACTTAACCACCCCCATCCACAATCCAACCGACCCAACATGGTCATTGCATCTAGACCTAGATGCTATAGACTGGGATCACGCTGACACACCGCCATCCCCATCAGAGTACTGGCCTTGCGGTGGGATGTTCCATTTCACCCCAGGATAGACTCAGGATGTCTTCCATGCTGAAGAGGAACCCGACGTTTCGAACGATGATCTAAATTCAGCAAATGATATCCACTTGATCCCAACTCCACACTAGTTGGAGGACGGGTCCCACATGTCGGTCGAGGAGACGAATGACGTAGACATCGGCTTAGATCCAATGAATTTGCAAATCATCAAGCTGGGGGTAAGTCTATCCCCCGAAGAGCAAGCCGACTACATTGCCCTTCTCAAAGAGAAGAAGGAGGTTTTTGCATGGTCCTACAAAGACATGCCGGGGCTAGACCCGTAGCTAGTCACGCATAATCTTATGCTTGATCCGACAGTCAAGCCAGTAAAGCAAAAACTACGTAAGATGCATCCAACAGTAGCCTTAATGGTCAAATACGAGCTACAAAAGCTGTTGGATGCATAGTTTGTCATCTGCATGGATTACCCACCATGGTTGTCTAACATGGTGCCCATCAAAAAGCTCGACGGGAGGATTCGCATATGCACCAATTTTTGAGATCTAAACAAAGTGAGTCCTAAGGATGATTTCCCCTTGCCTAGCATCGATGCATTGGTAGACGCTACAACGGGCCATGAAATGCTTTCCCTCATGGATGGTTTCTCGGGATACAATCAAATTCGTATCAATCCCGAGGACCAACTAAAAATGGCGTTCACAACGCCTTGGGGGACATTTTGTTATAAGGTCATGCCCTTTGGCCTTAAAAACATTGGTGCCACCTACCAACGTGCCATGACATACATCTTCCATGATCACATGCATAAAAATTTGGAAGATTACATGGATGATTTGTTGGCCAAATCTCTTTTGCGCCTAGATCATCTCGATGACTTAAGCAAGATCCTCGATCGCCTCATTGAACATAAAGTCAGACTAAACCCCAAGAAGTGCGTATTTGGCATCACATCTGGAAAGCTCTTGGGTTACATAGTCTCCAAACGAGGAATCGAGGTAGACCCACACAAATTCAAGGCAATCCTTGAAATGCTTCCCCCAACTACCATCAAGCAGCTCAGAAGTCTACAGGGAAAGGTCACATCAATCAAGCGCTTCATAGCACAGCTATCTGACAAGTGCCGACCCATGAATAAATTATTGCACAAGGGGGTAGCATTTCACTGGGATGACGAGTGCCAGTCAGCCTTTGACGACATTAAACAATACTTGGCTTCACCGCCAGTATTGGCACCACCTAGACCAGGAGTGTCGTTCTACTTATACATCTCAGCTACTGAGGTGGCACTGGGTGCCATGCTGTCCCAAAAAAATGAACTACACAAAGAACAGGCTACTTACTATCTTAGCCGCACCCTGGTCAGTTATGAACTTAACTATGCATACGTTGAGAAGCTCTACTTGGCAGTGGTGTTTGCTACCAAAAAGCTATGCCACTACATGCTCAGCAATATGACGTATGTTGTGTCTAAGGAGAATCCATTGTGATACATGATGAGTCGTACTTATCATAGTAGCCGCACGATGAAATGGATCATGTTGTTGATGGAGTTTGACATAGAATTCATTGGACAGAAATCCATAAAAGGTCAAGTCATCACCGATCAACTGGAAGAGGCTCCTCTTGAAGATGATCAGCCTCTGACCATAGAACTACCGGATGATGGGGTCTTCCATGTTTTAGAATCGCTAGATTCTAATGAGCCTGAGTCATAGGCTGACATGACCCTATTCTTCGATGGTTCTAAATGTGAGCAAGGAGGTGGCACGGGAATTGTATTCTTCACACCGCAAGGGGCTCCAATGCCTCTATCATTTAAATTAGACTTCCCGTGCACCAAAAACAATGCAGAATACGAAGCCTTGCTCATAGGTCTTCAGACAACAATCACCATGAACATCAAACGTTTAAACATCTTTGGTGATTCGTTGTTAATTGTCAATCAAGTCAAAGGGGTATTCCAATGTAAATGCCCAGTTCTACGTAGGCCTACAAAGCCCTTGTGGACAAATTCCTGGCACAGCTTGAATGGTACGACATCGAGGCACTCCCTCGATCATCGAATCATTTTGCGGACACTATGGCCTCCTTGGGGTCACTAATCCCGCAAGACCCTTCTGGTGAGATGACAACCATTCAGGTCAAAACATTATCGCAATCCATGATGGAGCGTGCAAGCTCTGACCTAATGCCAGGAATCCACCTGATCCAGATTGAACCATCTCAGGATAGGTTCTCTCGAATCCATGATTGTCTGACTCAAGCCAACTAGGGGTCCTTGTTCTCCCCGACCCCTCTTAATAGCAACACAATGCTATTTTTACAAGTTCTTTCTCGCTCAGATTTTGCTAGGGATGAACTTCAAGAGGGATTGGCCGTTCATACCATCGAGGTTTTTGATCAGTAGGATTGGTACACACCCATAAGGGATTACCTCAAGCTAGGTAACCTCCCACTTGGATTGACACAAGCCATGAAAAGATCATTTAAATAGAAAGCGGCAAAACATGTCTTGTTAGGAGACATTTTGTATCGTCAGAGCTATGAAGGAATCCTCCTCCGTTGCTTGGACCAACAGGAGTCCGCTTGGGCGATCACCCAAGCCCACGATGGTACATGCGGTGGCCACTTCAGCGGTATGGCCATCGCAAAGTGCATTCTCTGCATGGGCTATTATTGGCCATATTTAGAGCGAGATTGTTGCGCATATGTAAAGAAGTGCATGAAGTGTCAACACCATGCTAATTTGACACACGTACCTTCTCAGGCCTTGCAACCGATCCAATCGGCTTGGCATTTTTCGTAGTGGGGCTTTGATCTAATCGAAAATATCTCCCCTGCATCGTTCGGTCATCACACGTTCATCATAACGGCCACAGAGTACTTCACCAAGTGGGTGGAAGCAATTTCGCTAACCTCTATGATTGGAACCCGCATTGCGGAGTTTATTTTACATAACATCATATGTCATTTTGGTATTCCATCCAAGATCATCTCGGATAATGGGACGTCATTCAAGAACAAATATGTGCATGCTTTGACAACAAAGTACAAAATTCAGCACAGTTTTTCAACACCCTATTATCCGCAGGCAAATGGGCAAGCAGAGGCGTCAAACAAAATGCTAGTCGCCATCCTCAAAAATACCATCGTAGATAGTCATAAGGATTGGCACATTCAAATCCCGCTTGCCCTATGGGCTTATCGCACTAGCATTCGGACGCCCACTGGGGCAACTCCATTTTCACTAGTGTATGGCTCCGAGGTAGTCATGCCTCTCGAGTTGGAAATCCCTTCACTATGCATTTCAATGCAAGAGTTCATCGATGATGACACTGCGTGGCAGGCCTAGTTAGACCAACTTACGTTGCTCGATGAACGACGCGTCAATGCTCTCGAGCATTTGCGTATCTATCAAGAGTGACTTAAGAAAGCATACAACATGAAGGTTCACCTAAGGGACTTTCAGGTTGGTGACTTGGTCTTAAAAGAGAACCAACAGAATTCTAATTTGTCGTCCCATCTAAGGGACAAGTTCATGGCAAACTGGTTAGGTCCTTATGTGATTGATAGTAAAATAGGACCTGGAACATACCGGCTCGCCTCTCTTGAAGGAATCAAGGAGCTAGAACCCTTGAACATCAGTCATTTGAGGCCATTCCACATTTAGAGAGCCATAGTCCAACCAAACCCACCCACCCAAAACTCCAAGGATTCCCACTCCCCCCTCAAACCCCCCCAACCCTTTCCAAAACCAAAACTCCAAGGATTCCACAATCGCTTGGTCAACCCAAAATGCCCCAAAGGTATCCATAAACCCTTTGGTCAAACCAAAAGCTCCAAGGATTCCCACAATCGCTTGGTCAACCCCAAAATTCCCCAAAGGTATCCATAAACCCTTTGGTCAAACCAAAAGCTCCAAGGGTTACCATAACCGCTTGGTCAAAAAATCAAATATTCAAAAACAAACAAAAATAATAAAATCATCAAAAATAACAAAAAAAAAAATTGCATCTCAATTCCATGCATACTCGTAAAAAATCAAAATACAAAAATATAAGTTGCATTAGGCATCACATCCATACATTGCATATTTGCTGGTCATACATGTCACAAGCACCATAGACTGTACTTGCTCGACAATTCCATCATTTTCCACATCAAATCCATTTTATAAACACATACATCCAGAATAACACCATCCCCATTTTTAGCATAGTCAGTTGTCTCCTAATGTATATAGGGTTTTCGTCATTCAGTTGTCTTTAAATTTCTAGCCAAAAACTGTACAAAGTTAAACAGATTTTACAAGGGAAAGTTTTACTTGGGTCACGCCTCGTTATGTAACATCCCTACACAAGTTAAAACACATAAAATAATTCCTAAGTTGTGTGAACGCAAGAGAAACCTACAAAGCAGTCTAGGGTACCATAGGTGAAATATTAGCCTGCTCATCCCCCTGTGCGAATGGTTCAAGAGTGCTGAGAATTGACAAAAGGACAAGCTCTTCCCCATCAATTCCCCCTAATAAACAGTGGTTTTCACCACTAGCAAAAATCACAATCATCGTTGGTCCCCAAAGTTGTAAGGATTCGTACTACACGTCCCTGAACAGGATGGGTAGTCATCCCCAAGGCCTAAAAGGATCAATGCCATTCAAAAGAAAAATCCCAACAAGCCATCATCCCATCTTCCAATCACCTTTGGTCTCCAAAGTCGTAAGGATTCGTACTACACACCCCTGACAAGGATGGGTAGTCATCCCCAAGGCCTAAAAGATCAATGCCCTTACTTCATAATATCCCTAATCCCCTTTGGTTCCCAAAGTCGTAAGGATTCGTACTACACGTCCCTGAACAGGATGGGTAGTCATCCCCAAGGCCAAAAGGATCAATGTCATTCACAAGCCACAAACCTACAAGCTCAACCTTACGAAGCTCAAAATCCAAAATCAAATAACAGTGGTTATCACCACTATTCAAAATCCTTGCTCAAAAAGAAAAACAAAAGAGAAAAATAAATAGTGATTTTCATCACTATGTATACGAGCAAGTATCCTAACACATTGAGCAAATAAAAATCCTGAACTTGAATCCCTGGAATTCTCAGCATTCGAAAACCATCTAGGTGATCCTCATTACGGGTTTGGTGGACAACCTACCTGGCAATGGCGGTATCCTAAACGCATGACGATATGTCTATCACATTAGCTTTGCATGTGAGCAGACCAATGTTTGCATGTGGATGAGCTAGCTTATGGTACCTTAGATTGTCCCATGGATTAATCTTACTAAATACAACAATGGAGTTAGTGGAGCTAATTAGGTGATCCTCAGTACAGGTTTGGTTGATAGCCTATCTGGCACTCGGCGGTATCCTGAACAAATACCACATAAATGAACTCAATTGCACACACAGGGATGTGAAATAACTTGGTTAAACTCAAGTCGGATTTATACCTTGTTCAAAAGTCTTGCGAGATAAATGTACGGTCTTGGCTAGCTAGTTAAACTATCTGAATCTCAGAAAAGCTTAACTACATTTTAAAAACAACTGGTACATTTCATTACGTACATCACCATCAAATAATACAAAAAATACAAAAACAAAGTTATCACATGCAAAGTCATTCCACAAAGCCATCCCATAAGTACAGCAAGCCAATAAATCTTGTACAGTCTATGGTGCCATCGACAAGTTATCAACAACTCATTTCATTCATTCCATATGCATACATCATCTAATTAGACACATCGCATTCATAATACCACATGCATACATCATCATAAATAACTATGCATAAATAGAAAAACAAACCATGAAAAGTGTATAAACACAAAGAAAGTCATCTGTATATATATCATCAAAAATGCCCGTAGGCTACAATAAACCGGTCCTCTGACCTCGCAAAAACAAAGCAAAAACTCAAAAACCCCCAAGCCTAGGGCATCGGCCACCATGATCACGTAGGATCGGTGCGACGGGAACTACCCCCCATGGTGTGGGTCCTATGGGACCCCTTAGGGCGACTGCTGCTAGCCCTCGCATCATGCCTACTAGCACCTCCCTCATCCAATCGCCTACGACGAGAGGATGCTGACTGCTCAGTATCGCTCCCTCTCATGCGGTGCGACGATCCGCCTCCACTAACCGTAGGAATATCCACCCCAAGGTGGATAATCTCTACCTCCAGCTCAAACCGATGCCGAATCAAGTCCATCTCTCGCTGACGAACTATGACCAAGTTCTCATCACACTGCGCCAATGCCTTCTCCCTCTCCGCTAGCTACGTCCGTAGGAGATCCATCTCCCATGCAGCATCGGTATCCCCATCCCAATGGTACGCAGCCAATGCGTTCTCCCGCTCCGCTAGCTATGTTCATAGGAGATCCCTCTCCCATAGTGCATCCCCGAGCTCCTCATCCCACCTCTGGAGTAGCCCCTCCAATCATGCATTCTCAGCATGCAACCCTACCTCCATATCCCCGAGACTGCCTGAGGCATTGGCATCTCTAAAAGCAGCCTGCTCTGGCTCCCACTACTCCGGGACGTCCTGCATCTCCGGCTGATCTGAAACCCCAAAATCCCCCCAAAATCATCCACCTCTACCATATCCGCATCCTCCAGTAGAACCCCCCAACCCTCACCTAGTGCCTCTACACCCTCCCTACGTATGCCTCTGCCCCTAGAGGCCCCTCACCTGCACCATCGCAAAGTCCACCACTGGTCATACTCGGTAACCCCGACGTCATCCATGTTTGGGACGTCAATAATTGTATCTGAATCCTCACCCAACGGTGCAATGACTGGCCAGACCAGAGTCCTCTCGTCCCCCGATGCCGATAGATCAAGGGCTCACCAGGCAACCCCTGGTGCACCCCAAACTATCGTGTCACCCGACCATAAGGGAAGAACTCCTGCTCGGTCCCATGCCGCCCAATCAGCCACCTCCCCTTGCGAACCCATCGGAGCCACTCTCCAGCCTCAGGCCAGGCTGGATAGTCCCGATAGGGGCGCCAGAACACCTCCCTTGGAGCAAGCCGAGCGAAGGCATCGACATAGTGCCCTACGACACCTGCCCACCATCGACTCTGTCCCTGCTCCTCAGACCGCCACCATAATGCCCCGTATCCGATCTCTCGGTCTACCATCTCCGCTCGAGTCATCCATGGCAACCCCACCGACCTCTCCACCACTATGTGCTGCCAAGCCCAACACTGCAACAAGTAGCTACATCCAATCCCCTTTCACCTCTGATAGTGGACCTCGTACAACTCATCATAGAGCTATGCCAACAGAGTCTGTCCCCATCTCATGATCATAGGTGCCTCCATAGGACACTCCACCAACCGAAACACCACCTCCAGCAGGTTCCATGGGAACCTCACACCCGAAGAGTCGGGTAGCAGCATGTTGGAAATGAGGCCCATCAGTACGGCGTGCCTCACTCCCAACACACCCATCTCTAACCACCATCGAACCAAAATGCCACCAATCTGGCAGTCGCCCTCTACCCTCTCCACTGGGCTGTCCACACCCAACTCCTCCCCATGCCCAAAGCAGCGTGTCAGCACTGCTATCCTCTGATCCCGTGGTGTCATCCTGATCGGTAGTCCATCTATCAAAATCCATAGAATCCGATAGACATCCTCCAAGGTCACCGTCATCTCCCCTATTGGGAGATGGAAGGTGTTGGTCCGGGGATCCCACAAGTTGATCAGGGTCATCAGATAGGCCCGATCCCCGACCACAGGCTCCAGTCGAGTCACCTGCTTGAGCCCAAGGGCATCAAGCCACTCCCAGTCAACCAAAGTCAGTGCCTCCCATGCTTCAATGAAAACCGTGGGCACACGGTACCGGCTCTTCACAACCTGCAAAAGAAAACAACACAAAAACATTAAAACCATGAAAAAATATACAACAATGCATAAAACAATGTACAACTAACAAACAAAAACAAATAACAAATAAAAATAAAAAAAAAAAAAAAAAAAATTTTTCAGTTCCTAGGGTTTTTAACTCTAAACTGATAAATTAAAAACAAACAAAAAATTCAAAAATAATTTTTCAATTCCTAGGGTTTTTAACTCTAACAACTGATAAATTAAAAACAAAATACAAAAAATTCAAAAATAATTTGTCAATTCTAGGGTTTTTAACTCTAAACTGATAAATTAAAAACAAACAAAAAATTCAAAAATAATTTTTAGTCCTAGGGTTTTTAACTCTAAACTGATAAATTAAAAAAAAAAAAAAAAATAATTTTCGTCCTAGGGTTTTTAACTCTAAATTGATAAATTAAAAACAAACAAAAAATTCAAAAATAATTTCTCAATTCTAGGGTTTTTAACTCTAACTGATAAATTAAAAACAAACAAAAAAAATACAAAAATAATTTCTCAATTCTAGGGTTTTTAACTCTAAACTGATAAATTAAAAACACAAACAAAAACAACAAAAAATAACTAGGGTTGAGTTACATTTTTAAGCTCAGTTTTACCCTACGTTTCTAACCTAAGTTTTGATCTTTGTTAAATTAGGGTTAAGCGAAGTTTTTAAGTTACGTTCTAAACTAAGTTTTTCAGCTAAGTTTTAAACTAACTTTTGATCTTTGTTTAACTAGGGTTAACCTAAGTTTTAAGCTAAGTTTTAATTTTTGTTAGACTAGGGTTTCTTTTAGTTTACACCAAATGAACAAACAACATGGTTTCCACTAGGATTTCAACCTAAGTTTTAATGAAGCCATAACACTAAAATTCCAACATAATAACAAAACACTTTCTATTTAGGGTTTCATTTTTAATTTGAAAAACCAAAATACAAAAAGAAAAAACAAATAACTTACGGTTTTTTTATTGTACACAAACAAAAAGAGGAAGAGCACTCACTGGTCTCGCTTCGGCTCCACCGCTGGATGATCCGGTCCGTGAACTCATGGTGGCGGGAAAAATTTGGTAGCGCTTCGCTTCGTAGAATTGACCTCCTCCTCCTCAGAGCTCCAAATCGCTAGGAAAAACAAATGCAAATGAGCCCAAAACCCAGTTTTGGCCCTTAAATAGGCTTTTTGAGCCTGTAATCATTCCTCCCTGGGATGAGCACTCTAGTTAGCACTCGTCCCACCCTAGGATGATTACTAAACTAGTATTCGTCCCACCCAGGGACGATTACAGAGCAAAAATTTCAAAAACAACAAAAACTGCACAAAATGCACCAAAAACAAGCAAAAAAAGTGTCCGATAAGAGTGCTTTTGCACTTGACATTTCGGGCATGCAAAATAGACGTCGGGGTCACAAATCCTCACTATCCTACTCCCTAAGAAGGCTACCATAGCCGGACCGCTCCACGGGAGGATGGATTGTCAAGAATTTTATCCCCAAACGACGTCACAAAAAGGGTCAAAACCCAACCAAAAATAGCAATAACATTGTCGAACGAAGGCGCCTTTGCGCCTGACATTCTTGGCATCCAAAATAGATGTTGGGGTTACAAATTGTCACTATCCTACTCCCTAAGAAGGCTACCATAGCCGGACCGCTCCACGGGAGGACGAATTCTTGACAATTTCAGCTCCAAAATGCGTCACAAAAAGGGTTAAAACCCACCAAAAATAGGTCAGAATGTTCAGAAACTGCTTAAGCATTCAACGGTAAACAACTGAAGGCACCCTTACATAAGTCATCTTGGGTCAAGCGACTCATCACTTTTCTCATGTCGGTCATTCCCTCATCGATTCGTCGCTTGAGGGGGTAGTCACACTTAGTCACCAATCAACAAAAATATACCCAATCAAGGAAATAACACGCATTCAAAGGATCATTGATAAAGACAATCATGCCCCTGCTTGGGGCAGCAAACAAGCAATAATCACAAGCTGATCAAACACTTGGCATTCATGAATCATGAACTCAAGGTTCCCACAGACAAAAGGTTGCGCCCTTTGCCTATTCATGACTGATCAATGTCCAAGCTCAAGTAACACCTCACCGAAAAAGGTTAACACTTGAATTAAGTTCCTTAGCTCGTCAGAAGCAAGGATTCAAGAATGCGTGCCCTTTCCATACTTGGGGCATCAAGAGTTGGTTAGGTTACTGAGAAACCCTAATCATTAGTGCTTTGGTTATCTATTTTTGCTCAGCGTTGTGCCTTGAGGCACAACGCTTCCCAAAAAGGGGCATCTGTAGACACCAAAACAACACCAATCCGATTATGTGACAACAAGCACCGATCGCATTGACACACACAGCCCCTAGGGCAGCCCCCAGAGGTTAAACAGTGGTCCTAACCACTCCCAACAGTAGTTTGGAAGGTCAAGGGTCAATTTGGCACCTTTTTGGCACTTTGCTCCCTACTCGTCCCACCCTGGGATGATTACAAACTGGTATTCGTCCCACCCAGGGACGATTAGCAGCATTCGCCCTAGGGTGAGGCGAATAGCAGGTTTGACTGGCAAAAAGTCAAACCTCGATAGGTCCGCCAGTTAACTGCAACTTCAGGCCATGCAATTGCGAGGAACGACTTCAAATCAAGGAGAGAGACTTCAGTCATGCATGTCTTTGATTTTGGAGGCCTCATGCAAGGAGACTCTAAATCAGGGAATAATATTTTCTCTCAAAATAGGACAAGCAACTCAAGTGGCGCCCTCGCATGCGCATTCAAACAGAGAGACCCTAGGTCTATAAATTGGTGAGTCTTCTCACCCAAAAAAAGAGATAGAGAGGAGCCTTTGGAGCAACGAAGTGCTGCCAAATTATATCCTCACCCATCGATTGTGCTTTTACATCCTTGATCTCTCTTTTGGAGGGAGGTTATTGGGTGATTATTGGAAGCGCAATCTAGACCCAAACCCGAACATTTGGCTACAATATTCTACCAAATTTTCTGACAACACCCCATAAGAGGTTTTGGACCCATCCCAAGTGGATTGGTGCCGAAACAGAGTCCCAAACGGTGGGCGTCCTACCCCCGGGCGCCCCCCAAACTATCACAGTTCTAATCGCCCCACCCCGGAGCGAATAGAAATCTGTGGTAGATTTCCTTTCTATTATTTTTGCATCTGATTCTATACTGCTTAGATAGGTTGTCATTCAAATTTCACATCGTTTTGAGCATTTTTTATCATGTTTTTATCATTTCCCGCCTTTACTAACTTGTAGGTAGCATCATCAAATTCCTGGTGATAGAGGCCAAATTGGGAAAATCTGACCTTCTGGGTCTTCCCAAAATACCCCCAATTAGCTAACCCCAACTTTGCAGGTGATTTGGAGCTTCCTAGATGTGACATTTGGGACTGTGCTTTTTGACACTTTGTTGCAGGTCTATTCGTCCCACCCCGGAGCGAATACAAATCTGTGGCTAATTTTTTGACTGTTCCAATTGCAGTGCCCTCCTGGTAATGTCCTCATGCCCCTATCAAGTTTTTAGTTCATTTGGATCTATTTCAGTTACCGTTTTATTCATTTTTTGCATTCACTAATCGTAGGCTTGGGGATTGCATGTTTTATTTTATCTACAGGTGCTATTGACTATTTCCTATTTCCTTGAACATAGGATCTTGACATTAGAGGAGCAGCAAGGAGTCAAGACTCATCAACGCAAGCGGCGGCGACGTTTGGTCCGCCCATTCTACATGTGGGCACGCGGAAGAAGGAATACCATCTGTGGATGTGACAAGAACACTTTTAACGCTCCTAGCCCCTAAAAAGGGAGGAGGCGGATTGTAACCGAGTTCTAAAACATATTAATAAAAAGGGTTGTCTTCCATATTGGCTTCCTATTTGGTTTTGATTCGTTTATGCTTCTCTCCTTTCATGCACTTTCAATTCATAGGATTTAGCGTTATCTTTTGTTTCGTTTTGCATCGCATCTTGGCTTCTCCTTTTTGTTTCCGTATCCTCGTGCTTTCAATAGCACATAGATATATTTTGTAAAATCTATCCACTATTGCCCTATGATCCTTCTTAATCAGCCTTTGCATATTATGGGGTATTTTTATTTTGGGTTTTCCCTCTTTTACTCACTGAATGATGTGTATTTTGTCATTGACAATGAATTGCATTCAACATTTTGACAAGTCCCACAATGCCAATCCCAAATTTCTTAGCCAAGGGTAGCCCAAGACCATATCCACTCCAACCAATGGGATTGCATAGAGATCATTCTAACATTGATAGTCACCTATGGACATGTGGATATTTTGACACCTCCTAGTGCAAGTCATGATAACCTTGTTAGAAATTTTTACCTTGATTTGATCATGGTCATAATTGAAATAATTTGTATTTTTGGCTATACTAGGGTCAATAAAATTATTTGTGCTACCCACATCTAATAGTATCAAAACTCTATACCCTTTGAAAAATCCATGGAATTTCATGAACTAAGGTGTCAATATTCCTACAATAGCATTCAAAGAAATGGTGAAAGTTTCTTCTATGAAAATGTTGGTTGGAGGCTCTACATCTACTAATCTTAGTTGATCAATCTATAAATTCATTCCCTTTGTTTGTAAAAGAAATAATTTATTTTTCATATCCAAAAAGTAAATGCATTGGTATAACTTTAATCTCTTATATAGAAAATGTAAATTCAAACCAGAAATAAAATTATTAACTGCTACTTCAATAGCAATAATAACAAGGACACTCATATTTTTTAATAATGTGCAAAGTCACATATGGTCAATAATCTAGAAGATATTTCCTTATCACGTTAACCACTATAGCTACAAAAATGATGTGGACTGGTATCAAACGAATGGTTGAACGATTGGGGATTTTGCTTTCAAATAGGCATCATTCACTTTCATCAATCACAAACGCCATTTAGTGGAAATTAAATAATAGTGGTCAAATCACTTAACCTTTTGGTGGACTTTATATGGATTTTAAATAATATTCACAGGTGTTAAGCAGGAATAAATGGTAACGTTCCTTTGACCGTTCATTTTGTATGGGCATACTGACCTTGTTCACATTAGGTAGAATTCACTCTGCTAAGGAGCTAAGGTAATGTTGGGCTTTCTCACATGCTTAAATAAGTCGAATCAATTCTAAGATTAAATTTAAAGGACCATATGTTTAATTTCTAATAAATTTTGTTAATGTTGTTTAAGTAGAAGAACAAATTATATCGATGTAGTTAATATGGGATTTAAAGCTGTTCGAATCGGCTATAAGATTTTCTGTGATCTTCATTTTGTATGGCCATACTGACCTTGTTCACATTAGGTAGAATTCACTCTGCTAAGGAGCTAAGGGAATGTTGGGCTTTCTCACATGCTTAAATAAGTCGAATCAATTCTAAGATTAAATTTCAAAGGACAATAAAATTTGTCAATGTTATTTAGGTAGAAGAACAAATTATATCGATGTAGTTAATATGGGATTTCAAGCTGCTTGAATCGGCTATAATATTTTATGTGATTTTCATTTTGTTTAGTGTTTTTTTTTTTCTCGATATTTGTCTTTTTGTGTAGAACAATGTGAAGTTAAAACAATGTTTAAGTGTCCGTGGGTCTAGGTGGATTGGTAAGTTGGGGCGCTTACCGAGAGGAGACCTAGGTTCCAATCCCATGGGCTTGCCCATGCACAATACAGTAGCCCAGATCTGATTCCTCTGAGTGGTGCGCTATATTGATGATGATGGTGCAATCCCCGTGCGTCCGGCGGTCCCCATTTCACACCAGGTTACCATGTACCAAGACGGTGGAAGTCCTGAGAACCTTCATAGATAGTTTGAACCCTACCAGTGCTGGTAGTTACTAAAAATCGTGATTGCTTCTATATATATATATATATATATATATATATATATATATATAAAAAAAAAAAAACAACAACAATGTTTAAATTATTATTCAATTGTCAAATTATTGAAAAGTATTTTTAAAAATTATATATATAAAACTTAAATGTTTTTCTTTTAATATATTTTTTTTTTTTTGGTGGCCACAAGGGATAAACATACTGTGACCACGAGGGAACCATTACATAACATATCCGCAACATGTGAGGCGAGAGATTTGAACCTGGGCCTCTCAGCAACTAGAGAGGTTTAACTACCCAAATGCTCTCCAACTCCTCCACATGGGCGGATGTTTTTCTTTTAATATTTATTATTTAATTATATGATAATAGAAAATGAGGTACATTTAACTTTAGAAGATTATTTTAAATAAAGTTATTGGTTTTTGTTAGATGTATAAAATGAAAATAATAATTTTTCTTTTTGAACATGTCAAAATTTTTGTGTAAAGAAAATATATTATTTTAAAATTTAAAATGTATTGTTTATTGATCAAATGGTATTAGTTAAACTAATTATATTCCTCAACTTTTAGGATACCTAGGTTTTAATCTTGCTAACGAATAATGCATAATTATCAAGTTGTTGTAATACCATTATGTGGTTATGATTTAATATGGATGGGACCCAATTTAAACCCATATAATTCGTTGAAAAATAAATGTATTATTTATCTAAGAGAGACTTAACCATACAAATATGAAGAGTTATATTTTGGCGTGGCTTAAGTGGATGATAATATGAATAAATACATGAGAAGACTAAGATAAAAAGTATTAAAATCTCTCCAATTGTGATGGTAGGACCTTTAGGACATTTCCTAAATATTTAAGCTTATAAGTGAATTTTTTTTATTATATTGTATCAAAATACTAATAAATACAACATGATAGATATATTTATAATTCCATTCACTTTTGGTTATGACTTTATTATCAGCCCTCCCAAAGAGGCCTTCCCTAGCTTATTTGTAGCATGTACTCAAAACTCTCATTTAGGTGGTGAACTATCGATTCATATTAAGTGGAGAGGGTGAGACCCTCCACCTCTCCATTGAATATTAAATCTATGAAGAGGTCCTTCTCATAATAACTGAAGTTTTTTGGTTATTTATTTGAACCATACATCATATAAATAATTTGTGATAAAAGCTTTAATTAAAAATAATATTAGTTTATCAAATTACATTAATGAAATGATAAGTTATGTTATTATCATTTTAATAATTGAAGGATTGGTTTATTGGTAGTAGTAGTTTCATGAATGATTTACAATGAACCTCTTCTTCTCATGTAGATATTTCACCTAAATGTTTTTATATTTGAGCTATATTGATATGAGAAATTCAATGTGAAAGATAATTCTTACTACAATTATAAAGAGTATTGACAAAAGCAAAACTAATATTGTATATCCAATAATAGAAGCATTCGATTAAATGAAACATGGAAATACAAAATAATCCTCAATCTCTCCATTGAATCTTAACTTTATGGAGAGGCCCTTCTCCTAATGGCTTAAGTTTTTTGGTTATTTGATTGAATCATACATTGAAAAAATAAGTTGTGATAAAAAATTTAATTAAAAATAATACTAGTTTATCAAATTACATTAGCGAAATAATAGACTATATTTTTATCATTTTGATAATTAAACGGTGGGTTTGTTGGTAGTACCAGTTTCATGAACAGCTTGCAATGAACCTCTTATTCTCATGCAAGTATTTCACCTCAAAATTCTTATATTTTAGTTATGCCAAGATGAGAAATTTAGTACCAAATATAGTTCTAACTATGATTACAAAGACTATTGACAAAAGAAACACTAATTTTTTATATCCAATAACAGAAGCATTCATTAAATGAAACATGAAAATACAAAATAATAGTAATTGTAGGAATTTCGGATAAATAATATTACTATTGTTGGCATCTTAGAGTGGATGACCTCCTTACAAAATATGCATATTCTTCACTAGTCCTGTAAGGGTTACATCCTTCCTCTTTAATAGTATTACAAGCATAATTCCTGATATTTTATGATAATATTCTTGACTACATATTCTATGATAGTTACATTTATAATTACAAAGTCATTACATACATCTTTCTATGATACACACTCCTATATCTAACTTAATGCATGGTCCACTTCTAACTTAATATGTCATCCACCTTACATACATTATCATATGCCACTATGAGTTATAATTTTAGGGTGCGTAACATGCCACCCCTTTTAGAGAAGATTTATCCTCAACGCTGAAAGGTTGGAAATTGCTGCTAAAACTCCTACAAAGACTCCCATGTGGCATATTTTTGTTGCAACCCATGCCATTGCGCAAGCACTTTGGTGATATCTTGGGAGTAATGATGTTGAGTCCTACAATCCATAATGGTTGCAATTTGTATAAGAATGAATCCTTCTTCATCTAATTTATGTGAGACTATCTATACTTGGGTATGAATTCCCACCACCTCCTTAAGGCAAGAGATATGAAAATTTGGTAAATCTTAGAGGTAATCGATTGTTCCAATTTGGAATAATTGTGCTCTATCTGTTGAATCACCTTATGGGATCCATAGAATTTAGGTGTCAACTTGTGTTGACCTTTTTATGCTAGGGACATCTGCTTGTAGGGTTGAAGACAAAGAAAGACCATGCCATCATTGACAAATCTCCTATTGATATTATGTTTATCTACTTTTTATTTCATGTGATTTTTTGTGGTTGCTAAATTCTATTTTAGAGTACCTAAGACTTCTTATCTATGACCAAGGACTATGTCAATTGCTTCAACCTTTAAGCTGCCTAGCAGGTAAGAAATAAGTGTGGGAGGCGGTTGACCATATATGACCTCATACAATGTCATCCTTGTGGCTAGATTAAAAGTGGTGTTGTAACGATATTCTATTAAGGGAAGTCATTTAATCCACTTAGATTGGTTATCAGAGATAAAAATTTGAAGATACCTCTTGAGACATTTATTTACCACTTTTTTTTTGCCATTAGTATGAGGATGGTAGGATGTGTTGCATTTCAACTATATTCCTTGGATGCAATGGAGCTCCTCCTGAAATTTACTAGTGAATACTTTGTCATGATCACTAGCTATAAAATACGAGATACCATGGAGTTGAAATATCTAATACATGAAAATTTATGCCACTATCCATATAGTATAAGGATGAACTAATTATTTGATAAAGCCATAAAAAAACATATTGTATTCCAAGGAAACAAATATATGACAACATTATAATGATTCATGAAGCCCTACACTCAAGAAGAGAAGAATAGACATTAAACATGATACAACTAATGTCTTTGATAGAATAAACATTAAATTTTTAACATAGGTATTAACCAAAATTGGATTTCCAACTCAAATGATAAACTGGATAAAAGCTTGCATAGAGGGACCTTGGATAGCCTCCTTTTTTAATGGGAACTTGTTGGATAATTATACTTTACAAATTTAAATATCAATATATAACTTATTTTCTTTTAAAAAAATATTTTTATTAATAAAATTTCTTATATTATAATAAATAAAATTATATTTTATATAATTTTTATTATTTTAAACAAAATTCAAATCATATTATTATAAAAAAATACTTTCAAAAAATTAAGTATTTAAGAAATAAGGTGGTGTTTGTTCAATCATCACCAAATTTATATAATATTTAATCACTAAATAAAAATTGTCTATTACAAGGTAGAAAATGAATGAGACTATTTTGTGTGCCTAAATGGTAGTTTACTTCAAGACTTCAATTAAGATTTGGAATTAAAATAGTTGAGCATTTTATGTTTCAACCAAAATTTCATGGGTTTTGACTTGAAAATTGTTATCAAAGTGAAGATTAGTTGATATTTACTTTAGGATGATTTTTTTTTTTTTTTTTTGGTTAGTGTGAAATTTTTTTACAATGAAGATATTTAAGGTTGCTCATTGTCATCTTACCATGACCTCCTCTCAAAAGAATGCTACAACACCTCCCAAAACAAAAAATATATTAGTATATATATATATATATATATATATATATATATATTTCATTTGGTTAGGGCTTGGAAAACCCACTGCCCTTGAAGGTTGGATAAGAACTCTTGGATAAAAAAAACCATTAAAATTGTTCTTAGATAGTCGATAATATCTTACCATCCGAATATACCACTGTCTAAAACCACAAAAAAAAAAATTGAAACCCACTTAAATACCAAATCTATATAAAAATTCGAAATTAAAACTCTCAGCTAAAAGAAACAATCTCAACACGCCACTCTTACGGTTACAACTTACAGAAGGGCTGATGACCCAAGTTTTGGGTTTGGTCAATGACATCTGGTCAATGAATAAATATCACGTCACCGTTTTTCTTCTCTCGCTGGTATAGTTGTCTATGTGTATTTTAATTCCTCTTTCTCTGAATCAGCTTGAACAAACAAAGTAAGAGATCAGCAGCACAGGTTTAATACTCTGGTTTTAGATATTCAGAACCAAGCCGCTTTATTATAACACCCAACTAAGAATTCGAGTACAGGTCCAGCAGATTATGTTTTACTTTACAGACTTTAGATTATGTTATACTTTACACACTTTATAGTAAAGCACGAACGTCCAACGACAGGATCACAACCACACATATATATATATATAGCACAAACAAACTGATTCGAACACACTGCATCATAGATGGGCATCCAATGACTAGTCTTTGTACGCATTCCAGGAAGACACAGTGCTTTTGTATGCTGCAATTAGTCGGGTCTTCAAAATGTCGTGCAAGGCAGGCGATACAATGGATCTAGGAGGCTTGTATTGGCTCATATTCGCTCCCCTTTGCAATCGATACTGCAAAATCTCGTTGAATGCTCCTTTTCCAACAATTCGAATTTCCAATGGTCCAATCTTGCCCGCCTTTCGGCCTTTCTTATAGGCGTGGTTGAAGGAAGAATCCAACAGGCAGCAGCATTCTTGCACTACAAGCCCCATTCCTTCATGTGGATTCGTTTCATCCATCTCAACATCAATTTCCACGAACACCACATAATGGCCGGGGCTGCAAGAATGATCCACGCAGCTAGCATATTCCAAAATCTCGATGCCCGCCTTCTCTTTCAGCGACGCTCAAAATTACATTGTTGCGACACACATATTCACCTTTTGCAGCTCTCCTTCGTCGGTTTTGTCCGTGTTCACGCTCAAAATTACATTGTTGCGACACACATATTCACACACGGGGCTGCCTCGGTTAAATCCCGTGATCCTGATCACGTCCTCGAGCTTGTACCTATAGAGTCCTGCGCGTCCTTCCAATAACATTGGAATCCATCTACAGGAACAGAAAACTGCAATATCTGCGACTATATTGAAGCAACTTGATCAAAACGATAAGGAAATTCAAATTTACCTTGAAAAGTAGTTATTAGGGGTTGGTAGAAGCGACCCACTTGCAGACCCTCGAAGTCCACTGTAATTATTTTGCCGTCTGTGTGTGGGGCCGCCGTGAAATTATTATTCCAGTCTGAAAATGTCTTTTATGCCTCAAATGTAGGATAGGCATCTTGGTTAGCACAAAATACTTAGCTTCGAACAACCAACCTTCTTTCATTTTAGAATATGGGGTGTAAAGCATGTTTGACTCGGTTTTAAGATCTTATGTGATCTTCATATACAAGGATTCTTAAGAATGACAACAAATAAATGAGTAAGACACCTTCTTTCAATCGGCTAGGTATTTATAGAATATCTTCAAATATTTATTATTTATCAATGTAATAGTGGAAAAGGTTTTGCATTTAATTTTAGAAGATTTTTTTTAAATAAAGTTATTATTTTATTAGATTTGTAAAATGAAGATAATAATTTATTTATTTTTCTTTGTCTAAATCCCTACTCTTTCCAGGAACCCACTCATTTCTTTCATGTGTTCTTCCTCCATCTCCTTTTGAACTACTTCTAATTTATAGGCTTAAGAAGACAATGCTCTTCAAATTCCGTCAAGCGGTTCATATACCTGACGATTGGCCTTACAGTCTCTTTTGTTCGGTATCCATGTGGATGCTCTTGCATCATAGGACACTCAACCTCTCCATTGAATCTTAACTCTATGGAGATGTCCTATTTTTTTTTTGTTATTGGGTTTTAAGTATTTTTTTTATGTAGTTCAAAATTAAGCTCTAATTTGTTTGAACATTATGAATTTACGAGCAAGAGGAAGTGAAACATTTTTAAATATAATTGTAAATTTTGAGTGGTCATTTTTTCTAACAAAAAAATATAACATAAAAAAAATATTCCAAAAATATTAAATTGTAAGTATAGATTTGATCAAGACAAGTACAAAACTATGCTTTTGTATGAGTTATAATTTATGGTTTCTTTCTAAGGAGGACATATTTTATTTTTATAAGAACATGAATCAACTATTAAAAAAATATAAAAAATTGCTATGAAATTTTTTAACTCAAATTATTATTAGGATAAGAATTAAGAAACAAATTAAAAAATAATATCTAATATAAATTGAATTTTGTCTTAGAGATTTATAAAATTGTTTAGGTTCTATAATGTATCAATGCCATTACTAAGACTTTGAGTGCCATAAAAGGATTTTATATTTGATTGATATACTTATATCAATAATTTATTTAATAAGTAAGTGCATCTACACCAGTTGTTTCTTAATGCTTATCTTAAATCCATTAGGCCTAAAATGTTAAAGTTAACATTGGATAAGCTTATAAAACATAAGACTTGGCTTAGATCTATAATAAAATGTATTTGACCTAAATTTTATCATTATTGAACTTAGGTTAACTTATAACCATAAGTTCAATTCTTACCTCTAGGTGCCTTCATGACTCTACAAAATAATTGTTAATCTAAGTACCCTTTGTGGTAAAGGTTTGAGTATTTTAAATAGAAGGTTCAAAATTAAAATGTGAAGAAAAAGGATGAGTGCACATAATTTAACAATCAAGGAATATATGGTGGTTTGATAAAAATAATACTTATGAACCTTAAAAGTTATTTAAATGAAACTCTTCATTTCTTCTCTTTACCTTAAAGTTATTTGAAATATATATATATATATATATATATATATATATATATATTAAAATTTCAATATAAAATTTGAACTTAGAATACAAAACTCTACCACTTCTTCAAGCTAATAGTCAAATATATATTTATTATACTTAACTTTTAAACTATGAAAATTTTAATTGTATATATAACTATATTTTTAATAATAAATTATGTATGCAAATAAATATTATTTTTAACTTATTTTTAGATAAATGTTTCTTTTATTATATCTTCATTTATTTTCCATATAATTTAAGCTTGGATCTTTGCAACAAAATCCAAAAACATACCACTATAATATTTTTAAAAAAACTTTAAAATTAAAATACCATAACATCAAATTTGATTCTTGATTCGCACTGAGACTTATTCATGCAATTTAATGTTGAACAACATTTTTGCATTACATCGCCACATTCCTAGGTGTGACGGTCAAAAATTGCTCCCTTTTGTGTTCACCACTCGTGCACATTAACCTTTATGTTTATATTAAAATCCTTTCGAGTCTACCAAACTTATGTTTGACCGAATTAACAGTTGATTGTTTAAAATTTCCACTTTCATTTCTATATATAAAGAAACGAATTTCACGAATGAAACAGACGGCAAAATCCGGCAATTTAGAAACAGTCCCGCCGGCGGACACATCACTTATGGCCATACTAACCTCGTTCACATTAGGTAGAATTCAGGGTGACATGCCTTTGACTGGCTGATCATTTTGTATGGCCACACTAACCTCGTTCACATTAGGTAGAATTCAGGGTTACGTGCCTTTGACTGTCTGATCATTTTGTATGGCCACACTAACCTAACCTCGTTCACATTAGGTAGAATTCACTAGGCTGAAGAGCTAAGCGAATGCCCTAGTTCATATTAGGTAGAATTCAATGGGATGAGGAGCTAAGGGAATGCTTTGATTGCATGGCAATAAGAACGTCCAAAGTCGAATAAATTCTAAGAAAATCATACCCTTTTCATCCCAATCATCCAGCAAATGATATGCTTTCTCCCTTGCTTAAATATGTCGAATAAATTCTAAGAGTAAATTTCAAAGGACCATACGTTTAATTTCTAATACAATTTTCCTTATTGCTTATGTAGAAGAACAAATTATATTGATGTAATTAATATTGGAGGAATTTCTCATTTATTAGCATTTCATTTTAGTGACCTCGTTTTAATTATAGGGAGGGAGGTCCCTTGTGACTATACCCGTCAAGTGTAGTCCTACTTATACCATCCATTATACTTGCATTATTTCGAAAAAATTGTATATGTCGCACTCAAAAAAAAAAAAAAAACTATTTTTTAGAGATACATGGCATGTATGATAATGACTTAATATAGGTGGAACCCATTTCAAACACATAACCCTTTGAAAAATAAATGTATTATCTATCAAAGAGAGACATAACCATACCAAAAATAAATAATATATATATATATATATATATATATATATATATATATATATATATATATATATATTTATTTATATTTATATATATATATATATATATTGATGCTGATATAAGTGAATGACAATATGAATAAATAGATAAAAAAAATAAGAAAAGTATTGAATTTTATTCAATGGAGATGGTGGGACCTTAAACCTTCCAATTGAACCTAACTTCTACAAGGAGGATATTTCTTAAACATTTAAGTTTATAAGTGAATTAGTTAAATTATATTGTGTCAAAACACTAATAAACACACTGAGAGAAATATCCTTTTAACTTCATTCCCTTTTGGTTGTGGCTTCGTTATAAGTCCTCCAAAGGGCACCTTCCGTAGGTTATTTATAGCATGTACATAACTCTCTCATTTAAGCAATGAACAATTGATTCATATTAAGTGGTGAGGGTGGAATCCTAAATCTTTGAGGCCTTTATCCTAATAACTTAAGATAAGTTATTTTGGTTAGTTCATGGAACCATGCATTGTTGAAATAAGTTGTGATAAAAGCATTAGCTTGACCTAAAGTTTATGGTCATTTGACTTGGGTTCATATAACCATTTGTTCAAAGTCTTACCTCTAAGTACTTTCATTGCTTTATAAAGTGATTATTTGTGTTCTACAATCTAAGTAGCCTTGATGGTAAACATTTAAGTATTTCAAATAAGAGGTTTAAAATTTAATATGAAGAAAGGTGAATGCATATAACGAGTGTTCTTCCCACATAGTAGACTGAAAGAATACATGGTAGTTTAATATACATAATACGATGAAATTTAAGAATTACTTAAATGAAACTCTTCATTCTTTTCCTTGCCTTAAAGTTATCTGAATTAAATGTTGAAATTCAACTATTAAATTTCAACTTAATATATAACTCTATCACTTATTTTTAATAATAAATTATGTATGTAAATAAATAGTGTTTTTATCTTATTTTTAGATTTTTATTTCTCTACTTTTTTTTTTAGTTTTAACATAAACATTTAAAAAATGAAAGTCCAATAACAGTCCAATAACATAGAAATGTAATTTCCTCACAAAAACTAAATTCAAACTACATTTCAAGGATTCTCACTAACACTTTATTCATTCAATTAAAAAAAAACAAAAACATCTAATTTAATGTTGACAGCATTCTTTCATTCCATCGCCACATTCCTAGGTTTGACGGTCAAAGAATGCCACCGTTTGTGTTCACCACTCGTGCACATTAACCTTTATGTTTATATTAAAATCCCTCCAAGTCTACCAAACTTGCATTTGACCGAATTGACAATGATTGTTTGGAAGTTCCACTTCCATTTCTATGTATATAGAAAAGAATTTGACGTATGAAACAGACGGCAAATCCGGCAATATACAAACAGCGCGCCGGCGAACACGCCACGTCATATCCGCATTACCGGCTCCACTTTGACAGTCTACTCTCCTTTCTCTTGGCCTCGAAACCTCTATAAAAAGGGTCGAAACGATCGAGCTTTCTCAAAGGCGTTGTCGACTGTAATTAATTTAGTTTTTCTCTAACATGGAAGTCAGTCGAAAATTGTTGGAGCTGCACTTGATATTTGAACACGCCACCCGTGTTCAGGAGCAACGCTGCAAAAATTACTGCAAGATAACGCCAACTTTGATCGAGTGCGGGCTAAGAAAAGAGAGTTGCAACAAACAACTTTTCAAAGAATTAGTTCCGCTTAGTGACTATGTTGACATTGAAGACCATGTTGAACGTATAGCCGGTGGAGATAAATCTTCCCTTCTCTGTTTCTCGATAAGGTCAGGTGATGGACATGATTACAGCTATTTATTGCTTTCCCGACTATTTATTTCGATAGTGCTCTCTATCTGACGTTAAATTTCTGTATGCGATTGCAGCTCGGGTACAACCGCCGGACAGTCCAAGAAATTTCCGGTGACGAGAGAATACGAATCAGTATTTGAAAAAGCTCAGCAATACATGCAAGCGCTGGTTAAAAGGTTAAATGACATTCAGTAGCGTTATAAATTTATTGCTTTTCCCATTTTAATGAGCTAACATCTTTTTTATTTTTATTTTCAGGGCCAGTGAATCGTCTGTTACCCCCGCGTTGCGTGAGGCTGGGAAAATATTTTCTGTTTCCGTGGCGGGGAAGCAGTTGGAAACCAAGGGAGGCCACAAGGTGGGATCCGCCCTCAAAAATTATTACAGAAGCGAAGGATTTAAAAAGAATTAAGACTCTTTCAAATACACGAGTCCCATTGAAGTGGTGCTGGCCTAGACAGTCCACAGGCGTTGTATTGTCATTTGCAGGCTTCTCAAGTTTGGTCTGTCAAGGCCGGTTTCGCTTTCAACGTCGACGCAGTCTTTGCTCTGCTTTGCAGCTCTTGGCAGGCAAGCAAAACCCTTTTTACATTTTAAGTGTACTTCCGTCATCATTAAATCTCTTAGCCCCGAACCTTTGAGGGCAATGGCTGCCTTTCGTACTGTGCAGAGTCTGTGCAACGACATAAGAAGCGGTACCCTGAGGGAACAAATCAGAGACGAGTACGTGAGGATGGGGGTGCTGCGGCTTCTTCGTCTCAATGCCAAATTGGCCGACATTGTCGAGAAGGAATGCTCATAAACTTCGTGGGAGGTGTTGGTAAGTCATATAGAGCAAGGGTTCCACTTGAAATAGTGCATTCGGGTCTATGTGGGCAGATGCAAACACTTTCAATTGGCAATAGGACTTTCATAGATGATTATACTAGGAAAACATGGGTATATTTTTTAAAACATAAATCAGAAACCTTTGAAAATTTTCAGTAGTTTAAAGTAATGGTTGAAAAGTAAAGTGGATATTACATAAAAGTACTAAGAACAGATAAGGGTGAAGAATTTGTGTCCAATAATTTTCTGAACTTTTGCAAAGAAAATGGGATCAAGAGATAATTTACCACATGCTATACACCACAACAAAACGATGTTGCAGAAAGAAAATAAAACAAATATGGAGATGGCAAGAAGCATGTTGAAAGCTAAACATTTACCAAATGAGTATTCGACTAAAGCTGTAGCTTGTTTAATATACATTTTGAATAGTTCCCCCACAAAAAGTGTGAAATATAAGGTATCGGAAGAAGCAAGGAGTAATAAAAGGCACAATGTTTCTCATTTGAGAGTGTTTAGATGCATACATATTTCTCATGAATAAAGGAGTAAATTAGATGATAAAGGAGTACGATGTATTATTGTAGGCTACAATGAATAGACAAAAGCATACACGTTATATAATCCTATCACAAATAAGACTATAATTAGCAAAGATGTTGAATTTCTTGAAGATGAAGAATGAATTTGGAATAGAAATCTTCAACAACATCAACAACTTGAAATAAGAGAGTCTAGTGAAGCTCATGCTCCAAAAAATAATTCCAGTTCACAAAGTATTGTAGTAGGAACATCTCAACATGGATCCACATCTTTGTCAACACCTCGATATCACTCCAGTGATGATTTAGATTCATATGAAACTCTAAAGAAGACAAAAATTTTGAGGGAGATTTATGAAATGACTCAAAGTAATTAGGATGATTTTATTTCTAATTTTGCATTATTTTCAGTTCCTGATCTAGTATGTTTTGAAGAAGGAATTAAGAAAAAAAATTGGCAAAAGGTAATGGATGAAGAAATTGAAGCAATAGGAATAAATCAAACCTAGGAATTAGTAAATTTGCTAGAAGAGAAACATGCAATTGGTGTAAAATGGGTTTATAGGACCAAGTTTGATGCTGATGGAAATATTGTGAAGAACAAAGCAAAGTTAGTTGCAAAGGGTTTCTCACAACATTATGGGATTTATTATAATGAAACTTTTTCTCTAATAGCAAGACTAGATACAATAAGGACCATGTTAGCAATAACGGCCCAGCATAAGTGGAAAGTTTTCCAAATGGATTTCAAATCAACATTTTTAAATGGGATAATACAAGAATAAGTATATGTGTAGCAGCTACCAGATTATCAGATTTTGGGTTATGAGTATAAATTTTACATATTAAAGAAAGCTTTATATGGTCTTAAGCAAGCCCCAAGAGCTTGGTACAACCGCATTGATTCATATTTCCTGAACAATGAATTTAGCAGATGCAACATTGAATTAACTCTTTACATAAATACAAGTGATCAAGGCAAGATTTTAGTTGTATGCTTATATGTTGATGATTTGATATATATGGTAAATTTTTCAATTGAATCCTTCAAGTCAATCATGAAGAAAGAATTTGCGATGACAAATTTGGGCTTGATGAGTATTTTCTGGGTATTGAAGTAAGTCAAACAAATGAAGAAAATTTTATATGTCAAACAAAGTATGCAAATGATATTTTGAAGAGGTTTGAAATTTCAAATTACAATCTACACTTATAGCAACAAGATTCAAACCAAGTAAAGAAGATAAGGGCACAAATATAAATCCAACATTATATAAAAGACTAGTGGGTAGTTTGATGTATTTGACAACAACAAGGCCTGATATTGTGCAATCAATAAGTCTAATTTTAAAATTCATGGAGACTCCAAAGGACACACATTGGCAAGTAGGGAGAAGAATTTTGAGATATGTTAGTCGAAAAATAGATTATGGAATATTGTATTTAGCATAAAATAACTTTAGATTGATTGGATATATAGATAGTGATTTTGCTAGTAGCATTGATGACAAAAAGAGCACATCCAGATATATCTTTCATCTCATCTCAGGTGCAGCTTCATGGGATTCCTAAAATCAACCCATTTTCACTCTTTCAACAACTAAAGCAGAGTATGTGGTAGCAACAGTAGCAACATGTCAAGTTGTATGGATGAGAAGAATTATGTTAAAATTGAAACAAGAACAAAAAGGAGCAACAAAAATATATTGTGATAATAACTCAGCAATAGAACTATCAAAGAATCATGTTTTTCACAAAAGAAGCAAGCATATTGATACAAGATATCATTTCATAAGAGAAATTGTCAATAATCATGAAATATATCTTGAACATGGCAAAACTAATGATAAATATGTTGACATCCTCACAAAGACATTAAAAAAGGAGAGTTTTGAAAATTTGAGAGAAAGGTTGGGCATCGTCAAGTCTAGGAAGCAAGGAAATCAAGCTTAATGGGGAGTGTTGGAATAATAAGCTTTATTCCAGAATTAGTTAGAATGTTCTGGAATAGAATTTTCTAGAAATCTATAGTAGTTTCAAGAAATTCTCCATAATGTAGTTTTCAAAAAATTTCTAGAATATTCTAAATTCCAGATAGTTCTTCATTATCCAATTGTCCATCTTAATGCAAAAGTTTTCTAGATTATTCTTCAAGTCTATAAATAAGACTATTTGCAATGTAATTGAATGTAATACAATGTAATGTGTTTACTATAGTAATTAATAAAATTTGAGTTCAATTTACAACAACAATCTTTGCCCTGTTATGGTATCCCATGTTTTATACATTCTCTATTTTTTCTATGTTATGCTCTACCCCTAACCAACATTTGGTATCAGATATTTCTTGTGCAACAGTGCAAGTGACAAACATTGAATCACTATTATCATTATGATTTTCTCTTAAAATATTTACATTTTGCCTATTCATATCAAATTACTTCTTTCTACATTCATTTGCAAAATGTCCAAATTTCTTACAGTAATGACATTGAGCCTGATTTTATTATACATTTTACCTTGGCCATGGGATTCATGATTGCATGAATAGCTTCCTTCTCTACCTCACCTGCTTGCAAATAATTTGAATTTTTTCTTTCTTCATAAGAAATACTTGAACTACCTTCATTCTGATTGCTAGTTCTCCCTCTTGTGAATCCTCCTTTGTTACCAGTTCCTCCTCTTATTTTGTTGTTATTTATTTGAACTTGTGATTTGAAATCATTTTCAATTAGAGAATCTATTGATCTATTTAGCCTTTTCTCATGAGCTTGTAAAGAACCCATAATCTCATCAATAGAAAATTTTAATAGATCTTTTGATTCTTCAATAGCTACAACAATTGGATCAAATTTCATAGGAAGACTTCTCAAAATATTTTCTACAATATTTTGATCAAATAATGTATTTCCATAAGATCTCATTTGATTCACTTTTCTTAATGCATGAGTAAAGAAATCAATTATGGACTCGGTATTTGTCATTTGCAAATTTTCAAAATCTTTTCTAAGTATTTGTAATCTTACCAGTTTCACTTTGTTGGTTTCTTGGTATGAGTTTTGTAGAATATCCCCTGCTTGCTTGGGCCTTGTTGTTGCTGCAAAACTTGGAAAAATTGACTCTTCCATTGCTTATTGGATAAAAAATAGTGCCTTGGCATCCTTATTTCTATTCTCATTCAGAATATCCTTCTCTGCTTGTGACAGGGTTTTATGTGCTACTTGATCTATTTGTTCTATAAATCCATTCTCCACTAAATACCATAGCTCTTGAGAATAAAATAAAGTATTCATCTTGATGCTCCAATAGTCATAGTTCTTTTCATTGAAAAAAGGAATCTGGAATTGAGTAATACTATTGTCATTCACTCCCGCCATTCTGTAAATAAACTCACAAAATACCACAAACTGGCTTTGATACCAAATGTTGGTTAGGGGCAGAGCAAAACACAAAAAAAATTGAGAATGTATAAAACAAAGGATAACAGAATAGAGCAAAAATTACTATTGCAAATTAAACTTGGATTTTATTAACTACTACATTAAATGTATTACACTCTATTACATTACAAATAGTGTTATTAATAGTCTTATTTATTGCAAATCTCTTAAACCTGAACCTTTGAGTGCAATGGCTACCTTTGTATTATGTAGTCTGTGCAATGACATAAGAAGCAGTACCCTGAGCAAAAAAATTAGATAGGAGTACATGAGGATGGGGGTGATGCAGCTTCTTCATCTCAATCCCAAATTGGTTGACATTATCGAGAAGGAATGCTTATAACCTTCATGGGAGGGAATTGTGAGGAGGTTGTGGCCTAATGTTATTTGCATATAGTGCAGAGCCATAGGTCCTCTCATGAAGCCTTACGTATCCCAGATAAATCGTAACTTTGGAAATCTGCCAATCTATGGGCTATCATACGGGGCTTTCGAATGCGGCCATCTTGTCATATGTACAGATCGCTCAACAACTTCAATTATGTTCATGTTTCTACCTACGATGGCCTTTTATGTTTCTATCCACAATGGCCTTCTACAAATTCATTCCATTGAACAAGCTCCAACAAGATCGGTACTACGTGGACGATGAATATTCAATTCGTAATTTCACAGCGACCACAAACAAATATTACAACTTAAAAAATATGGAACGAGGGTCTCCAAGTGGATTTTTTGTTAAGAAAAAAAAAAGTATTTCTTAACTAAAAATAGTTGAATTTTTCGTTACAAAATTAGGTAATGTTACACTCTACCAATCTTGTTGATAAAAGCTCATGATTGTTGTATCGAATGTATCAAGATATTAACAATCCAAGGATTAAAATACAGGATTAAAATACAATGAAAATAGTAGCGGTGGAAGTAACGAGCCAATTATAAGAGATTCAATGGGCATGGGAAACAACTCCTTCAATTTTTATAGTCGTCTTTTGACACCTAAAAATTGGATATGATGCTAAAATCGGAGTGAGATCTATAAGAACTAGGTCTATATCATATTAATTTTTATAATAATTTTAATTAAGCATAGGATATTATACCTAAGAATAACTCCTTCAATTTTTATAGCTTGAGACCTAAAAATTGGATATGATGCTAAAATTTGAGTGAGATATCTAAGAACCATGTCTATATTATGTTAATTTTTATAATACTTTTAATTAAGCAATCCATAATAATGTAAAGCAATTTATGAAAATATGTGTTATATAAGATTTTTTATATAATGATATATTGATTTTCAGAAGTTCATCTATTTATAATTTTCATGTCTTTTTTATGAGAGAGTAGGAGAAACACTACCAATTTAAGCTTAATATATTTTTTATTTAAGCTTAAAACAAGTATTTTCTATAATTATAACTAAGAATAGATAACCTTCAAATAAAGAGGTTGTACAAAACTCCAAAATATGAGTCATACCAGAAGATAAAGTCAATTCAACATAGGAAACATCCAAACCTTTGCACTCATCCACCATCAAGGGATAAAAGGATGACATGGATTAATTCCTTATATTTGGAGAACAATATCATGATTAAGTAAATAAACAAATGCATAAATAGAATTTTACTATTGCTTTTACATGTTATTTTTAAATATTTCGAGTCATCCAATGATTGATTAATTGGAATGATCTAATTGTCTTCATCTATGTATGTTTATAATGTTAAAATATTGGTCTATATTATAAAAATGTTAATATTGATTAGACACAACTTGGAATCAAGTCTGTTATTTATGCTTCTCTAATATTTGTTTATACAATGAAAGTGTTAAATTATTCTTTATTTAGTTTATACTATTACAATAGATAATAGAGTGAATATTTATCAAGTTTATCTTATCCTACGTAAAGTTATTTTCTCCTATCAAATTTTACAATACTTTTCAATAATAAACAAGACCATAATGTTCACCACAAGTCATATGAAAGAGAATAGAAAACTCAAATAGAAAGATAAAATAGATGAAAAAGAAGAGGTAAGTGTTGTTAGGCACCCAAAAATAGATCACATAATAACACACTAACACAATGAATTGGGCAATTGAAGGTATTTATAGAAGATACTTAACAATAATATTAACATATTACACTAATATAATCTAACATAACCTCAATATGAAGTAAAAGTCTAAATACAAGTTACTATACCCTTAAGGAAATATTAGTTAAGGTTAACAATAAAATTGGTTTAACCAATAGTTCTAGGGCTAGATAAATCCAACCATGGACCATATAATTATATATAAAATGATTATAATATTAGATCAAAGCTTCTTATATGACTACATCACCCAATGCCAGCCTTGCCTAATAAGTTTTAATTACCATCTTCTAACAAGCTCTCAAAATTTGAGATTGGATCAAGGAGAGAAGATATAAATGCTAGCACCTCCCCCATTATAAGCATTAGGAGATAAGAAATTATGAATGTTAACATCTCTCCCATAATAGATGCTTGATTGATTTAAAGAATATCTAAACTTCTAAAGGATATATGAGCCTCCCACATCATTTGGAAGACTTTCAAGTTGCTAAAAAATATGTGATCCTACCTCATCATCTAGGGGACTATCAATTACCATCTTGAGAAAAAATCTATTAATCTAAGATGCTCCTATAATTATATCATGATCTAGGTCAAAATATTTGGTCAAAGAATAGGTTTACCCATTTATCGAGGTGAGTGTGACATATGGACCATGAATATCTTACAAAATTACATTATCTAGGGATAAAACAAAATAAAATAAAGGTTGTAGTTAACAAGACCTTGAAAATTTATGGAATTTGAAAATGAAATCCAAATGGTTGTATATGCAAAAAATATGGCCTTGGAAACTTTTCTTCTAAACACATTGAGAAAACTATAGAACCCTTTAAAATCTAAAAAATTAAAATTATCTCCAACCAACATGCCAAATATGTATGATCACTTCAAGAACAAGCACTGTAACCATACTTCCACCTACTTTCTATTTTAATTTTTATTTTGTTTCTATGATGTAATATGAATAATTGCCAAAATACTTTACCTAATGGTATCCAAATGGAGTAGCAAATTCCATAATACTTTTCAAAAATGTTCAAAAGCATAATATTCACTACAAATCATATACAAAAAAAATAAGTAAAATAAGTGAGAAATAAATGAAATAAGAATGTTGATAAATGAAATAGGAGATATGGGTACCCTACAATACATCACATTGATGTCATAGTGATGCAATGTATTAGTGGTTATGGATATTTATAGAAAATACCTAATCCACAATAATAATCACATGTCATCTTAACCCAAGCTAATATAACATAATGATTTAAAGGTTAATTTACAAGTTTAATAATAACCTTGTAAGGTTAACCATAGTAGTGGTTTAACCAATGTCATTAGGGATAAATACATATAATCATTCCCATAGGTTTACATACATAATATATGACACACATCCATAGGCTTACATCAAGAGTGCTTATAGACTTGCATCATAATTTTTGGGCTTGGCCAATAAGGTTAGATTATCAGTATTCCAAAACTCCCCCCATAATTTGAGCTTGATACCAAGGAGATAATACATTAAATATGAAAACATCTTCTTCCCTATGTGAATGCTCAAATGGGATAAAATATCTTGGTCATGAATTTTTCTATTTGTACTTCTAAAGATAGATTATATTGAACAATGCATGGATATGAAGTTGTGACTCCATCTCCTAGATCAGATATGTTGATCTTTCTAAGATAATATCATCAACATATAATATAATGACCATAACCTATCTATCAATATCAAAAGTGCATAGCTTCCCTATATAGATATTTTCCTAAACATCACCATGAACAAGAATACTCTAAATTTTTTTGAATCACTTCTCATCCATAGGAACTAATCTATATATAGAACATCACTTGAATAATCAAGCAATAAGTGAATGTTTCTAGATAGTCAATAATTTTCATCTAAGATAAACCCATAATAATAAGGTGTACCTTTTGCTTACCATCTAATACAATATCCTTCTTGTAACTAATAGTGTTCTACAACATTGTATCATATCCTTCAATTAATGTCACCAATGCAAATATCTCAAAGAACAACATGATCTAAAAATAATTTACAATGCTTTCATATGCAAAATATTATAGCCTCAAGATGTTTGGCTCTATCAACACTAAAAATTAAAAAATTAAAATCTGTAAACCATTAAGGTAAATTGACAAATAAGGGCCTTCCACATTTTGTGCACTCATATGGAGGTCTTTACCACTTATGTTTCCATGAACATCTTGGGAGAATAGACAAGAGACACATGGATAAATTGATGGTAATTTTGCTAGATTATCTCACATGTCCTTTAATAAAGGATAAAATATTAGTTACAATATAATGCTATCAACTATCTAGCCAATATCAATAAGTATCACATTCATGAAACAATAATATTACTCAATAATAAAACTCACTATACTATTCATAAATCATCAAATATTCAATCTCTTGGATTCTTTGTTCTTAAAAGGCATGGAGCTTTATCTCAATAATATAACATTAGAAGATGACTCTTCAATACTTGACTATTGCTTTCCTTACATATGATAAAACTCTCATGTCTCTTCACTTTACATCTTTTCGCATATCATGTGACTCTTCACTTGTATATTTGATACCTACCTATATGATTCTTGACTTACTTACATGACACTTTGCACACTCTCACACTTTGCACACTTGCATACTTTATTACATGATACTTGGACTCTTCTCACACATTGACACATACTTTAGAAGAAATATAAATCACACTCCTTGATCTAATATTCACAAATATAAAAATGTACCATGGGGTACTTTAACATTTATCAAACAATGTAATATCTCTAACACCCCCTTGTATTACATTATTTGGTTTGAATATATTTTTTTATAAGTAAAGTTTTATATACAAAAGGGGTTTTTTTATAGGATCCCAAAACCTTATTACAATAGATGTCGAAGCACTGCCATGGCAGTTGAAACTTTGAATCTAAAACAGAACATAAATGTGCTATATGTAAACCCATAACAAAAAGCCTAGTCAAAACCAGGGAACCGGGAACCCAGACAAAAACTTACACCCGCATACCCCTGAACCAGGGCAGAACACCACATAGGAGACAGACCTGACCAAGGAAAACCACCCCTGTAATCACGATGCAAAAATCCTAGGACAGGGGGATGCACTAGAACAAGGACCAACAACATCAATTGTCGTCCCTATCGGACCCTGATCCTAGCCTGCGACGAAGCTGCTTGAAGATGCGCACTGTGGAGGACGCAGTGTTGGCCACCGAAGTCATGGAGTTGATCGCCATGTCCAAGAGGAGCTTGGTGGGGAAGGCTTCGAGGTCGATCTCAGTGTCTGAGATGACTTCCGGAGAACCCTTCCTCTCTTGTTTTGACTTTTTGAGCCGCGTTGAAGCTCTGACGCCACTAGGAGCACTGGAACCGCTAGGGATACTGGGACCGCCAGAAGCACTGGGACCTCCAGGAGCACTAGGACCGCCGAGACCATTGGGACCGCCAGGGAAACTCTCAAACACCCTCCGCTTCCTGGAAGGGTTGCGTTTTCCGCTCTTAGGAGGCATCTTATCAGAGATATCGAGGCTGCCATCCCTATCCTTGGAATCGAGATCATTGGAGGAGGTCGAGGAATCAGGGGGGTTCGCTGAGAGGGGGGAATCTCTTGGATAGGGGGACGATTAGCAAGCACATGGTGATAGATGACAACCATGAGTCCCTGGTGAAGGGGCTTGAGCTGGGTTTTCTTAGCTTTTTCAATTGCAATAGTGAGCGAATACAGAAGATATCTGGGAGTGCAAAGCTGAGTGGACTCATGGAGGTGGTTCACGAAGCTCAGGTGGAAACTGTGGAGGGGTTTCTTGAGGTTGTTGTAGGTGATAAACTGCATGATCGAGACAATGGAATCATTGTAGGGTTTGGGCAATGCAGATCTGTAGAGGGCCAATTTATCCCACCCATAACCTTTAGCTTGGTCTGGAAACTGGTTGAGCTCTTCCTCCCAGTTATGCTTATCCCGTCTGATGAATTTCCCTTTATCCTTGTGATGAAGCCCAGTGACTTCAAACAACAGCTCTTTGGTGACTTTGAAGTGGATGCCCTTGACCACCACCTCGCCATTTTTCTAGGAATCAACGAAATTTTGGGTAACTTCGTCATCAGGGCCAACAAACTTGCGAAGGAAGGGGGTGAGGGATTTGGCTTCCATGAAAACCAGGGTGGTGTCGCTGAGGGACAGAGTGGTTGGCTCGACGTAAATGGTTGTCATCGGGGAGGGGAGGGGGAGCAGAGCCCATAGAGAACTTGGGATGCAATTCCAGAGCCAAAACCATGCACTGAGAAAAGAGCCGACGACAGGGCGAGGATGGGGGCGGAGAAGAGAGGCGGGCGCTCTTTGACAGTTAAATAAGGGCCTCAGGGGAGCCGAAGCGCCAGAAAACTGATGCATGCATAGGGACTCAGCGACGCAGAAGATGGGAGACACGCTCGAAAGGTGGCGGGGGTGGGGAGACGGAGGGTGGGCACGACACTTGACGGGCGAACGACGGTGGAAGGCGAGCCTCTCGGGAAGTGGGTAGTGAGGTGGCGACCTGAGCAAGGGCCAGCTCGACAACAGACACGAGGAAGTCGTCTCATCACAAAGGTGGAGAGATAGGGTTGGATCATCATGACGTGTGAGCTGAGCGAGCACGGGGTAAAACTTAGCAAGAATGATGAGGCTGGCATGGTAAATAAGGAGCTTGCTTAGAGCCAACCGGGTACCAAGGGCAGGGGTGAGGTGGCAGCTACAGCAAGGCCCACCGAAAAAAGGCTCGCTAGGAAAGCCCGCACTGGGGTCAAAGGGACACGTGGGGCCAGGAGAGAGGCTGAAGCACAAAGTCAATGGGGCCCGAGGATTGGAGCCTCTAAGATTCTGTTTGGGAGATGTCCGCATCATGGCAAGAGGTTTTTTCTTGGGAAGTCATAGCTATTAGGTCTTTGGGAAAGTCATCTCTCCAAATCTAGAGCCCTGATGACGAGGTCGTTGAGCTGGCCATGGTATCCGCCAACTTGTTACCTTCCCTGTAGATGTGGCGGAGGGATGACTGGGGGAGACCTTGGAGGATAGTTCGAGCTTCCTGAATAATGTTGAAGATTCTCCATGATGGATCCCTTTGCTTTGTCATGAATTTTATGGTGTTCAGGGAATCTCCCTCGATGATCACCTTTCTAGGGTCTTCCTGGAGGATTGCCAGACCACGAAGGAGCGTCGATGCTTCCACAAAATTGTTAGTTTGGGTGCCAAGGAACTCTGAGTAGGCGAGGATCAGGTTCCCCTCATGATCGCGGATGACCCCGCCAGCTCCTGAGGGCCCAAGATTGCCTTTGGAGGCCCCATCAAAATTTAGCTTGATCCACCCGGGAGGGGGGCCATCCACCTGATTGAGGCTCTGGGGTTGGGGGATGGGTGGGGGTCTAGGGGATGCGCTTGGAAGCCAAGGGAGCCGAGGAGGGTAAGCTCACTCGTCTTCGAGGGAGAGCGGGGCGGGGAAAGGAGGGGGATGTTCTCTGAGGCGTAAGCTAGAGCTTTGTTCGCCACCGCAAGGGGATCCCTGGGTGGGGAGGAGAAAGCTCTGTTGTTGCGCTCTAGCCAAAGCTGCCAGATCAGGTGGGGAAGGCAGAAGGCCCAGAGGGAACGGAGGGTGGGATGAAAGAAGGGATTGGGCCACTGGATGAAGAGATCAGGGATGGATTTGGGTGGGACCCACTGAATGGAGAAGGGGTGGAGGAGGTGGCCCAGGGCTGCAGAGGAGAAGGAGTAGCTCAAAAATAAATGGTTTTTCGATTCCCAATCAGAGCAATAGAGGTAGCACCGATTTGGGATTGAGAATCCCCTCTTGGCCAAATTTTCAATGGTGAGGATTTTGTTTTGGATGGTCGTCCATGCAAAGAAGCTAATTTTGGGGATTAGCTTTTTGGCCCAAACTTGCTTGACAGGGAATCGAGCCTCTTGGGAATCCCTTTGGAGAGAGTAGGTGGACTTGACTGAGAAGGATCCGTTGTTGGTGCCATGCCAGATGCACCTATCCTCTACCTCACCTGAGGGAATAATAGCTGAACTGAGAAGGGCAGAGAGGTTGGCCTCCTGGAGGGGAAACCGAACGTCTTCAATGGGACACCAACCTGACTTTCCCTGGGCCTTGATTATGTAATTGGCCACCCTAGGTCCTTTGGAGGCAACCATCTGGGGCTTGAGGGCCGAAAGGACTTTGTCCTCCCTCAGGGCCTCATCTCGGATCCACTTGTCATCCCAAAAATCAATCTTGCTACCGTCACCTAGGATCCACCTGGACCCCTTTCGGATGAGGTCTTTAGTTTGGGCCAGGGATCTCCAAAAAGTAGACTCGTCATGGGGCTGGTGGTCACCGAGGAAGGGGTGGTGCTGGAGGTATTTCCTTCTCACAATACGAACCCACTCAGCTTGGAAATTGGTGAACACTTTCCATGCATGCTTGGCCAAGAGGGCAGTGTTCATTTGGGATACCCGCTTGAGGCCGATCCCACCTTCGCTCTTGGGCCGACAAACCAGGGGCCAGGAAACCAGAGAGATCCTCTTATTTTCTTCACTCCTGGACCACAAGAAATGCTTCTGGATCTGCTCGATGCGGGTGTTGATTGAGGTCGGGATTCTAAAAATGGACATGAAATACATCGGGATGCTCTAGAGGCAAGTGGACGTGAGGGTGGCTTTAGCGGCCTGGGAGAGAAGGTGCCCTTGCCAGGAGGCCAACTTCTTCTGGATTCTCTCGACAACGTTGGTCCACAGGGCTTTGGAGGGGAAACCGGAGAACAGGGGTAGCCCGAGATAGGTGGCGGGGAGGGCGTCCGGGGTGCATCCCAGGATCCGGGCTATTTTGGCCTACCTTGCTTGGGGAGTGTGGATAAAGTAGATTTTTCTTTTCAAGAGATTTATCTTCTACCCGACCGCACTCTCGTACAAATTGAGAATCTGTTTGATGATCTTGGCTTGGGCCACAGAGGCGGAGGTGGCCAAGATGGTGTCGTCCATGAATTGTTGGTGGGAAACCGGGGCCAGTCCTGAGGCCGGTCTGATCCTGGAGATGAGCCCGCTTCTGGTTGCGCTCGAAATGGTTCGCCCAAGGGCTTCATCCAGGATGATGAACAAGATCGGGGATAGAGGGTCACCCTGCCTCAGCCCTCTAGAACTAGGGAAGAAACCTGCGGGGGATCCATTGACCAAAATTGAGAACCAAGGGGATGACACACATCATTTGATGAGATCAACCCAAGATGGGTGGAAGCCAAATTTGAGGAGGACTTCGACGAGAAAATCCCAACTGACTCTATCGAAGGCTTTGTTCATGTCCAACTTAAGAAGGAACGGTGGTTTCTTGGCTAAAGATGCAGAGTGCAGGACTTCATGGATTATGACGATCCCATCTGTGATGACCCTCCCTTTGACAGAGCTCCCCTGGTAGGAGTCTATGATTTGGGGGAGGATGTCCTTGAGTCTAGTCGCAAGAGCCTTGGTTAGAATTTTGTACAAGACATTACACAGGCTGATGGGGCGGAAGTCGGATAAGGATTTGGCCACCTGGGTTTTGGGGATCAAGGCAAGGAAGGTGGAGTTGATGCCCTTGGGGATGGAGTCGACAAACTAAAGGTCCCTGATGGTAGCACACACTTCTTGACCCACTAGATCCCAAAAATCCTGGAAGAAGTGGGGGGAAGCCATCTGGGCTAGGGGTAGCATCAACCTTCATGGAGAACAGGGCTGCCTTGATTTCCACATCAGCAAGAGGGCTGAGGAGCATTGCATTGGTTTTCGAGGAGATGGAGGGGGGATGTGCTCAAGGAGCATCTTGGCCGCTTGGGGGGAGGATTGGGATGCAGTGCCAAGGAGATCCTGGAAGAAGCTGGAAGCCTCTGATCTGATTTCTTCTTCATCCCTGATAGACCTATCGTCACTGCAAGTGAGTTCAAAAATTCTGTTGGTGCTTCTATTTCTGAGTGTTGACGTGTGGAAGAATTTAGTATTTGCATCACCATCCTTGAGCCATAGGGCCCTCGACTTCTGCCTCCAGAAGGTCTCCTCCCTTGCTAGAACATTGTGGTAGTCAGCTAGGATTCTACTTTCCTCCTCTCTGGACCCAGGTTCCTGAGTACCTTCCTGGAATTTGCGCTCTAGGTCTTCCAGCTTCTCCTTCAGAATTTTCTTGCTCTCAAAGATGTTGTCGAACACCTCTCTGTTCCAGGTCTTAAGGTTATCTTTGAGAGACCTAAGTTTCTAATATATTTGACCAATGGGGGATCCACCGGAGGGTTGGTTCCACCACCTGCCCACCTGCGACCTAAAATCTGGGTGATGGAACCACATAGACTCGAATCGAAAAGGGCGCTTGGAAGGAGGAGGCCTGCCAGCTTCGAAGAGGAGGGGGCTATGATCCGATCCAATTTTGGGAAGAGCAAGGAGGGTTGAATCTGCAAATAGGGGGATGGCTTCTCTGGATAGGAAGACTCTGTCTAGCCTGACTTGGATAAGGTTGGCCTCGACTCTTCTGTTGCTCCAAGTGAAATTTACTCCTTTCAGGTGGACGTCCATGAGCTCATTGGAATCGATGAATGCCCCAAATTCTTCCATGCTTCTGGGGTTCAAGGTGGTTCCCCCTTGCTTGTCTGAGGGGAACAAGGGGCTATTGAAGTCACCTACCAGGATCCAAGGGAGGGGTTTGAACGCTTCCCGCATGAGGCTAATTTCATCCCAGAGGGAGGCTCTTTCAATCGGGTTGTTGGGGGCATAAATGTTGGAGAGGATCCAGGTCTGGCGGGACACCAAGCTATGGAACATGATGTTTATGATTCTTGGAGAAGATGAAATCAACCTCCCTTTGATAGTGGTCGGGTCCCATAAACACAATAGACCCCCAGCGGTGCCTAGGGTCAGGGTGAAGAGGAAATTGCTATTGCTCCAAACTGCTTTGGCTACTTTGGGAGAAGAAATCTCATCGAGTTTGGTTTCTTGGAGAATGAGGATGGACGGCTTATGGTCCTTTCGAAGGTGGGCAAGGGTGCGTCTCTTGGGGGCTCCATTGAGCCCTCTCACATTCCAAGTGAGTATCTTCATTTGGCACCCTTGGGGGGTCTTTTGCCTCCCTTCCCCTACTGGGAGGGAGGTTTGGATCTCAGTGGTTCTTCTTTCAAGAGGTTTAGGGCATCAGACAGGAGGGTCATCTGGAGACCACTGGCAATGTCATATTCTACTTTCTTCCTTCTCTGTTCGCCTAAGGTGGGACGCCCTCTTTTTCTATCGCTATCGTAATCCATTGTGAATATTTTACTACGGGTCCGTTTAGGACTGAATCCTTCTAGGATCGAATGGGAGAAGGACGAACTGCCCTCGTCGTCATCCTCGGACATCTCTGAGCCGACCTCTAAGCAAGCCCGGGAGGGGTGGGGGAGAGCCAGGGGGGGGAGGGTTGGGGGCGGCGGAGGAGGGGGGTGGATCACGGGGAGGGGGGGATGGGGGATGCTCTGAGTGGGCTTTTGAGACCAGCTTCGGGTTAGGGATACCCGTGACCGGGGATGGGAAAGGGGTGGATCGATGGGGGACCCACTGGAGAGGAGGGAGGATCAACTGGACCTTTGATCGGGTGGGGAGGGTCCATGGGGGAGACTAGGACTTCTGCTAAAACTTCAGGGATAGGGTTGGGATGGGTGCATACCTGGTCAAGATCTATCATCAGGATGGGATCAACCTTCTATTTCCCTTTTTCAGCTAGATTTGGCCTCTTTTCGCATCATGACAGGGGTGCTGGTGGTCTCTTGAGGGGTCGCCCACTACAGGATGGACCACAGGGGGAAACCTGCTATTGGACAGAGCCTTTAGGAAGGAGTCCCCAGCTTCTGATACTTTAGTACCCTTAGTGAGGGGGCACTGGTTGAGGAGGTTACCTTGCATGTTGCATTGGGATCAAAAGGTTGGCTTATTCTCATATTCCAAGGTTTGGCACCACTGGTAGAATCCAGACGATAGGGTAACTAAGGATGGAAGCTCATATTCAAGGTTTGCATTGATGCATAGTCTGGCATGGACCATTCGGGATCCTACCTTGGTTGCAGAGTCGAAAGCCACAAGTTCCTCGATGGCCCGCGCGATGATTTTGAGCACATCCTCTCGCTAGAGGTGAAACGGAAGATCTGGTAGCCGGACCCATATTAGGGCGAAGTTTATGCTCTGGGTGTTGGGATTGAAGTTTGTAGCCCAGCGCCTGAGGAAGAGGCTTCTGCGACCCAAAAACCAGGGTCCACCCATGAGGATCCGATTGGAGTCATCCCTATTATTGAGCTTGATGAGAAAGAACCCCTTCGACAGGGCAATGATTTCCATGTTCCCAGAGGTCTTCCATTTGGAGTAGGCCCAGCGATGGATGGTTTCCATGTCTGGGCGGCCCCCAATGAATTTCGTGACCAGGGAAAAGGAGGCCTCTAACACGTAGGAAGAGAAAACATCATCTGGGATGGAAATGTGTGTCCCATCTAGGGATAAGCCCGAGGGTGGGGGACGGGGATGGTTCGCCTCTCCCACGAGGACCTAAACATAGGAGGGTTTGTTGGGCCCCCCAAGGGAGGACTCCTCGACCACCTTATCAGGGGGCTCTTTGTTTGATGGATCTGAGTGTGCATTTCCAGAGGGGCCCATTGTCGCATCCTCCTTAGCAAGGCCCGAGCCCCCTGTCGCTTGCTGGGATCCCGAGCCCTGGATCTCGATGCCACCATTGGAGGCCTCCGGGCTTGCTCTCACTTCTAACCTCACTCCTACTCCTGCTCATGCTCTCGCTCCTGCCATAGATCATCCAAAGTTGAATCCTTTTCAATATCTCCAAAAAAAAAGGTTTGAATACTTTTAATCATCAATATTTAGTTCTTATTATTCTTTCTTCGATTTCTATTCTTGCACTATTTGAAATTTTGGTAGTAACCAATTAACATGTTATCCTTCTTTACTTTGTGCTTCTTTGTCTTAGTCTTGATCTTGATGTTGTCCTATTGATGCAAAGTTTGGATATTGAATCAGTAAGTCATCACAATAATAAATTACTAAATTTGATTGATTTTTATTATCAAACTTGTTGTCATACGTTGAATGTAATAACAAGTCATTTGTGATAACAATTGATGTCTTTTGTTTTTTATTTATCCTTTAGTATTTTAATCAAATCTTCTTGCTTTTGATTTTTATCCTTATAAATCTCAAGTGTAAGCAATGTCATGTACATTACCATATCTATATATGGGTAGTACAATATAATTTTTAGAATTTTCGTATGCTTTAATGAATTCTGACTCTACATAATTATCAAATGTTTCAAATATTTATTTGTCCTCTCTGTAGATTTAGTATAAATCCTTCTTCAATTTCATTGATATGTCTTGTTGTTCATAAATATTTTCCATCAAATGTTGTATAAGAACTTTTAGAACTTTCAGTATTTCTTTACTTTCATCTATCATGCATTCTAATTATTTTATTCCATGATGATTAAAGCAATCTTTCAATTAATTCCTTTAATGTTTAATTCCTTATTTTTCCAAAATTTAATTTTAATAAATTCCTTTGATGTAAAATACCTTATATATCCCAAACATAAATTTTTTAATCAAACAAATTCTTCAAACACCCAATCAATGATCTTCTTATGACTCTTATAAAAATTAATTCTTTCTTCAAATTGTTAAATTTCAAACTAAACTTTTGATTATCAAAAATTCAACCAATCTTCAAATTTCTTCATCAAATTTCAATATTTCTTATATCTCCCAAATTATCAATTACAAATTCAAAATTCTTTAATCAAACAATCATTCATCATTTAATTCACTTCTTGTCTCTCCAATTAAATTCAATTCAATTTTGTCTTCTTATATCTCACAATCTAATTTATTTAATTTTAATATATCCTAATGCAAATTTAAATACCTTGATTCATTTGATGCAATCATTCATTCAATATTTCCCTTAATTCTTCAAACTTTATATTATCTATGAATAAGTTTAATTTTCCCAATAAAGCACTTTGATGTAAAATATGAGGTAAAAAATTAACTTTACATTTTGGTTCTCACTTCTCTTTCCAAATATGTATGTCAAATTTGTTAGGGCATTACTGACCGAAACATCTCCACATCAAACGTTACCCTTGCTTCTCTTGATAACTATAACTCTGATTCAAGATGTTTCAATGCTCTAAATTAGACCATGCTCCAAGATAGCCAAATATTTTTCTCAAGGTAATCCTCTTCTAGTATTACACTTCATAGGAACTATCCTTGACTTCTTCTCTTCATAGACACTATATTTGACTCTATATTTTGTTTAGAAGCACTATCCTTGGCTCTTTGACTTCTACGATCATAAGTGTTGTCCTTGGATCTTCGAATTCAATAATCATAGGTGTTTTCTTTAGCTCTTTGACTTCTACACACACAAGAATTGCCCTTGGCTCTTCAACTTCTATGCTCATAAGCATTATTGACTCCTTGGCTTCTTTACTCATAGTCTATCTAGCTCCTGGTTCCTTCTCCTTAGGTGCTCTTTGCAATAATTATCAAGGACTTCAACACTCATCCCAACACACTTGAACCTTGATGTTATCCTCATGCATATATTCTTTTTTTTTCCTATAATCATTTGTCCTCTCTTTCTAGCATGCAATCACAGGGTGAAATCAACCCTTATCTTACAACATCTTCAATAACAAATTTTGAATCTTGTAATCATAGGGTGTAATCAACCCTTCTTTTACCTCTCATTCTCTACTTTTTCTCAACAATTATCTCTTCCTTTATTTTTCATCGTCATGTATTTCATCCTCTTATTGACTTTTTTAAACCAACAAATTCTCCTCTTTATGGTTGGAAAATCACAATACCTTTTCAACATCTCCTCTTTAGTGCAATGTCAAAATAACTCTCAACTTTTAATTTCTTCTTCTCTTAAAATTCCTTAGGGTGCAATCAACCCATTCTTCTCACTTCTTCCTCTACAATATTAAATGGCTAGAATGTACCAATAATGGCGAGTTTACGAGAGTGCAACTCTAATACCAATAATCAATTATTAATCACAATATAATGCTATCAACTATGTATCCAATATCAATGCATATCATATTCATAAAATAATAATATTACTCAATAATAAAATTCACAATATTATTCATAACTCTAACACTAATGATCAAATATTAATCACAATATAATACTATCAACTATGTAACCAATTTAAATAAATATCACATTCATAAAATAATAATATTACTCAATAATAAAACTCACAATATTATTCATAAATCCTTAAATTATGGTATAAAATATTTTGTGTCTTAATAATTTTATTAAGTTCAATGGATCTAAAATGTTAAAGTTAAACTCTATTGCGGCTTAATCCTACACCACCACAATTAGTAGAGGAACTTCAATAAGTACAAACTATGTAATGCATAGTGAAGTGTAAAGAAAGGGAGGAGAAGGAGAATGGGCTAAGGAAGATACCATATTTAGTGTAGAGGATGGGATTGGTGAGGAGGAACATGAGTTGGCATTGGCTTTGGCTCTGACTTCAATGAAGAGGATGGGGTTGGTGAGGAGGACCATGAGTTGGCATTAGATTTTGCTCTAGCTTCATAATAAGCTTAGGATTTGGCTTCTGGCTTCTAGCTTAGGCATCAATTTGGACTCTAAATTTAGCATCATCTTGTTCTCGAGCTCTGACTCTGGCTTTGATGAATCGACTCCGGATTCTTCTCCACCTTTCGATAGACTATGACTGGAGCATCCTTTTCCTTTGCAATAGGAGGCTTTGAAATGAGTGGGACTTGTAGGAGGATGCTTTGGAATGATTGGGACCCTACTAGCTTTGGCTCTGGCTGTGGATGTGATTTTGGCTTCTCATTTGGTGGTGGAAGATCAGCAGCGGTTACCGCCACTCGAGAGATGTAGATTACGACCACAAATATTGAGATAATAGCAAATGATTACAATCAGAAGAAGAAAAATTTACTTTTTGGATGAATAGCAATGAGGTGCAGAGGGCCTTTATACAGGAATATTCCATAAGAGATGCAATGGGTGAAGCTGTAGGCCCTCCCTTAAAAATAAATAAAAAATCAAAAGCAATTAGTTTCCATACAGTTTTAACTATCTTATAGGACTAAAACAAGTGTCTCAAACTTTCAATGATATTACAAAATATATAGTATGGTTAATATTGGTCTTGCCTGAACAAGTTGTGACGGATGGAGCAGCAAGGAGGAGGAGCGAGAGGTCTAGGGGCATCAAACCCTAGGTGTGGGACTTCAGAGGGCAGATCGGCGAGACGCGGCGGGTGGGGGCTGCGGCGAGATAGCGAGCCCCCGGGCGGAGGATGTGGACAAGGAAGTTCTTTTGGAACCGGTCCAAGGGCGTTGGGCGGATGCGGTTGAAGATTTCTACGAGGGGGACCCGGGACTCTATGCGTCGGGATCAAAGGAAGAACCAAGAAGGAGACAAAGAGAAACATGGCAACTGGAGACCTTCATATCTTAATGCTCTTCGCGGTAAGCAAAAATTATCCGACTCTTGTTTTAATCTAAAATCTGTCAATGGTAGGTTGCACGTCCCAGATTCCTTAGCTCAGCATGTGGCTATGGAGGGCAGAACATCTTTGGTGGCTAAATTTATGGGGGTGAGGCCAGACATGGAAGTCATAAGGAGATGGGCCATCCAAAAATGGCGGCCAAGGGCCGGTATGATGATTAAGGCTTTACCCAAGAGTTTTCTTTTGGTGACATTTCAATGTGAACGGGACATGGAAAGGACTCTCCAAGGAGGTCCTTGGTTTTTTGGGAAAAGGGGCTTGTATACGAAGCGTTGGTCCCCGATTTCCAACCCCCGGACTCGGAGTCTTTGGATTTGGCTCCTATTTGGGTTAAGATGCCGGGATTACCTGCGCACTTTTGGAGCAGAACAAATATTGGGTGGGATAGCTACGAGAGATTGGAGAACTAATAGCTATTGATCCTGCAACCTTGAGCAAAACAAGACTCCTGTCTGCTCGCATGTGTGTGTTGGCGGACTTGAGTAAAGAGCTCCCTAAATCCATTATTTTGTCGTCTATGTTTGGCCTTCATACTCAGGTATTTGAATATGAAAATATGTCTTTTAAGTGTAGTGTTTGTGGGAAGGTAGGGCACCGGGGTATCCACTTGCATTTCCAAGAACCGGCCCCCACTCCAAAATCCTGATCCTCAAACCCGAGAATAATATCCCTCCCCCATGAGATCTCCATTCCTACCCAACACTGGGCCTCAAGGACGTGGAGCTCAAAATCCGAATATCGAGAGACCACTGTTCGCCCTATTGTAAGCAAGAGGCAGCGTTTTAACCCTCCTCCCAAAAATTCCTATGCCCCAAAACCCTCTCACGGGGGAGCTGGTCCCTTTGATGGGAACCCTCAAGCTCAACTTTGCTCCTAAGATGATACTGACAAGCCTCGGAGCCAAATAACAAAGGAAAGAACCCCATAGATCAACGCCACAGGGAAAGTAAGTTTGATTGGGTGATACGGGAGGCCTATGGAGGCTCGGTGGAAGTGGTCCCATGTCTTGCGAGAGGAATTTATGGGAAGAAATTCCAAGGAGATCAACATCCCGAGTGGAGAACAGTTTTGATGCATTAAATCATTTGAAGGGAGATCGGATGGACGGCCAAGAAGTGGAATGCGAGGTAGAGGAGACTCAAGAGAAGGATTTAGAGGAGAAAAATCGAGAGGAAGGAGCGGGAAACTAATAATACGGGCAAGGATACTCGGGGAGGAAGAGGTGAACCACCAAGATCGGTGTAACCCCAAAGCGGGGAAAAAAGAATCTACTAATCAAGAAGCTAAGAGCACGGAATCATCTCCATTGTCAAAAAGACCGAGTTAACCTGGAAAGCTAGATTGTTACCCCAAAGACCAAGACCGACCTATCCAAGATGGTTACTAGAAGCCAAGTGAATCCTAAGGAACTTCAACCTAGAGCGGATGTATGGGGATATGGTTCGGTAGGAAGAGGGAAACCTAGCAATGCTGCCTTAAGGCAGAAAGAAGCAGAGCGAGGAGTGGATGATGGCACTCAAGCAGTATTGCTCTTTGGGGCGAAGGCTCGAGGATCCAAAGCCCATAAATGAAGATTCTTTCATGGAATATTCGTGGGAGTAATCCTGCAAAAATAAGAGCTTTGTATGCTCTTAGACAAGAACACAAACCGGATATGATTTTATTGCAAGAAACTAAAATGGAGGAGAGTAGAGTTATTCCTTTTAAGAATAGGACTTGGCGAGAAGCTGAAGTAGTAGGCCAAGAGGCCACTTGGAGCAGCGAGGAGGGTTCCTGGTTATGTGGAACAAAAATGTGATTGATAGTAGAGTGATTCGAATGTCTAGTTGGTTTATTTGTCTCTTATGTGTGGATAAAACCACGCGGGAAGAGTGGATCTTAACGAATGTATATGCTCCGATTAGACGAGGGATGAGAAGGGTTCTTTGGAGTCGGCTAGCTAAATTGAGGGAGACGGTCCCCAACTACCCTTGGATTGTGGCGGGGGATTTCAATTGCTACCTTAATCCTGTAGATAAATTGGGGGGCTCTCAAAGAATAGCTGCTGATATCTACGAGTTTAGAGATTTTGTTGAGCAACATGAGTGATGGATGTGGACTGCGTAGATTCTCCTATACATGGTCTAACAAAAGATTGAAGGAAAACCAAATTCGAGATAAGATTAGATAGGTTTCTTCTTTCTCAAGAATGCATGGAGAGGTTTGGGGACTCTTCATTAACGGCACTCCCAAGAATCGGGTCTGATCACAACCCAATTCTATGGGAAACGAGGGGAGGACTCTAAGAAAAGATACATCGAGACCCTTTCGATTCGAACTTATGTGGTTCCAACATCGGGATCTCAAGGATCCGGTTGCCCAATGGTGGGACAAAAAGTATAATGGTTCGAAAGCTGGCCCAAGTGGCATGTAAACTAAGGAATGTGAAGGCTAACATTAGAGAGTGGAACAAAACTTCCTTTGGCAATATTTTTGTTAAAAAGGCAGAACTAAAAGACAAGATCAATGAACTACGGGAGAAGTTGAAGTCGGAGCGACTTACGAGAGGATCGAGAAACCGGGAGAGGGAGGCTGTTGGCCGAATACCACACGATGCTAGGATTTGAAGAAACCTTTTGGAGGCGAGAAATCCGAGCTGCGTTGGTTAAAGGAGGGTGACAGAAATACAAAGTTCTTCCATGTCTCTACTCTTCGCCACCGGAGTACTAACAAAATTAAGGAGATCAAGATGGCCGATGGGTCTAACACCAAAGATATGGAAGACATAAGGAGGGAAGCGGTTGAGTACTTTAAATCGTTGCTAGAAGATGTAAATCCGACTATTGAAGAAGAGGACTCTCTGTTGGCAGCCATTCCACCCCTCGTAACTGATAATCTTAATGGATTCTTACTTAGTCCTTTCACAAAGGAGGAAATCAAGAAGGTCGTTTTTGACATGGATGGTAACAACTCCCCAGGACCGGATGGCTTCCACTGCGACTTTCTTCCGGAAGTTTTGGGATATCCTAGGCAATGATGTAGTGGAAGCTATAATTGAGGCTCAAAAGGACATGGAAATCCCGAGAAGGAGTTAATGCTACTTTTTTAGTCCTCATCCCTAAACTAGTGGGAGCAATGGAATTTTCCAGTTTTCGCCCTATCAGTTTATGTAACACTATGATGAAGATTCTCACAAAAACAATCGCCAATAGGCTGAAGGTTATCCTTCCTTTCATCATTGATATGAACCAAGGTGGCTTTGTGAAAGGGCGACAAATATTGGATGGTATCATCACAATTCATGAGGTTATTCATTCAATGGTGACTAGTAAGGAAGCGGGTATGTTACTAAAGCTTGATATGAATAAAGCCTACGACCAGGGTCTCATGGCGGTTCCTCACCAAGATTTTGGGTAAGTTTGGTTTCTGTCCCCGGTGGATTAAGTTGATTTTTAGTTGTATCTCTACTACAAGATTTTCTGTCATGGTGAATGGGTCACCCTCCAGTTACTTTAAGAGTGAAAGGGGGTTGCGACAAGGAGATCCTTTGTCTCCATACTTGTTTATTATTTTAGCGGAAGCATTGGGTAGGAACATTTCAGCGGCGGTGGCAGATGGTCAATTGGAAGGTTTTAAACCGGCCTCAACGGCGGGCCAGTGTCTCACCAACGGTTTGTGGATGATACAATCATTGTGTCCAAAGCCTCGGTGCCTCAAGCTAGGAAGTTGAAGAGAATTCTAACCAAGTATGAGACAGAAGCAGGACAGTACATAAACTATAAGAAGAGTAGCATCTATTTCTTTAACACGCCTGGTGGGAGGGAGGAAAGAATAGCTAACCTCTTCGGTTGTGGAAAGGAGCTTCTACCAGCAACTTATCTAGGCATGCCTATGTTCGAAGGAAGAATGAAGGCTACTTTGTGGAACTCAGTCATTGACGGGATCTCCAAAAAGTTAGCGGGGTGGAAGGGCAGACCTTCTCGGCTCCGCGAGGAAAAGCCTTATTAGTTCAAACTACTTTACTGAGCATTCCAATTTCTTGCATGTCTCTATTTAGAATGCTGCAAAGGTCCGAGCTACATTGGAGCTAATTCAACGCAACTTCTTGTGGTCGAGGTTCGAGAGGAGAGAAAGAGAATTTCATTGGTAGCATGGAATCGGGTGTGTGCAAGCAAGGATCGGGGGGGCCTGGGGTTAAAGAGAATGAAAGAATTGAATCAAGCTACGATTGGCAAACGGGTATGGAGATTTATCAATAATGATCAATTGGGATGGGTAAAACTTCTTAAGGCAAAATATATTAGAAATAATCAGGACTTCCTGAAAGGTGATAATCTTCCTAGAGGATCCTATTTTTGGAATTGTTTGCTCGAATGTCGGGAGGTAGTCGGGAAAGGCATCAGATGGAGAATTGGTAATGGAAGACAAGTGGACTTTTGGAAAGACCCGTGGTTGGAAGAGGCCCCTATGAAAGATAACTTAGACCTTCAAGTCCTCCAACATAAACTTTCGAAGGAAATGGGAGGAAAAGTAGGGGATTTTATTGCTTGTAGCACGGGAAACTTCTTCTTGGAAGAAAATCACGAGTTCATAATGCTGTCGAGCAAGAGAAGGTGGCCCTAACCAAACTCAATGATGCTTTAAGGGTGTTCCCGATCATTCCTGGGGGAGGAAGAGACAAGGCGATTTGGGGCAAAACTACAAGTGGGATCTATTCAGTAAAAGCTGCCTATAAGTTAATCCACTCGGGATTCAATGGGTGGACTCCGACTTCATTATTTGGTTAAATAATTTAACCCCAAAAATAGCTTTCTTCTTTTGGTTGGCGGTTCAAAATAAGATCCGACAACGAGATAATCTGCAAAGGAGAGGTTTCCAATTCATCAATCGATGTATCTTGTGTGAGAAAGCAATAGAATATGTAAGTCATATATTTCTAACTTGTGATTTTTCTTGTACGAGTCTTCCAAATGATCTGTCCAAATTTCATATAGATTGGAGTCTGTCCAAATAGCATGTCGACTTACGCATACGGTGGGCTTCCCCCTTAGGGCAAAGCTTTTGACTTGGCTGCGGAAGCTCGGCTTACCCCATTTTTTATGGGGGATATGGAATGAGAGAAATAAGAGAGTATTTAAAGGACGTAAGAAAGATCCCGGGTTATGTGGCAATAAAATAATCGAGCTTTGAAAGAAAAGCTGGAAAACTTTCTTCTTCAAAAATGAGACCATGTCTCTAAGGGAAAGGAGGATTTTGCGGAGCGGGGAGAGGAACTTCCAGGACCTAGACATTACAACCAACCCACGGGATGGTGTCAAGTGGATACCCCCCACACAAAAGTGGGTTAAGTTTAATTTTGACGGGGCGGCTAAAAGGAAATCCGGGGCTGCGGGAGCGGGGAGGAGTTTTGAGAAATGAGGAAGGAAAAGTGGTCCTTGCCTTTGCGAAACCTTTGGGAACTCAAACAAATCATTTTGCGGAAGCCCGAGCACTGCATGCGAGGCAATGAGAATTGCCGGACTTGAGGGTTATAAGGAAGTTATCTTTGAAGGGGATTAGCTTAATATAATCAAGGCAATTAAGGAGGATAAAGACCCCAGTTGGACCATATTGGAGCTTATCCTAGAAGCAAAGATTCATAAATCTCATTTGGTTAATGCCCGAATCCAACACACCTTCAGAGAAGGGAACCAGGCGGCGGATCTAATGGCAAATATTGCAGTTCTGTTGGGGAGATGCAAATTTGGAAGGATAACTTCCCTCAAGAACTATTGGTGTTGGCTGCTAGAGAAGAGCTAAGATCAAACCTGTTAGAGCATCGGGGAGATCGAGAGGGGCTGATGATGAGTAATCCGACGAGATGGAATTAGGCGAGAAAAGGCATCCCATTTGTTGGGGCACGGGAGGTGACAAGTGTACGGTACTGGCAACCTAGTGTTAGTAAGTGCTAGGTGTTGTTTGGTTTTTGTTTTATCCTGATTAGTCAAGCGACAAGTATAGGATTTTGGACTCTAAGTATGGCTTAATGTGAGTCTTAGAAAGATCCATTTTGTATTTTGATTATACGGGCTTGATGCTAGAACCAGCCCATTTTGACTTTGTAAAAGGTTTGTGGACCTTATAACCACCTCTACCTTATACCAAAAAAAAAATATTGGTCTTGCCTAGCTAATTCTATAATGTAACTTTAAGTTTAATATCCACCATGATCATTATTGTGTGGTGGATTCTTATTTGGACATCCGAACATAGGCATTATGATAGCTCAAGGAGAATTTCTTCATCTAAGATCTCCACTCATAGTTAACGCAAGAAGTCACGAGAAAATATGACAAGGAACCATAGAGTCACTTAACAAAGAAGAAAATGAGTCTATAACCATGTTGAAAGTGTAATCTAACTTATATCCAAGGTCAACATTGTATGATGCAATCTTGTATATATAGGCGTATGGGAAACTATTGTACAAATGTATTGAATTTGTTGTATTATTTTATTATGTAATTCCTATGGACTTGGTTAACCTTGTTATGGTTAAACTCATCTTATACCTTGTAACTAACCTAAATCCTTCTTGTTATGTTAGCTTAGGTTATACTTATTTATGTAATTAGGGTTTTTTATATTGGTATAAATACCCCCATCTAATCCATCCATTTTATCATAGTTTTGTGATTCTTATCTATGGATAGTATAGTGGTTATTTTTGGTACCTATAGTTACCCACTATCTATATCTCTCTCTTGTCCTTTTTAATGTTTTTTATATAATATTTGAGTGGATTAGATTTCTTACAAGAATGAATTCTAACATGGTATCATAACAAGTATGGAGTGACATTGCTTGGTCACATAGAAAGATAGCTCAGAGCCTCAAATCCTTTTTCCAAGTCTTAAGATGAATTACTCTTCAAAGCTTCATAACCATATTTTGAATAAGAGGTAGATAGGATATCCATTTTTACATTTTTCCACCCATAAATCTAATTAACCTAGGGAATTTGTGTTCCTTCTACTATCATTGCCAATGTTATGGAAGCTTTTATAGAGATTTGTTTTTATAATTTTAGAACTTTAATATGACATTACAAAGAGGCAATGACACACTTTTTAAAAGAATATTGGAGGGAACAAGATTTAAGTTTTAATTTTTATCTTCCTATGCATGTCATTTTTCTTAAGTCAAGGTATCACTGTAAAGGACAAAGGTGCAATTATAAGCAGACCTAATTGCATATGTAAATGGTTCCAATATGGATAGGTTAACACACATAAGGTGTAGAAGTGAGATGGTTATAGGTTCACATTGAGGAAATACGGATTAGGTAAGGAAACAATTGGTTGGTGCATGCATAGAAGAAAGTGTTAGGTTTGAAACCTACACCCATGCATTTTTGTGAGAAATTATCTCTCTTGTCAGGTTGAACAAAGCTCTTCAAGGAGGAATCAATGAGATCAATTCAACTATTCACTTTCCTCTACTAGCTAGTCTAAGCATGCTAGAAAGACTAGGTTACATGTTTGATTCCCCATGGTGAAAAGTTTGGCTATTCGTTGTTCTTCTAGCAAAGGTCAAAATTAAATTTTAGGAGAAAATATCTTTAATGCCTCAAAGAAAGGAGTGGAATCTTGGTTAGATCAAAATACTTAGCCTCCAGCCAACCCAAGTTTAAATATACTATTTGGAAATGTTAAAATAAATTAATGATTTGTAGGTTGATGTGGTAGCCATAATGGCTATATCCTAAATTGCATATCAACACTTTTTATATACATATATACCCTCAACTAGTGGAAAATAAGCATGTCTTAAAATCATAGTGGTGTAAAAGCAATAATAACCATCAACAAATTAGTGGATGTCAAGTGGTGAATTGTGATTGGATGCAATAGTCCCAAGTTTTGTTAGGTTAATTTTTTTATTTTTCAGAACTATTAGGGAAAATATCCCAAAGGCCATAAATTTTGTATAAAGAAAAATTTTGATCTCTCTTTTTTAAATTACATAGTTTTTAAGCTTTTCACATTCACAACACTAGTTTATTGATATGTTATAGTGCTCGAGGACAAATTGTGCAAGATAGGTCTCAAAGCCTATTGTTCTTTTTGAGAGAGGATATTTGTAGTATGATATATTTATGGAAGATACAATTGGATTTGTAACATTTGTAGCAATTATCAAGTCTTTTGGAGGCATATAGAAAAAGGATTCAAAATATGCTCTTATCAATCCTTCTTCCTTTGGGTTGTTGATTCTTCTTATGCATGAAGATCTAATTTTTCATGATCTTTTCTTTATTCTATTCTTTGTCCATGTGCTCAAGGAAAATTGTAATTGATTTTTTCATAAACAAGCTCATGCAAAGCCTCTATTGGTGATAGAAATAAGATGGTCCAAGGGCATGCCAAGTTTTCTAAACAAGGTGATGTATATTGTAAAAGGGAAATTTATGCTTCCAAACCTTATCGTATGCTAGTATAGAAGATTGAAGCAACTTTTAAGAGGGAGCACTCTTGGATTATATTCCTCATATAGGATCATAGTAGAGTTTTTCTTTGGTTATGTTTGGAAGTATTTGATATTGGTAGTGGCAACTACTATCTAAACTAAGAATATTCTTGTTGTAATGACTCCAACATAGCCATGTAGACTATCTTTATTTTTATTAATTTGGGCCATAGGTTTAGGAAGTCAACCCTTGAGCATTAGGGGTAAGGTAAATGTTGATTTAATCTATAAATAGGAAGAGCTATGTTGTAGTTGGAATCATCTTTTATATTCAAATATTAGTCATCTTTGTTGCACATATGATACTTTGCCTTCTCCAAATGGCTAAGAGATGTTTCCCTCTCTAAGTGGCTAAATATGTGTATTGATTTTAATATGGAATCTAATTACGTACATATTAATTTTATTACACATTATTGAATTGTTGTTGTCATTACTATCTTCCTTAAAGTCATTTCATTGCAAGTAGTATTAGAGCATCATTCTTGGATCCCTATGGTAGTGTAAATGTGTGATAGAAAGGAACATGAACCTTTCTATAACCTCTATTGAATAATTCAACTTTCTATACCCTAGTATTTTTATCATTTTTTTATTTATTTTTCAATGTATTTTTCTTCTATCATATTGAGTGTGTTGTTACATTTTTCAAACCCAAATTTAAAAAATAAGTATCAACTGTGGTTGGACCTTTGTAGGAGATGTATCTCATTCCAATGTCTTTTTGAGTCACTCAAAACAAGAGGTATTTCAAACAAAAAAATTTCAAGAACCAGGTGTGCTAGGACCCTTGTGGGAGACCTATCTCTTTGCAATTGTCTCTTCAAGCTAATAAAAGTAAGAAGTATTTTTCATAATAATTTTGTAGTAGTACTTCAAAGTATTCTTTTGGGAATTGTAACTGATCCTAGTGTATGGGAAAACCTATTGATCCTACTCTTTGGTTGTGAATCAATGGTCGAATGCAATGCATTGATCATTCAAAGGATGTGTGTATGAGCAAAAAAAAAGGACCAACCCAAAAATATTGTTAACCATCACAATACTCCTCCAAATATCAATAGTTTTGACCAGTTTCTTCTTTCTTTCTTAAATGTCATGGCTTCACTTCCTCCTAATACCACTTCTCCTTTATCTTTTCCCAACAACCCTCCTCCTATCACTCCTATTACTCCTTAAAGCACGAGGATACGGAAACAAAAAGGAGAAGCCAAGATGCGATGCAAAACGAAACAAAAGATAACGCCAAATCCTATGAATTGAAAGTGCATGAAAGGAGAGAAGCATAAACGAATCGAAACCAAATAGGAAGCCAATGTGGAAGACAACCCTTTTTATTAATATGTTTTAGAACTCGGTTACAATCCGCCTCCTCCATTTTTAGGGGCTAGGAGCGTTAAAAGTGTTCTTGTCACATCCACAGATGGTATTCCTTCTTCCGCGTGCCCACATGTAGAATGGGCGGACCAAACATCGCCGCCGCTTGCGTTGATGAGTCTTGACTCCTTGCTGCTCCTCTAATGTCGAGATCCTACGTTCAAGGAAACAGAAAATAGTCAGTAGCACCTGTAGATAAAATGAAACATGCAATCCCCAAGCCTACGATTAGTGAATGCAAAAAATGAATAAAACGGTAACTGAAATAGATCCAAATGAACTAAAAACTTGACAGGGGCATGAGGACATTACCAGGAGGGCACTGCAATTGGAACAGTCAAAAAATTAGCCACAGATTCGTATTCGCTCCGGGGCGGGACGAATAGACCTACAACAAAGTGTCAAAAAGCACAGTCCCAAATGTCACATCCGGGAAGCTCCAAATCACCTGCAAAGTTGGGGTTAGCTAATTGGGGGTATTTTGGGAAGACCCAGAAGGTCAGATTTTCCCAATTTGGCCTCTATCACCAGGAATTTGATGATGCTACCTGCAAGTTAGTAAAGGCGGGAAATGATAAAAACATGATCAAAAATGCTCAAAACGATGTGAAATTTGAATGACAACCTATCTAAGCAGTATAGAATCAGATGCAAAAATAAAAGAAAGGAAATCTACCATAGATTTCTATTCACTCCGGGGTGGGGCGATTAGAACTGTGATAGTTTGGGGGGCACCCGGGGGCAGGACGCCCATCGTTTGGGACTCTTTTTTGGCACCAATCCACTTGGGATGGGTCCAAAACCTCTTATGGGGTGTTGTCAAAAAATTTGGTGGGATATTGTGGCCAAATGTTTGGGTTTGGGTCTAGATTGCGCTTCCAATAATCACCCAATAACCTCCCTCCAAAAGAGAGATCAAGGATGTAAAAGCACAATCGATGGGTGAGGATATAATTTGGCAGCACTTCATTGCTCCAAAGGCTCCTCTCTGTCTCTTTTTTTGGGTGAGAAGACTCACCAATTTATAGACCTAGGGTCTCTCTGTTTGAATGCGCATGCGAGGGCGCCACTTGAGTTGCTTGTCCTATTTTGAGAGAAAATATTATTCCCTGATTTAGAGTCTCCTTGCATGAGGCCTCTAAAATAAAGACATGCATGACTGAAGTCTCTCTCCTTGATTTGAATCTGTTCCTCGCAATTGCATGGCCTGAAGTTGTAGTTAACTGGCGGACCTATCGAGGTTTGAATTTTTGCCAGTCAAACCTGCTATTCGCCTCACCCTGGGGTGAATGCTGCTAATCATCCCTGGGTGGGATGAATACCAGTTTGTAATCATCCCAGGGTGGGACGAGTAGGGAGCAAAGTGCCAAAAGGTGCCAAATTGACCCTTGACCTTCCAAACTACTGTTGGGAGTGGTTAGGACCATTGTTTAACCTCTAGGGGCTGCCCTAGGGGCTGTGTGTGTCAATGCGATCGGTGCTTGTTGTCACATAATCAGATTGGTGCTATTTTGGTGTCTACAGATGCCCCTTTTTGGGAAGCATTGTGCCTCAAGGCACAGCACTGAGCAAAAATAGATAACCAAAGCACTAATGATTAGGGTTTCTCAGTAACCTAACCAATTCTTGATGCCCCAAGTATGGAAAGGGCACGCATTCTTGAATCCTTGCTTCTGACGAGCTAAGGAACTTAATTCAAGTGTTAACCTTTTTCGGTGAGGTGTTACTTGAGCTTGGACATTGATCAGTCATGAATAGGCAAAGGGCGCAACCTTTTGTCTATGGGAACCTTGAGTTCATGATTCATGAATGCCAAGTGTTTGATCAGCTTGTGATTATTGCTTGTTTGCTGCCCCAAGCAGGGGCGTGATTGTCTTTATCAATGATCCTTTGAATGCGTGTCATTTCCTTGATTGGGTATATTTTTGTTGATTGGTGACTAAGTGTGACTACCCCCTCAAGCGACGAATCGATGAGGGAATGACCGACATGAGAAAAGCGACGAGTCGCTTGACCCAAGATGACTTATGTAAGGGTGCCTTCAGTTGTTTACCATTGAATGCTTAAGCAGTTTTCGAACATTTTGACCTATTTTTGGTGGGTTTTAACCCTTTTTGTGATGCATTTTGGAGCTAAAATTGTCAAGAATATATCCTCCCATGGAGCGGTCCGGCTATGGTAGCCTTCTTAGGGAGTAGGATAGTGATAATTTGTAACCCCAACATCTATTTTGGATGCCAAGAATTTCAGGCACAAAGGCGCCTTCGTTCGACAATGTTATTGCTTTTTTTGGTTGGGTTTTGACCCGTTTTGTGACATCGTTTGGGGATAAAATTCTCGAAAATCCGTCATCCCATGGAGCGGTCCGGCTATGGTAGCCTTCTTAGGGAGTAGGATAGTGAGGATTTGTGACCCCGACATCTATTTTGCATGCCCGAAATGTCAAGTGCAAAAGCACTCTTATCGGACACTTTTTTTGCTTGTTTTTGGTGCATTTTTTGTTGTTTTTGAAATTTTTGCTCTGTAATCATCCCTGGGTGGGATGAATACCAGTTTAGTAATCATCCTAGGGTGGGACGAGTGCTAAATAGAGTGCTCATCCTAGGGAGGAACGATTATAGGCTCAAAAAGCCTATTTAAAGGCCAAAACTAGGTTTTGGGCTCATTTGCATTTGTTTTTCCTGGCGATTTGGAGCTCTGAGGAGGAGGTCAATTCTACGAAGCGAAGCGCTACCAAATTTCTCCTACCACCATGAGTTCATGGACCGGATCATCCAACGGTGGAGCCGAAGCGAGACCAGTGAGTGCTCTTCCTCTTTTTTTGTGCAGTATTAAAAACCGCAAGTTATTTTTTTTTCTTTTTGTATTTTGTTTTTCAAATTAAAAATGAAACCCTAAATAGAAAGTGTTTTGTTATTATGTGTGAATTTTTGTGTTATGGCTTCATTAAAACTTAGGTTGAAACCCTAGTGGAAACCATGTTGTTTTTGTATTTGTTGTAAACTAAAAGAAACCCTAGTCTATCAAAAATTAAAACTTAGCTTAAAACTTAGTTTAACCCTAGTTAAACAAAGATCAAAAGTTAGTTTAAAACTTAGCTGAAAAACTTAGTTTAGAACGTAACTTAAAACTTCGCTTAACCCTAATTTAACAAAGATCAAAACTTAGGTTAGAAACGTAGGGTAAAACTGAGCTTTAACAATGTAGCTCAACCCTAGTTATTTTTTGTTGTTTTTGTTTGTGTTTTTAATTTATCAGTTTAGAGTTAAAAACCCTAGGAACTGAAAAATCATTTTTTATTTTTTGTTTTTTTTAATTTATCAGTTTAGAGTTAAAAACCCTAGAATTGAGAAATTATTTTTTGAATTTTTTGTTTGTTTTTAATTTATCAGTTAAACTTAGAGTTAAAAACCCTAGGACTGACAAATTGTTTTTTTGAATTTTTTTTTTGTTTTTAATTTATCAGTTTAGACTTAGAGTTAAAAACCCTAGAACTGACAAATTATTTTTTGAATTTTTTTGTTTGTTTTTAATTTATCAGTTTTAGAGTTAAAAACCCTAGAACTAACAAATTATTTTTTGAATTTTTTATTTTTTTTGTTTTTAATTTATCAGTTTAGAGTTAAAAACCCTAGGAACTGAAAAATCATTTTTTTTTGTTAGTTGTACATTGTTGTATATTTTTTCATGGTTTTAATGTTTTTGTGTTGTTTTCTTTTGTAGGTTGTGAAGAGCCGGTACCGTGTGCCCACGGTTTTCACTGAAGCATGGGAGGCACTGACTTTGGCTGACTGGGAGTGGCTTGATGCCCTTGGGCTCAAGCAGGTGACTCGACTAGAGCCTGTGGTCGGGGATCGGGCCTATCTGACGGCCCTGATCAACTTATGGGATCCCTAGACCAACACCTTCCATCTCCCAATAGGGGAGATGACAGTGACCTTGGAGGATGTCTATCGGATTCTATGGATTTCGATAGACGGGCTACCGATCAGGACGACACCATGGGACTAGAGGACAGCAGTGTTGACATGCTGCTTTGGGCATGGGGAGGAGATGGGGGTGGACAGCCCAGTGGAGAGGGTAGAGGGTGACTGCCAGATTGGTGGCATTTTGGTTCGATGGTGGTTAGAGATGGGTGTGTTGGGAGTGAGGCACGTCGTACTGATGGGCCTCATTTCCAACATGCTGCTACCCGACTCTTCGGGTGCGAGGTTCCCATGGAACCTGCTGGAGGTGGTGTTCAGGTTGGTGGAGTGTCCTACGGAGGCACCTATGATCATGAGATGGGGATAGACTCTGTTGGCATAGCTCTATGATGAGTTGTACGAGGTCCGCTACCGGAGGCGGAAGGGGATTGGATGTAGCTACTTGTAGTGTTGGGCTTGGCAGCACATAGCGGTGGAGAGGCCGATTGGGTTGCCATGGATGACTCGAGCAGAGATGGTAGACCGAGAGATCGGATACGGGGCATTATGGTGGAGGTCTGAGGAGCAGGGATAGAGTCGATGGTGGGCAGGTGTCGTAGGGCACTATGTCGATGCCTTCGCTCGGCTTACTCCAGGGGAGGTTCTATGGCACCTCTAGGGGAGGCTGGAGAGTGGCTACGATGGGTTCGTAGGGGGAGGTGGCTGATTGGGCGGCATGGGACTGAGCAGGAGTTCTTCCCATATGGTCGGGTGACATGATAGTTTGGGGTGCACCAGGGGTTACCTGGTGAGCCCTTGATCTATCGACACTAGGGGGACGAGAGGACTCTAGTTTGGCCAGTCATTGCATCGTTGGGTGAGGATTCAGATACAGTTATTGATGCACCTGACGTGGATGACATCGGGGTGATGATTGAGTATGAGCAGTGGTGGACTTTGCGATGATGGCGAGGAGAGGGGCCTCTAGGAGGTGCAGAGGTGGCAATAGTAGGTGATGAGGGTGTAGAGGCACCAGGAGATGATTGGGGGGTTTCGTTGGAGGATGCGGACATGGTAGAGGTGGATGATTTTGGGGGGATTTTGGGGTTTCAGATCAGCCGGAGATGTAGGACGTCCCGGAGTAGTGGGAGCCAGAGCAAGCTACTACGCCAGAGATGCCAATGCCTCAGGCAGTCTCAGGGGATATGGAGGCAGGGTTGTGCACTGAGAATGCATGATTGGAGGGGCTACTTCGGAGGTGGGATGAGGAGCTCGAGGATGCATTATGGGAGAGGGATCTCCTACGAACGTAGCTGGCAGAGCGGGAGAATGCATTGGCTGTGTACCACCGATGGGATGGGGATACCGATGTTGCATGGGAGATTGATCTCCTACGGATGCAGCTGGCAGAGTGTGACGAGAACTTGGCCATAGTTCATCAATGGGAGATGGACTTGATTCGGCATCGATTTGAGATGGAGGTAGAGATTATCCACCTCGAGGGGTGGATTCCTATGGCTAGTGTAGGTGGATCATCATGCCGCATGAGAGGGAGCGATACTGAGCAGTCAGCATCCTCTCGATGCAGGTGACTGGATGAGGGAGGCGCTAGTAGGCGTGATGCGAGGGCTAGTAGCAGCCACCCTGAGGGGTCCCATAGGACCCACACCATGGGGGTAGTTCTCGTCGCATCGATCCTACGTGATCATGGTGGCCGATGCCCTAGGCTTGGGGGTTTTTGAGTTTTTGTTTTGTTTTTGTGAGGTCAGAGGACCGGTTATTGTAGCCTATGGGAATTTTTGATGATATATATACAGATGACTTTCTTTGTGTTTATACACTTTTCATGGTTTTTTTTTCTATTTATGCACAGTTATTTATGATGATGTATGCATGTGGTATTATGAATGCGATGTGTCTAATTATATGATGTATGCATATGGAATGAATGAAATGAGTTGTTGATAACTTGTCGATGGCACCATAGACTGTACAAGAGTGACTGGATTTTTGTACTTATGTGATGGCTTTGTGGAATGACTTTGCATGTGATAACTTTGTTTTTGTATTTTTCATATTTTTTGATGGTGATGTACGTAATGAAATGTACCAGTTGTTTTTAAAATGTAGTTAAGCTTTTTGGAGATTCAGATAGTTTAACTAGCTAGCCAAGACTGTACATTTATCTCGCAAGACTTTTGAACAAGGTATAAATCCGACTTGAGTTTGACCAAGTTATTTCACATCCCTGTGTGTGCAATTGAGTTCGTTTATGTGGTATTTGTCAGGATACCGCCAGTGCCAGATAGGCTGTCAACCAAACCTGTACTGAGGATCACCTAATTAGCTCCACTAACTCCATTGTTGTATTTAGTAAGATTAATCCATGGGACAATCTAAGGTACCATAAGCTAGCTCATCCACATGCAAACATTGGTCTGCTCACACGCAAAGCTAATGTGATAGACATATCGTCATGCATTTAGGATACCGCCATTGCCAGGTAGGCTGTCCACCAAACCCGTAATGAGGATCACCTAGATGGTTTTCGAATGCTGAGAATTCCAGGGATTCAAGTTCAGGATTTTTATTTGCTCAATGTGTTAGGATACTTGCTCGTATACATAGTGATGAAAATCACTATTTATTTTTCTCTTTTGTTTTTCTTTTTGAGCAAGGATTTTGAATAGTGGTGATAACCACTTGTTATTTGATTTTGGATTTTGAGCTTCGTAAGGTTGAGCTTGTAGGTTTGTGGCTTGTGAATGACATTGATCCTTTTGGCCTTGGGGATGACTACCCATCCTGTTCAGGGACGTGTAGTACGAATCCTTACGACTTTGGGAACCAAAGGGGATTAGGGATATGATGAAGTAAGGGCATTGATCTTTTAGGCCTTGGGGATGACTACCCATCCTATTCAGGGATGTGTAGTATGAATCCTTATGACTTTGGAGACCAAAGGTGATTGTGATGATGGCTTGTTGGGATTTTTCTTTGGAATGGCATTGATCCTTTTAGGCCTTGGGGATGACTACCCATCCTGTTCAGGGATGTGTAGTACGAATCCTTACAACTTTGGGGACCAACGGTGATTGTGATTTTTGCTAGTGGTGAAAACCACTATTTATTAGGGGGAATTGATGGGGAAGAGCTTGTCCTTTTGTCAATTCTCAGCACTCTTGAACCATTCGCACAGGGGGATGAGCAGGCTAATCTTTCACCTATGGTACCCTAGACTGCTTTGTAGGTTTCTCTTGCATTCACACAACTTAGGAATTATTTTATGTGTTTTAACTTGTGTAGGGATGTTACATAACGAGGCGTGACCCAAGTAAAACTTTCCCTTGTAAAATCCGTTTAACTTTGTACAATTTTTGGCTAGAAATTTAAAGACAGCTGAATGACGAAAACCCTATATACATTAGGAGACAATTGACTATGCTAAAAATGGGGATGGTGTTATTCGGGATGTATGTGTTTATAAAATGGATTTGATGTGGAAAATGATGGAATTGCCGAGCAATTACAGTCTATGGTGCTTGTGACATGTATGACCAGCAAATATGCAATGTATGGATGCGATGCCTAATGCAACTTATATTTTTGTATTTTGATTTTTTACGAGTATGCATGGAATGGAGATGCAATTTTTTTGTTATTTTTGATGATTTTATTGTTTTTGTTTGTTTTTGAATATTTGTTTTTTTTTTTTTTTTTTTGACCAAGTGGTTATGGTAACCCTTGGAGCTTTTGGTTTGACCAAAGGGTTTATGGATACCTTTGGGGCATTTTTGGGGTTGACCAAGCGATTGTGGGAATCCTTGGAGCTTTTGGTTTGACCAAAGGGTTTATAGATACCTTTGGGGCATTTTAGGTTGACAAAGCATACTATTTTGGGTTGACCAAGCGATTGTGAGAATCCTTGGAGCTTTTGGTTTGACCAAGCAATTGCAAGAATCCTTGGAGCTTTTGGTTGGACTATGGCTCTCTAAATGTGGAATGGCCTCAAATGACTGATGTTCAAGGGTTCTAGCTCCTTGATTCCTTCAAGAGAGGTGAGCCGGTATGTTCCAGGTCCTATTTTACTATCAATCACATAAGGACCTAACCAGTTTGCCATGAACTTGTCCCTTAGATGGGATGACAAATTAGAATTTTGTTGGTTCTCTTTTAAGACCAAGTCACCAACCTGAAAGTCCCTTAGGTGAACCTTCATGTTGTATGCTTTCTTAAGTCGCTCTTGATAGATACGTAAATGCTCGAGAGCATTGACGCGTCATTCATCGAGCAACGTCAGTTGGTCTAACTAGGCCTGCCGTGCAGTGTCATCATCGATGAACTCTTGCATTGAAATGCGTAGTGAAGGGATTTCCAACTCGAGAGGCATGACTGCCTCGGAGCCATACACCAGCGAAAATGGAGTTGCCCCAGTGGGCATCCGAATGCTAGTGCGATAAGCCCATAGGGCAAGCGGGATTTGAATGTGCCAATCCTTATGACTATCTATGACGATCTTTTTGAGGATGGTGACTAGCATTTTGTTTGATGCCTCTGCTTGCCCATTTGCCTGCGGATAATAGGGTGTTGAAAAACTATGCTGAATTTTGTACTTTGTTGTCAAAGCATGCACATATTTGTTCTTGAATGACGTCCCATTATCCGAGATGATCTTGGATGGAATACCAAAATGACATATGATGTTATGTAAAATAAACTCCGCAATGCGGGTTCCAGTCGTAGAGGTTAGCGGAATTGCTTCCACCCACTTGGTGAAGTACTCTATGGCCATTATGATGAACGTGTGATGACCTGACGATGTAGGGGAGATCTTTTCGATTAGATCGAAGCCCCACTATAAAAAAGGCCAAGCCGATTGGATCGGTTGCAAGGCCTAAGAAGGTACGTGTGTCAAATTAGCATGGTGTTGACACTTCACGCACTTCTTTACATATGCGCAACAATCTCGCTCTAAATATGGCCAATAATAGCCCATGCGAAGAATGCGCTTTGCGATGGCCATACCGCTGAAGTGGCCACCGCATGTACCATCGTGGGCTTGGGTGATCGCCCAAGCGGACTCCTACTAGTCCAAGCAATGGAGGAGGATTCCTTCATAGCTTCGACGATACAAAATGTCTCCTAACAAGACATGTTTTGCCACTTTCTATTTAAATGATCTTTTCATGGCTTGTGTCAATCCAAGTGGGAGGTTACCTAGCTTGAGGTAATCCCTTATGGGTGTGTACCAATCCTGTTGATCAGAAACCTTGATGGTATGAATGGCCAATCCCTCTTGAAGTTCATCCCTAGAAAAAGTTGAGTGGGAAAGAACTTGTAAAAATAGCATTGTGTTGCTATTAAGAGGGGTCGGGGAGAACAAGGACCCCCAGTTGGCTTGAGTCAGACAATCATGGATTCGAGAGAACCTATCCTGAGATGGTTCAATCTGGATCAGGTGGATTCTTGGTGTTAGGTCAGAGCTTGCACGCTCCATCATGGATTGCGATAATGTTTTGACCTGAATGGTTGTCATCTCACCGGAAGGGTCTTGCGGGATTAGTGACCCCAAGGAGGCCATAGTGTCCGCAAAATGATTCGATGATCGAGGGAGTGCCTCGATGTCATACCATTCAAGTTGTGCCAAGAATTTGTCCACAAGGGCTTTGTAGGCCTACAGAACTAGGCATTTACATTGGAATACCCCTTTGACTTGATTGACAATTAACAATGAATCACCAAAGATGTTTAAACGTTTGATGTTCATGGTGACTGTTGTTTGAAGACCTATGAGCAAGGCTTCGTATTCTGCATTGTTGTTGGTGCACGGGAAGTCTAATTTAAATGATAGAGGCATTGGAGCCCCTTGTGGTGTGAAGAATACAATTCTCATGCCACCTCCTTGCTCACATTTAGAACCATCGAAGAATAGGGTCATGTCAGCCTGTGACTCAGGCTCATCAGAATCTAGCGATTCTAAAACATGGAAGACCCCATCATCCGGTAGTTCTATGGTCAGAGGCTGATCATCTTCAAGAGGAGCCTCTGCCAGTTGATCGGTGATGACTTGACCTTTTATGGATTTTTGTCCAATGAATTCTATGTCAAACTCCATCAACAACATGATCCATTTCGTCATGCGGCTACTATGATAAGTATGACTCATCATGTATCGCAATGGATTCTCCTTAGACACAACATACGTCATATTGCTGAGCATGTAGTGGCATAGCTTTTTGGTAGCAAACACCACTGCCAAGCAGAGCTTCTCAACGTATGCATAGTTAAGTTCATAACTGACCAGGGTGCGGCTAAGATAGTAATTAGCCTATTCTTTGTGTAGTTCATTTTTCTGGGATAGCATGGCGCCCGAGTGCCACCTCGATAGCTGAGATGTATAAGTAGAATGACACTCCTGGTCTAGGTGGTGCCAATACGGCGGTGAAGCCAAGTATTGTTTAATGTCATCAAAGGCTGACTGGCACTCGTCATCCCAGTGAAATGCTACCCCCTTGTGAATAATTTAATTATGGGGTGGAAATTTGTGGGTAAGTGTGCTAAATGAAGCCATTGATCGTGACCTTTCCCTACAGACTTCTGAGTTGCTTGATGGTAGTTGGGGGAAGCATTTCAAGGATTGCCTTGACTTTGTGTGGGTCTACCTCGATTCCTCATTTGGAGACTATGTAACCCAAGAGCTTTCCAGATGTGATGCCAAATACGCACTTCTTGGGGTTTAGTCTGACTTTATGTTCAATGAGGCGATCGAGGATCTTGCTCAAGTCATCGAGATGATCTGGGCACAAAAGAGATTTGGCCAACAAATCATCCATGTAATCTTCCAAAGTTTTATGCATGTGATCATGGAAGATGTATGTCATGGCACGTTGGTAGGTGGCGCCAGCATTTTTAAGGCCAAAGGGCATGACCTTATAACAAAATGTCCCCCAAGGCATTGTGAACGCCATTTTTAGTTGGTCCTCGAGATTGATACGAATTTGATTGTATCCTGAGAAACCATCCATGAGGGAAAGCATTTCATGGCCTGCTGTAGCGTCTACCAATGCATCGATGCTAGGCAAGGGGAAATCATCCTTAGGACTCGCTTTGTTTAGATCTCAAAAATTGATGCATATGCGAATCCTCCCATCGAGATTTTTGATGGGCACCATGTTAGACAACCATGGTGGGTAATCCACACAGATGACAAACTATGCATCCAACAACTTTTGTAGCTCATCTTTGACCATTAAGGCTACTATTGGATGCATCTTACATAGTTTTTGCTTTACTAGCTTGATTGTCGGATCAAGCGTAAGATTATGCGTGACTAGCTATGGGTCTAGCCCCGACATGTCTTTGTAGGACCATGCAAAAACCTCCTTCTTCTCTTTGAGAAGGGCAATGTAGTCGGCTTGCTCTTCGGGGGATAGACTTACCCCCAGCTTGATGATTTGCAAATTCATTGGATCTGAGCCGATGTCTACGTCAGTCGTCTCCTCGATCGACATGTGGGACCCGTCCTCCAACTGGTGTGGAGTTGGGATCAAGTGGATATCGTTTGCTGAATTTAGATCATCGTTCGAAATTTTAGGTTCCTCTTCAGCATGGAAGACATCCTGAGTCTATCCTGGGGTGAAATGGAACATCCCACCACAAGGCCAGTACTATGATGGGGATGGCGGTGCGTCAGTGTGATCCCCAGTCTATAGCATCTAGGTCTAGATGCAATGACCATGTTGGGTCGGTTGGATTATGGATGGGGGTGGTTAAGTCAATGGAGATCATGTTAATGAAATGATTTTGGTCTCCATTACCATGGGTGTGGTTACTCGGACATCCTAGGTGATCTTTGTGCTCCGGATCTGGCTCTGTAGGTACTGGCACAAATGGATCGGCCCTATGTGTGGATAAGAGGATAGGGTCTGCCCTAGGCACTGATGGCTCTATAGGGTCTCCAGGTGGAAGGTGCTCTCTGTATACCTAGAGTGGCGGGTGCAGTAATTGGTCCAACTACACCGGGTTGAGGTGCCACCTATGCCTTGGCCCTATGTGTAGTTGTTCAAACATGTCATCTATGTCCAAGGGATATTGCTGCTGTCGCATATGATTGAGATAAGCCATCTTAGTTTCATCTTCATAATCACTATCGGAGATCCAAAGGCCTTCGTTGGCTCCAATAGTTATTTGTGACATATGAGGCTCATCTTGCTCGAGCAAATTAATGTGGTCCCATCGAGGTTGTTTCGCTCTCTACGGGGGGACCTGATTCTCTTGAGGTGGCATATGCTCAATTGGAGCATCCAAAGGGAACATTGTCAAGAAGCTCTCCTGATAATCATCCATGGGAGTCACTTGTGAATGATTGCTATCAGACTCGAAAGGATCCCAAGGTGCTACCTCGTACTTCGACTCATCTTCTGAAGACCCTTCTTGGTCTTGTCTATATCCCTCTTGTAGGTGAGTCCTCGAACTTTCTCCCTTTTCGACCGAAGGGAAAGGGTTGTTAAGGTCAACAAGGTTGGTTGTTAGCAATGGGAGATAATCCCCCAATGTATATGTTGTGTTAGGATTGGCATATGGATCTAATGCCAACCCATCCTTGTTGCCTATCCCTAGGCCTTGCATGTTCTCTACCAAGATGTCCAGGGGTAGGGGGTGGTTGAACCCTACTCTTGACTTGTCATACGACATTTGATATCTTGGTTGGCAAAGAACATGCACTCCTTGCTCATACCTGCCCAACCCATATCCATGCCAATTACATTGGCCAAGATATCTCAAAGCGAAATCTGGGTTGGACAAATAGTTGACGTCCTTAGCAAAGGGCTCTTCATCTTCGTCTTCTTGCATGTAAGGTTCAATGCCATTATCCAGGCCCCCATAAACAAAGTTTGTCTGATTGGGTGGGTAGCCTAGAGGAACCACAGAGCCGATGGGGAGGCGAGGTCTCCCCATGTCCTGCATGGACTCAAGTGCGGGTGTTGCTACAATGTTCCACACTAGATACTCCCCCAGGCCCATGTTGGCCATCTCAACGGTGATCGTTGGTGGTTGAGGGGGAGCGAATGGGAGTTCTTCTGGAGTCCACTCCATGTAGGGTGAACTAGGCATCTCGACTTCCATTCGGCTAGGCATCTCTTCGATAGAGATGGTTGAGACTAGGGGTGGTTCCTCTTCTAGGGGTTTCTTTCCCTTGTCCTTTGGTGTGGCCACCGTAGGTGGCATCGTTGTTGAAGGACCAGATGAGGAAGATGGACCCGACTAGGGATTTGATGGACTTGTCAATGGGGATGCCTACGGAATCGGACCCTGTTTAGATGGATTCAGCTAAAAATCCAAATGCATTGATGGAAGGGTCGACTATGGCATTAGCTGCACCGTATTGCAGTACTTGAAGGGCTCTAAGTCTGTCGGGACTACATGCACCTGTCCTTCAAATGTATACTTTAGGCACTGATGAGCTATTGAAGGGACACACTTCATGTCCCTGATCCAAGGCCGGCCCAACAAGATATTATAGGCCATCTCACCTTCCAAGATGTGGCACAATGTATGAATAGTCTTTTGTCCCACTTGGATGGGTAGGACAATTGTGCCAACCGTCGAGCATATTGCATCATTGAATGCTCGAAGGGTATAGGTGGAGGCCACGATGTGAGATGTCGACAACTTCAGATGTTTCAATGTTGTTGTTGTAATGATATTACTGGATGAGCCAGTGTCCACCAACACCCTCTTATACGGAATCCCGTTGACCCGTGCAATGACGTGCAGGGGTGGATCCACCACATCACCAATCACTGATTTCAATTCATCTTCTCTAAAGGTGATGACTGGTTCTGTACATTGTTTTACATGTCCCACAAAGTTGTTGAAAGAATTTGCTTCATGGGGCTGCAGCTCGATGGCTTTTAATATCTCCATTAGAGCCTCCCGATGGGGCACTGATTGTTGAATGAGCTCGTATATGGAGAGCCTAGCCGACATGGTCCTTAGACTTTGGGTAAGTCTAGTCCGAATCGTGGCCATTGGTCTAGGGGGGGAGGTTGCGTAGGGTGCTGTTGAGGTTGTGACATCGATGGAACTTCTTCGATGGCCGCCGCGGGGCAGCTCCTGGGTACCTCCTATTCCTAGTCACTATGCTTATCATCCCTACATACCCCTGCATGGGGCAATTCTGTTGCACCTCATTGACTTGAAGGGGTTTTGCCTATGCATCATGGGCAGGTAGGGGGTCTCTAAAGACTCCCATCTATTGGTTGTTTGGCGCTACGGGGTTGTCCACCGCCAACGTCTTGTTGTCGATTAGGTCTTGCACCAAGCCTTTAAACTTCCAACATGCATTAAGGTCATGTCCCTTCCACCTGTGGAACCTACAGTACAAGTCCTCCCTGTACCCCTTAGGCTTTGGCGCATTGGGGTCTATGGTTTGAATCTCGGGCAGGTTGATCAAGTTCGCCATTGACAAGTGGTCAAACAGGGAGTCCCTGGACTCTGTGTAAGGTGTGAATTGTCGCCTAGGGTGACGCTACTAATTTTGTTCTTGCCTCTGGTTTTCTCTATCATAATTGTTAGGAGGCACCGCCTGATAGTTAGCCTTTTGAGGTTGTGTTGCTTGTGCAGGCTTAGGGACGTTTATAGCAACCTGATTGACCATAGTGGGTTTTTGTTGCATGGTCCCTATTTTGGTGTTCTTAGACCATTCTTTCTTCTTTGGCTTGGCAATCTTACCATCCTGTATCTTGATCTCCTCAATGATTCTGGCTTGCGCCAGAGCTTCCTCAAGAGTGGCATATTGTTGTAGCTGCAATAGCATAGAGATCGATCTCAAACAGCTCTTTGAGAACATTTGGGTCAGGTCGGACATGGGAGGGAGGTAGGGCAGCTTTGAAAGCAACGTCCTCCATCGGTTCCCATATGCCACCATGGTTTCTTCCTCATACTTCTTGAGGCTAGCTAGGTCGCTTAGTGATACCTTTTTCTTGGTGTTGAAGGTGAAGCGTTCGAGGAACACGTCCACTAGCTGATCCAAGTTACTGATGCTATGTTTTGGCAATTGAGTGAACCAATCCGAGGTAGGGCCTACGAATGTGGTTATAAATGTTCTTAGCAACAAAGCATCATTGTCCTGAATGCCAAAGCATTGGCTCAGGAATCTAGTCACGTGCTCTTGGGCATCCTCCTCCCCTCTAAAGAGTGCCAACTGGGGTAGTTTAAAGTGTTCAGGGTATGGGGGTGTCGACACTGATGGATGCACAGGGTGACTACGGAGTTGGCGTAAAGTGGGCTTTTGGGGCCCAGAAGTCTTGGTCTCCATAGACTCTAAGCGCTCTAACAACGCTTTATATGCATCGAAGGATTTAATTTCTTCCTCCTTAGTTTGCTCCCATTGTGGGTTGCGGGGAACTTGAGGCCTATGGAGGGGTGGCTGGATAGCACCCCCTCTACCTTGGTAGGGCATTTCAGCCCGCTCTTCTTCTTGTTCATACTCCTCATAGGCTTCTTGAGGAGTGCCTGGGTGAGACCTATAACCATGGGTGGGTCCCCGCGGGGGTGCCCATCATTGTTCCTGGGAGTGGCCTCCTACTCAGGTCTAGGAGGTCTCGGAGGTAGCACTTGGTAAGGTCGCGGGGACCTATCTCGCACCAAGGGGTTGCGCCTCTCATACACTTCTACTTTATGCGCATGAGGGGTTGGGACCTTCTCAGGCATAGTGTTATGAAGCAATTCGGTTGTCTGATGTTGAATGCGCTCTTTGCTAAGGTGGTACAGATGCTCTAACTATTGTTGATCTTGCCTGAGCTGCATGATTTGCGCTTGGTGGGTGGCATGTGTGGCAAATTCCAAGTCAATTTGTTCCATCGTCTCATGTTTAGGAAGCCTAGATGCCTCTCCTACATGTCTATCTCGATCATGGTGATCCGAGACCCCTATGGGTTGCTTTCCTCTATCGAGGTTAGCGGCATTCACCCGAGGCTCTGGCCTCAATGGGTGATCCTGATACATAGCAGGTGCGGAGGTGCATCGCTCCCACACTGTGTACTACTCTTGAGGAATGTAGTGGTCTTCCTCGTACTCCCTTTCGTATGCGTGAAAGGTGTGGGCAGAATTGGCTTGCCCTATCTGGAGAGCCTCGTGCTCTGGATTTGGTCTAGTGTTTCTAACAGTAATAAGGGGTAGAGGAGGGATGATGAAATCATGTGGCCCCTCCTTATGGACCCTATGTTGCTCTAGCGCTTCATCACTAGGCCACTCATAACGAGCATCTAAGGGAGGCCTCCTATCTATGTTGAGTGCCACGTGTAGGTTCTCCTCTTGAAAGGATCTATGCTGAGTGGGGGTGCCCCTCAAAGAGGTGCCTCTATAGTCCTATTCTGTAATGGCATGATGTGGACTATCTTGTGTGTCAAGCCGCCAAGGCGGGATGACCAAGTCCTCAGGACTATATCGGAGGTGACTTGTCCCCCTTTGTGCACTCTCTACAGCTCTTACCCGTGATTGGGCTCGGCTACGGGTGTACACCATGGTGATGTTTACCTAAAGATGTGTACATTTTTATCTTCTTTTAGGATTTCTTATGCTACACTAAACAGAAGGGAAACACACACACTCAAAGCAATGATTATCTCGTTTAAAGATTAAAAGTGTGCCCTAAATCTGGTTTAGTGTGTTTTGATGTTTGTTTTGAAAGCTTTTGTAAAGAACATTTAAATGCAATATGATGGCTCTTATGACTCCCAAAAATGGTCGCCCCTTCGATATACCATTTCCAAGCCGATATACCAACCTCTCTATATACCCGCCCTTACGTGAGGGAAACTATTGGTACGTGAGAGCAGATGGTACATGGAACGTAGGTGGTACGGAAGGGGAATCACTCTATTTATGACACCTACCATAGAAGACTTATCCTCATGCACTGGGAATCACCCCCACTACACTTGGTCAGCTTTCATCAGGATTTACGTCTAGCAACAATCACGATCGGGGTTATGTATGCAATATCTCAAGCCAAGGTGGTGATGAAATCCACCGTTGGTCTTGCTCAAGGGTTGGGGTTTTACGACCAACTCCTTGTTGTTTTAAATTACCACGTGGTGTGTGGGGTTCTTTTTAAGTTGCATAAATGAAGGAAACAAGCATTCAAACTCTCCTATGCAAGCAAATAACCAGAGAACAGAAAGCAAAAAATGACAGAAGGTGTTTAGGACCCCTACCTCTTCTCTGCCCAAATCGGATGTCTCTGAATTTCTGCCCTGAAACTGCACAGAGAGCTATTCATCCCTGGGTGAAATGAATAATAGAACTGTATTCATCACAGGGTGGGGCGAATGCCCATTCATCCCTGGGTAAGACGAATTCCAGCTCTGTACTCATCACAGACTGAAACGAACAACAATCCAGCGTTTGAAAACTTGGTACCTGTAAGCAAAAACAAGCAACTTTTGATCAAAAATTTAATCTTAAAATCAAGGGATAGAGGTCCCACCATGATCGCCACTGAAAGCATGAGGATACGAAAACAAAAAGGAGAATCCAAGATGTGATGCAAAATGAAACAAAAGATAACGCTAAATCCTATGAATTGAAAGTGCATGAAAGGAGAGAAGCATAAATGAATCAAAACCAAATAGGAAGCCAATATGGAAGACAACCCTTTTTATTAATATGTTTTAGAACTCGGTTACAATCTGCCTCCTCCATTTTTAGGGGCTAGGAGCGTTAAATGTGTTCTTGTCACATCCACAGATGGTATTCCTTCTTCCGCGTGCCCACATGTAGAATGGGCGGACCAAACATCACCGCCACTTGCATTGATGAGTCTTGAATCCTTTCTGCTCCTCTAATGTCGAGATCCTACGTTCAAGGAAATAGAAAATAGTCAGTAGCACCTGTAGATAAAATAAAACATGCAATCCCCACGCCTACGATTAGTGAATGCAAAAAATGAATAAAACGGTAACTAAAATAGATCCAAATGAACTAAAAACTTGACAGGGGCATGAGGACATCACCAGGAGGGCACTACAATTGGAACAGTCAAAAAATTAGCCACAGATTCGTATTCGCTCCAGGGCGGGACGAATAGACCTACAACAAAGTGTCAAAAAGCATAGTCCCAAATGTCACATCTAGAAGCTCCAAATCACCTGCAAAGTTGGGGTTAGCTAATTGGGGGTATTTTGGGAAGACCCAGAAGGTCATATTTTCCCAATTTGGCCTCTATCACCAGGAATTTGATGATGCTACCTGCAAGTTAGTAAAGGCGGGAAATGATAAAAACATGATCAAAAATGCTCAAAACGATGTGAAATTTGAATGAAAACCTATCTAAGAAGTATAGAATCAGATGCAAAAATAATAGAAAGGAAATATACCATAGATTTCTATTCGCTCCGGGGTGGGGCGATTAGAACTGTGACAGTTTGGGGGGCGCCCGGGGGCAGGACGCCCATCGTTTGGGACTTTGTTTTGGCACCAATCCACTTGGGATGGGTCCAAAACCTCTTATGGGGTGTTTTCGACAAATTTGGTAGAATATTGTAGCCAAATGTTTGGGTTTGGGTCTAGATTGCGCTTCCAATAATCACCCAATAACCTCCCTCCAAAAGAGAGATCAAGGATGTAAAAGCACAATCGATGGGTGAGGATATAATTTGGTAGCACTTCATTGCTCCAAAGGCTCCTCTCTATCTCTTTTTTTGGGTGAGAAGACTCACCAATTTATAGACCTAGGGTCTCTTTGTTTGAATGCGCATGCGAGGGCGCCACTTGAGTTGCTTGTCCTATTTTGAGAGAAAATATTATTCCCTGATTTAGAGTCTCCTTGCATGAGGCCTCCAAAATAAAGACATGCATGACTGAAGTCTCTCTCCTTGATTTGAAGTCGTTCCTCGCAATTGCATGTCCTGAAGTTGCAGTTAACTGGCGGACCTATCGAGGTTTGACTTTTTGCCAATCAAACCTGCTATTCACCTCACCCTGGGGCGAATGCTGCTAATCGTCCCTGGGTGGGACGAATACCAGTTTGTAATCGTCCCAGGGTGGGACGAGTAGGGAGAAAAGTGCCAAAAAGGTGCCAAATTGACCCTTGACCTTCCAAACTACTGTTGGGAGTGGTTAGGACCACTGTTTAACCTCTAGGGGCTGCCCTAGGGGTTGTGTGTGTCAATGCGATCGGTGCTTGTTGTCACATAATCGGATTGGTGTTGTTTTGGTGTCTACAACTCCTATTATGTTATTGGGACATAAAATCAATATTTTAAAAAAAAAACTCAAATTTAAACTCTAAGTAATCTTGTTAAATTTAAAAAAAAAAAATACTTTCAATTTTTTTAATATATATATATATTTTAATTTATAAGTAAAAAAGTTTCCAAGAATATTAGTAAAAGTTATAAGGAAGTTTATTTAGTATAGTTAACTGTTAAGAGCAAAAGCATAGGGAATATAGTATGGATATTTTTAAAATTTATGTCAAAATTCATTAAAATTATTAGTGAATATAATGAGATTAACATTTGTATTATAAAAATATTATATTTCCATATTGAGACAACTTATAAGGTAAGAGATGCTACATAAGACTATTTGCATGGTAAGAGATTGCAAAGTTAAACATATATAAAAAGATGAAAAGTTTTAATTATTAAACAAAATCACTCCTGCGTCAGGGCATCTGGACAGCATGGCAAAAATGGTATTTAGCGGAGGCTCCGTGGGTGCCAAAATACCACCAACGATCTCCTGCTCCTCACAAAAAACCAATCATTTTAACGTCGCTATACAGGAAGGCCCTGTATTTTAAATGGACGTGTTGACCCTTGACACATCCATCCACGTCAAAAGACCGACAGTACTGCGGGTTGCCGATGACACCGTCCCCAATCTCTGGACTTTTCAGACTCGGCATCTTTATGTCAACTTCTTTTGTTAAATCTGGGAAAGCTGCGTTCCCTTTGAGAGGACGATAAGATCCGGAACGTGGCTTGACTGCGGTGGGTTATTGCAAGAGTGTTATTGGACAATGTCGAGCATGATTTGATTTTCGAAAAAGCCTATGCACTGAACTGTTATTTTTCCAAGCCGCTGATAAACAAGTCAACAAAATGGCCGTGGCGTGAGGGATACGGAATTCTTGTCATCCACGCTGGGAAAACTCTTCTAGATAAAGTTGGTGAGACTCCCACGGGTCATTCAAAGTTGTAGTGTTTAATCGTCACCTATGTACGAGGATGCTGATGATACCCATTCTTATTTTCCAAGAAGCTTGTGACCATAGAGTGCATATACCTCTGTACCAGGATGTGTGCTGATGATACCTATTCTTATTTTCCACGAGCGTATGACCATAGAGTGCATATAATATAATATTCAATGTCAAAGTGGATCTAAAATTCTTTTTAATGCGCAAGAGTACAACCCAAGGCATGGAAAGGGCAATCCACATCTTGTGCATAAAAGCTATCAACAACTGCAAATTGACATCATTTCCAGATAATAGAGACATGTCAGTCATTGTATATAGTAAATGAATATATACACGTTTCACAGATTGCAGAAGAGAATAGTCGTCGTTGTGTTTCTTTTCCATCAATGCTTTTACCTACCATACATCTGTATCCGTATCGCTATTAGAGTTTCTGCACAAGATTCATTGAATGCCATGCCAACACTGTGGTTATAGTCACTCTTGAAAATCAAACAGGATTTTCAAGGACAGACATTATATCAAAATCAAATCTTGGATTTCTTTAAAAGACCAAAAATCTAATCATTTCCTTATCCTAAGCAGACTTCTACATACTTTATTATAAGAAACGAAAACAAGGAAAATAAGAATAAATAAGGCCAGCCACACTTTCCCTTTAAATTACTTTTTAACTCGGACTACTTAAAGAGGCTAATGTAAGCTTAGTACGGTACAGGGTCATTGGTTGAGGCAGTAAGCTTAGTAAGGTACAATAATTGAAATTTAACTTTTATAAGGGTCATTGGTTGAGGCAGAGTTATTTAAGATTTTGAAAGTTAGTATATTGATTTTAAAATTTAGAAGTTAGTTACAAGAAAAAATATTAAGACAATAATAATTTAATTATATATAAATAGAAATATATATTAATTAAATAATAATAATAATTTTTATTTTTTATTATATATATAAAATAAAGATTTAAATTATTGTAATTGTTTTTTTTTTTAATATCTTTAACTTTGTGTTAACTAATTTTAAAATAAGAGGAGTTACATATTGATAGTAAAGATTTTAAAGTAAAAATAATTTATTAAACAAGTGACTTCAATGTCATAAGATTTTTATTCAAAAGGAGGGAGAGACACCAAATCAATATAAAAAAACTCCCAAAAGCATGTGAGAGTACAAAAGGTGTTGAAAGTCCAAATAAAAAGCACTCAAAACCCAAATACAAAAGGTGACGAAAATACAAAGGGTATGTAAGCCAAAAGCTCCAAAATCAATCAATGTTCAAAGGTTGTCTAGAGGTGTCGGGATCTCCAAAGGTGCGAAAATCTTGAAAGATGCTTCAAGAGTTTTATTTGCCAAATTTTACATGAAAGGATGAATTGGTTAGGAATCTATCAAAGGATTGTGGATACTTGGTCAAGTTGAAATATGAGGATTTAGAGCAATCAAAATTTCCTATTCATAAATATTTTATTTGGAAGAATATTTGATCACTAAAGGCTCTTCTTAAGGCCTCAACATTCCTTTGGTTAGCAAGTTACAGGAGAGAATCTACCAAGAAGAGGATATCATGGAATTTATATATATATCTTATGTGAGAAGGATTTAGAAACATTAGACCATTTTTTTCTTCATTGTCCCTTTGCTGCCACCCTTATAGGTTACTTTTTTTTTAATATAAAAATATATTAGGTAGCTCCATCAACCTTGAAAGAGTTGATGAAATGTAAAGTATTATGTATTTTATGGAGGATTGACCTTGCCATTATTTTTTAGAATTTATAACTTGAAAGGAATAATGACAATTTAAAAAATATAATCAAGATCATGTCTAAGTTTGAAATCATTTTATGCCTCTCTTGCAAAATGTTTATAAATATGATGCTCAACATGGAAAGTCTCAAGTATAGTAAAAAGTGAGTAACAACTTGAATAGAGGATTTGAACATATATGGAAGATTAATGTGCGAAAATAAAATTAAAATAATGGATCTACTTTGATTTAGGGTAAAATGAAAATGTCTAAAAATTAGGATTATCAAAATTAATGTTGGTGGTGCTTCTAAAGAAAATCTAGGAAAAGTTGTAGGATGTGATATTTCTAGAAATAATAAAGATAAAATTCTCCTCACTCATAATCATATGGAACTTCAACTAACAACTATGTAGAGGCTAGGGATTTAAATTTCTATATAAAAATGATTGAAATATATTTCTATTCATGGGGATTCATAAATTATCATTAATGCTATCAACAAAACTTGATGTGGGCATTGAATAAAAAATAATATTCTAGCTAATGTTAATAACCTATTATTGGAGGCAATCTCTAAAAAATGTGAGCATATTTATAGAGAAGAAAATCAGTAGTAGATAATTTAGCCAATCACAATGGTCATCTTCATCTTGATAAAATTTAAATTTTAGAAGGAAATTGGCCAAGTGAAAATTTATTACTTAATAAAAATCATGTCAAAGAGCTAATTTTAAAAACATAACACTTAGAGAAGTTGAAGAATATATTTAATTAAAAAAATGAAAAAGAGTTAAGAAAAAACATGTTAGATATGATTTAATTGACCTAACAACAAATTTAATATTGTGGTATTTTGATGGGAATAACCCCAAATAGAAGGCATAGATAACTTTTTTTCGTTGGATAAAAAGAGCAATTCTCACCTCTAGATTTTGAGATTTTACAAACAGATTCAATTCTCATTTTAATTAAGTTGTAATAGCTAGATACCTACATATTTTTCACATAAAAAATTGAATTCTTCATTTTCATTTTTTAGATCTTCAATTTTCTTTGTAAATATAAATATTCCAAAATTCAACATCCTTGACATTTTCTTGTAGAAACCTTCACAATACCAAAGCTTCACCTCAACTATCTATGAACTACATCTTAATAGAGTAATATTTCTAAAACTTTGTGTTATCATAATTTGCTTTACTAGATCTAAACTATTAGTTTCCTTATTAAGACATAAGAGCAACCATAAGAACTATAATAAATAGTTTATATGAAAATACATTAATGTTATAAATTACAACTAGTATTACTAAGGGAAAACATTAAAGTAAATTTTAATCATTAGTTTCCTTCTTAATACATAAGAGCAAGTAGGAGCCTTAAGGGGTTGAAACCATTTGTATCCAGAGAAGGTATTACTCACAAATAATTTATGGATGACACAATTTTGTTGGGGAGACTCTCTATAGTTGAGGTAAAGTAATTGAAGAGGATAATAGATCTCTATGAAAAAGTGTCCCAACAAATGATAAACATGGAAAAGAGTAATGTGTTTTTATAAACACAATAGAGAATTGACAAAGATAAATAGAAATAAAGCTCAAATATACTATTTCAACTCTGCCTTTTATTTACTTGAGCATACCAATGTTCACTGGGGCATGCAAGGATTATATGTAAAATGTGTTGATTGACAAGATCTAGAGTAAATTAGTTGGATGGAAGGGGAATTTGTTGAGTTAGACATGTAAGCTACAACTTCTCAAGAGTACCCTCCAAGCACTCCCTATATATTTATTATCAGTGTTTTAGATCCCATTCAAAGTAGCTATTATAGTAAAAAGTATTTTAAAAAAAAAAATGGGCAAGAATAGAGGAGAAGAGTAGAATTCCATTAGTAGTTTGGGAGAAAGCATGCCAGGATAAATCAAGATAAAGACATGAACTTAAAATAATAAGAGATATGAACAAGGTCTTGGTAGCAAAGTTGGGATGGAGGCTAGTGAAGTAGGGACATGCCTTATGGGAAAGAACTCTAATAGAAATACCTTGACAACCAAGATAATAGTAGATTATTTACCACACTAGATCCATGTTGAGGATCTTCATTATGGAACCATATAGTAAAGGGAAGAATTTGCTTTGAAAATGAACCCAATAAAAGATAGGGAATGGTATACGTGTCTACTTCTAAAATGATGCATGACTAAAAAAGTACCAAGGATGAGGTGTTAGTGAGTATTAAAATAAAACTAAAACAAATTTACAAGAAAATAATAAATAATTATTTAATAATTAAAAAAAATAAAATAAAAGGAGCTAAAAATTCATAATCAATATGAAAAAGATATCCAAAAGCTAACAACTAAATTAAAATCATATTGTGTAAGCCTTAATTTTGCCTACACACCACAGCATTAGTGGCTCCACTTTGACAGTCTACTCTATTTTCTCTTGGCCTCGAAACCACTATAAAACGGGTCGAAACGATCGAGCTTTCTGAAAGGCGTCGTCGACTGTAATTAATTTTCTTGTTTCTTTAGACAAAAGAAAAGAAATGGCTACCATGGAAGTCAGCCGAAGATTGGTGGAGCTGCACTTGATATTTGAACACGCCACCCATGTTCAGGAGGAGACGCTGCAAAAAATACTGCAAGATAACGCCAACTGCGAGTATTTGATCAAGTGCGGGCTAAGAAAAGAGAGTTGCAACAAACAACTTTTCAAAGAATTAGTTCCGCTTAGTGACTATGTTGACATTGACGACACCGTTGAACGTATAGCCCGTGGAGATAAATCTTCCCTTCTCTGCAGCTATCCTGTTCTCTGCTTCTCGATAAGGTCAGGTGATAGACATGATTACTTATTTCCGATTATTTATTTCGATAGTCCTCTCTCTATCTGACGTTAAATTTCTGTATGCGGTTGCAGCTCAGTTACAACCGCTGGACAGTCCAAGAAAATTCTGGTGACGAGAGAATACGAATCAGTGTTTGAAAAAGCTCAGCAATACATGCAAGCGCTGGTTAAAAGGTTAAATAGCATTCATTAGCGTTAAACATTTATTGCTTTTCCCAATTTAATGAGCTAACATCTTTTTCTTTTATTTTCAGGGCCAGTGAATCGTCTGTTACCCCCGCGTTGCGTGAGGCTGGGAAAATATTTTCTGTTTCCGTGGCGGGGAGGCAGTTCGAAACCAAGGGAGGCCACAAGGTGGGATCCGCCCTCACAAACTATTACAGAAGCGAAGGATTTGAAAAGAATTACGACTCTTTGAAATACACGAGCCCCATTGAAGTGGTGCTCGCGGAAGACGGTCCACAAGCGTTGTATTGTCATTTGCTTTGCGGGCTATTGCAGGCTTCGCAAGTTTGGTCCGTCGAGGCCGGTTTCGCTTTCAACGTCGACGCTGTCTTTACTCTGCTTCGCAGCTCTTGGCAGGCAAGCAAAACCTTTTTAACATTTTAAGTGTACTTCCCTTATTATTAAATATTTTAACCTTTAAGGGCAATGGCTGCCTTTCGTACTGTGCAGAGTCTGTGTAACGACATAAGAAGCGGTACCCTGAGCGAAGAAATCAGAGACGACAACGTGAGGATAGCGGTGCTGCGGCTTCTTCGTCCCAATCCCGAATTGGCCGACATTATCGAGAAGGAATGCTCCAAACCTTCGTGGCAGGGAATTGTGAGGAGGCTGTGGCCTAATGTTGTTTTCATACAGTGCAGAGCCGGAGGTCTTCTCATGAAGCCCTACGTATCCCGGATAAATCATTACTCTGGAAATCTGCCAATCTATGGGTTGTCATACGGTGCTTCTGAAGGCGGCCATCTTGCCATATGTACAGAGCCCTCAACTGCTTCAACTCTGTTCACGTTCCTACCGACGACGGCCTTTTACGAGTTCATCCCGTTGAACAAGCTCCAGCAAGATCAGCACTGCGTGGACGAGGAAGATTGGAATTGTAATTTCACGGCAGCCACAAACAAAGAGGGCAACTTAAAAACCGTGGAGTTCCAGGGTCTCCAAGTGGGTCGCTATTACCAACCTGTAATAACTAATTTTCAAGGTAAATTTGAATTTGCTTAAAGTTTTGACGAGGTTACTTCAATACAGTTGCAGTTTTCTGTTGCTATAGATCGGTTCTGATGTTATTGGAAACAAGTGCAGGCCTTTACAGGTACAAGCTGGGGGACGTGATCAGGATCGCGGGATTCAATGGAGACAGTCCCGTATGTGAATACGTGTGTCGCAACAACGTAATTTTGAGCGTGAACACGGACAAAACCGACGAAGGAGAACTGCAGAAGGTGATGGAGAAGGCGTCGGCGTTTCTGAAAGAGAAGGCAGGCATCGAAATTTTGGAATACACGACCTGCGTGGAGCACTCTTGCAGCCCCGGCCATTATGTTGTGTTCGTCGAAATTGATTTTGAGATGGATCAAACCAATCCAAATGAGGAAATGGGAGTTATAATGCAAGAGTGTTGCTGCTTGTTGGATTCCTCCTTCAACCACGTTTACAAGAATGGCCGAAAGGCGGGCAGGATTGGAGCACTGGAGCTTCGGATTGTTAGAACAGGAACATTTGACAAGATTTTGAAGCATCGATTGGAAAGGGGGGCTAACATGAGCCAATACAAGCCTGCCAGATCCATCGTATCCCCTGCCCTACTTGAAATTCTGGAGAATGGATTGATCACAACATATAAAAGCACCGTGGCCTCTTGGACTGTGTATGAGGACTAGTAATAACGCCACTGTGTGTTGAATAGAGTAGATGCATTGTGTTTGAGTGGCTTCTGCTTAATATCCGGTGATGATCCTGTAATATTAGCTCTAATTTAGTCGTTTGTTAAATGGAGGAATCATCACGATCTTTACATGTGTTGTTTGAAGATCCAAAATCACTAAGTGGCAACGAAAGAGGGTAATAATCAAGCAAATTACTTATTAACAATAGATTATTCATTTACTGCAAGACATCTAATAAAAAAGAATGAATATATGATAAATTTGATTCAGGTAGCAGATGTTACATTAGAAGTGAGTATTAAAAATGAGATGATTGAGCATGATATAATGGTTCTTAAAAGGAGAGGGTTAATATGTAAGTTTCATAACTCATGCTAGGGTATTTGGAGATTCAAAATTAGATCAAGTGGAAGTGGGGATTAAATTCAAATTACTATGTGACTTTTCTTCCTAAAGTTTTTTTTCTTGTCATATTTTCTAATTTAAAAATTAGGGATAAAATAATGGTTGGTAGCCCATGGTTTAGGGGAAGAGATGCACTTTATTTGGGACCATCGAATCAATCTTTTCCGTTGAGACAAAAACCATGAAGAAGCTTTCAAAATGGGCTAGGCTTTTTGGACTTCCATATCAACTTATAAATAAGGATGTTTTGAAGAATATTGGAAATACCTTGAGGGAATTCATACGGGAAGAATTAACTACTAAGAAGAAAAATCATGCTATAAATACCCGAATATCTGTTGTTATGGATAATTCAAAATCTTTACCATAATCCATTAAGATTAAATATAAATCAAGAGAATGGGGTCAACAAGTAGATTATGAAAATATCACATTTCATTGCCACAATTGTTATGAGATTGGGCACATGTCATGATTTTGCAAAGTAAAAACTATAAAGAGAGAGATAAAAAATTCTAGCTATGAGATAAACTTAAGATAGAGCAAGGAAAGTATACAATAATAGAAACTAGATCAGATCAAGGATATTCCACTATAAAAGAATAGGAAATTAAATCCTATCTACAATATCATTTTTAAATTTTAGAAGGAATTAAATGTGCAAAAGAATATGCAAAGAGAAATCCTAAAACATGAAAGAGATTGAAGAGAAGATTGAAGAGATTGACGAACATGAAAGTATTGCTAAGAATGAAAAAAAAAGAAGAGGAAGACCCAAGAAGCAAAAACAAAGAGAAAAAAACCTAGAGGGATATTGATATGAAAAAAAAAAGCAAATATCACAAGTGCTAACAATAAGTGGGGCTAAACCCATAAATAAAAACAAAAACTAACAATGAATATTTTATTTTGGAATATTTTGGAATGAATAAGAACCCTAAAAAAAAGGTATTAAGAAATTATGACATTTTTATAGACTATATTTATAGATATAGAAGTTGGGCAACAAATATTTTATCCATTAGTGGTGTTGAATTTCATCTTGATAGAATTTGAATTTCAAACGATATATGATATAAAAGGAGTTGATTGTGAAAACTTAGCAGTTTGAGGAAGATGGAGAATATCTTTGATGGAAAGGAAAATTTGGATATGCTTTAATTAACTTGTTAGAAATGTAATGATAGCAACGTAATGTTTTATTTTTGTGTGCTATGATTATAGGAAGAATCTAGATTGTTTGATAAGACTATTCAAAATTATTCTACAAATGACAAATAATTACATGTATTGTTATCATCCATCAAAATGTGGAAGTATTATCTCATGGAAAATATCATTTTGCATATAAAAAATCAACCTATATAGAACCTTTAGAACCAAGTGAGTGACAATAGTGTATGCATTTTAAATGGATGGGGATTTTCCAATAATTTTAAAATTTTACTACTTGCAGGGTGTTGATACTATAATCATTGCTTTATTGTGTAGATATCTCAATTATAAAATAAGTTTTGTTATCTAGGTAGATATATTTATACATTATTAGTTCTTCAAAGAATATGATCAAGATTAAAACTATTGATAGTTTTATTATTAGCTAGTATGTCTAACACTTGTAAACAAAGATATTTGGTTGATTATCATATTGTTGATGAGTTACTTGTGAAGTTGGAAAATTTGACATTCTCACTAGGATCTCAAGAATGCACTTCGTAAGAGATGTTCATGCTTCTCTTATAATTGGTCATTTCCAATGAAGAAAATAATTTCTAATTTCTAGACACATGTATTTTGTATAGCCCTACCAAGCCAAATTACAAGTATTTGGGATTGTACGTACCACTATTGATTTTATCTAGAAGTTTTAGACTATATTCATGGATGTTTTAAGTCGACTACTCACAAAAATGTAAAATAATAAATTTGTTGGAAATAATAATTTCAATCATATATGCACCTTGGTTCCATGAAAGAAGAACTTTTTGGGCAATATGTTGCTCGTGGGATTTTTGCGTACCTAGGAGTTTGGTTTATATTTCTCAAAATTATTTTTATAAATAGTGATTATTAATTTCATAATACCTAAATATTCTACTTTAGAAGGACTTATGCTTACCAACTTGAAGAATCCCATAACATTGCACTCTTAAACAAGTGGAAAAATAAAAAAATTGTGAACAAGATTTTGGTTAATATTCTTTGAAGTTACAATTAAAAGAATCCAAATATCTTGGATGATAGTTTACCTATATTTCAATATGCTTGCAACAAGACAATCTATAATATCCAAAATATATTACAATTTTAAGATTGTTATCATTCAATTCCTAGCCTAGTATTTTATTTGGTATATGCACTCACCTATTTGTAGAATTGGATAATAATAAGTCTAGGCAAATAAATCTAACATATTCTTGGAGACAATCAAATTGATTCATAAAAGAGTACAAAGTAATTCAAAGAAGAATAAATCCAAGTGCAAAGTAAGCGATGAAAAATATATACTACACTATAATTTTAAGGCCCTTTGGTATAGCTGTATTTGGATAAATAAGGATCCAGGGATTCACTCAAAGACTAAATCACATTGAAAAATACCTCTTGTCACATATTTAAGTAAATAGTAAATCATGTTATTTTGAATTGGATATCCTACCATATATGATAGTATACTTAAGACTAAATCACATTGAAAAATACCTCTTGTCACATATTTAAGTAAATAGTAAATCATGTTATTTTGAATTGGATATCCTACCATATATGATAGTATACTTAATTATGAGTGCAAATAATTTGAAGTTGTTTTAGTCTTCTATGTTTGATGATGGACAAGAAGAGTGTGTTTTACCATTACTCAAAAATTTGGTTATGAGTAAATATACTCTTTTAGATCAAGATAACATTTTATAAAGATAAAATTGTATCCACGTGACAATTTAGAATTAAGGCCTATGTGTCAAACAAATCAAAGGCATAATACAAATCACATAGATAAAATATTTTAAAATAATTTGTTGCTTTAATAGTTATTGAGTGATTAGCATCATGAGGTCCTGGATGTGGTTTTATGGAGGATAACTCCCTTAACCAACATGCAAAAGTAAAAAAGTTATGCTTTAGAGTTGTTCAACATAAACAAGGTATAACATAATATTTTCTATAAGAATGAAACTTTATTTACATATAATGCAAGTATAAACTTATTATAGAATAATGCAAGTGTAAACTTATTATATAATAATGCAAGTGTAAAAGAGACATTTACTATTCCTTATAAAAATCCTTGAATGCTCTTCAATATTTGGTGTTTGGGCCACTCCTTCATGACTTTAATATTTGTTGTGTCGACATGTACACCATCTTTGGTCACAATTTGACCTAAATACTCCACCTCAATTACTCTAAATGTGCACTTAGATTGTTTAATATACAATTGATTTTGTTGTAGAACGTCCAATACCTATTCCACATGTTGTAGGTGCTCTTCACATGTCTATTGTATAATACCATGTTATTAAAAAATACCAATGTAAGTTTTCATAGATGGGTTCTTCAAAAGTGGATGGTGCATTAGTGAGGCCAAAGGGTATAACTAAGAACTCCTAGTGCCCCTCACGAGTTCTAAAAATTGTTTTGGTTGTCCTTATGAATGCATATATGATGGTACCCTAACCTAAGGTCTAATTTGGTAAAGTGTTGATCACCATGCAGTTTGTCTAATAATCCATCAATCACAAGGATGCAGAACTTATCCTTGATTGTGATATGATTATCTTCACAAGATTCCACACACATTCTCCATGATCCACCCTTCTTTCTTACCAATAAGACTAGGCCTGAAAAAAGACTCAAACTTGAAGAAATTAGGATTATTTCCAACAATTCCTTCACCATCTACTCAATCTCATTATTTTGGTGATAGAAGTACCTGAACAACCAAATTTTTGGAGGTCAACTCCCAGGTAACAAGTTGATCCTATGATCTTCTAATCGACTAGGAGTTAAATATTTAGGTTCATCAAAGACCTAGTTAGAATGGATAACAAATCTAAAGGTATCCATTTATCCTATATGGTACATAGATATATTTTATAAAATCTACCCAATATTACCCTATGACCCTTCTTCATCAGTCTTTGCATCTGATGGGATGTTCTTATTTTAGGTTTTCCCTCTTTTACTCACTGAATGATGTGTATTTTGTCATTAACAATAAATTGCATCTAACATTTTGACAAGTCCCACAACACCAATCCCAAAGTTCTTAGCCAAGGGTAGCCCAAGACCATGTCCACTCCAACCAATGGGATTGCATAGAGATCGTTCTGACATTGATAGTCACCTATGAACATGTGGATATTTTGACACCTCCTAGTACAAGTCGTAATAACCTTGTTAGGAATTTTTATCTTGATTTGATCATGGTCATAATTGAAATAATTTGTGTTTTTGTCTATCCTAGGATCAATAAAGTTATTTGTTTTGACCACATCTAATAGTATCAAAACCATATGCCCTTTGAGAAATCCATGAAATGTCATGCACTAAGGTGTCAATATTCCTACGATAATATTCAAAAAAATGGTGGAAGTTTCTTCTATGAGAATGTTGGTTGGAGGTTCTACTTCTACTAATTCTAATTGATCTTCTATTGAATCTATAAATTTATCTCCTTGTTTGTAAAAGAAGATAAGGTATTGTTCATATCCAAAAGATAGATGCATTGATATAACTTTAAACTCTTATATAAAACTTCAGTTCAAACCATAATAAAATATGTGTGAAATAAAACTACACTAATATTTTTAAATAATGTGGAAAGTCACATATGGTCAATAATCTAGAAGATAGTTCCCTATCACGTTAACCACTATAAACTTTGTTCTCATAGCTACAAATGTGACGTGGACTAATATCAAACGAATGGTTGAACGGTGGAGGATTTTGCTTTCAAATAGACATCATTCACTTTCATCAATCACAAACGCAATTTAGTGGAAATTAAATAATAATGGTCAAATCACTTAACCTTTTGGTGGACTTTGAATGGATTTTAAATAATATTCATGGGTGTTAAGCAGGGATAAGTCGTAACGTTCCTTTGACTGTTCATATTTGTATGGCCATACTGACCTTGTTCACGTTGGGTAGAATTCACTCTGCTAAGGAGCTAAGGGAATGTTGGGCTTTCTCACATGCTTAAATAAGTCGAATCAATTATAAGATTAAATTTCAAAGGACATATGTTTAATTTCTAACAACATTGACAAATTATATCGATGTAGTTAATATGGGATTTAAAGCATGTTTGATTCGGCTATATTTTGTTTAGTGTTTTTTTAATTTATTCGGTCTTGTTTTTTTTTTCTGGGAGTTTGTTTTTGTGTGGAACAATGTGAAATTAAAACAATGTTTGAGTGTTGTTAGAAAAACTATCGAAAATTATTTTAAAAATTTACATATTAAAAACTTAAATGTTTTTTTAAATATTTATTATTTATTAATATAATAGTAGAAAATGTGGTTCACTTAATGTTAGAAGATCATTTTTAAATAAAGTTACTAGTTTTGTTAGATGTGTAAAATGCAAATAATAATTTTTTTTTTTCGTCAAAAAATTTGTGTAAAGAAAAGATATTATGTTAAAATTTAAAATGTATTGTTTATTTATCAAATGATATTAGTTAAACTGATTAGATTTCTCAACTTTAAAGGATGGGATCTAGGTTTAAATCTTGCTAATGATACATGCATAATTATCAAGTTGTTGTAATACCACTATGTGATTATGATGTCATATGGATGGGACCCATTTTAAACCCATATAACCCATTGAAAAATAAATGTATTATATATTCAAGAGAGACATAGGCATACAAATATGAAAAGTTATATTTTTGGCGTGACTTAAGTGGATGACAATATGAATAAATACATGAGAAAACTCTTGTATGTATGGGTGGTCACATCTCAATATTTGCTTTTAATCTAGATCCTTTTGCAGGAGGTGCTTTTAATTTTATTTATTGACCTCATGATGTTCCAATTCCACACATTGACATCTTTACCTTTGAGGGTGTCAATCCACATGGGTGGCTGGTCAAGATGGATAGCTTCATTGATTTACACCTTGTTCTTGAAGAAGATCATGTCACATTAGCTACTACTAAGTTGGGAACCCATTCTCATTAGTGGTTGTTATAGGAGTTTTGCCAACTAAAAACCTCTCTTTTATGACCTAATTTTAAAAAATAATTCCTATAAAAGTTTGAAAAAGAATCTTCTATATCATATGAAATAATGTAAACAAAGCAAACAAAAATAATTAAGGACTATTACAAAAAGTTCATAAATCTTCTAAACTACACCTACTAATTAGATCTAGCAATACTAATTTTAGCTTTTCGCCATAATCTTAAGAATAAAATTTGGTAAAAAATCGACATGCTTGACACTATATCCTCAAAGATGCTTAATGCTCAACATATTAACTTTGCCAATAAAATAAAAGCTCTAGGATCTCAATTTCCAACCTTCATGTGACTTCGAAATCCTTACTTTAATAACCACAATAACATAGACTCTCATGTTTTTTAAATAATAAGCCAAATCACATATGGTCAATAATTTAGAAGATCAAACTAAAGATATTTCGGTGTCATGTTATCCATGATAAACTGAGTTTTGATATCTAAAAAACATGATGGAATGGTGTCGAATGGGTAGTTGAACGATTTGGGATTTTGCTTTCAAACAAACATCATTCAGTGACGTCAACACAGACGACATCTAGTGGAAATTAAATAATAGTGGTCAAATCACTTAACCTTTCGGTGGACTTTGAATGGATTTTAAATTATATTCATGTGCACGGGTGTTAAACAAGGATAAATGCACGGGTGTCAAAACAGGAATAAATGGTAACGTGCCTTTGACTGTTTGATCATTTTGTATGGCCATACTAACCTCGTTCACATTAGGTAGAATTCATAGTAACGTGGCCTTGACTGTTTGATGATTTTGTATGGCCACACTAACCTCGTTCACATTAGATAGAATTCACTATGCTGAAGAGCTAAGCGAATGCCCTAGTTCACATTACGTAGAATTCAATGGGTCGAGGAGCTAAGGGAATGCTCTGATTGCATGGCAATAAGGACGTGCAAAGTCGAATCAATTCTAAGAAAATAAAACCCTTTTCATCCCAATTATCCAGACAATACTATGCTTTCTCCTATGGATTTTAAATAATATTCATGCGCACGGGTGTTAAACAGGGATACATGGTAACGTGCCTTTGACTGTCTGATCATTTTGTATGGCCATACTGACCTCGTTCAAATTAGGTAGAAGGATAAATTATATAGATGTTAACACATAAGTTAATATCACAGAATCCCTTTGAAATCATTATATCGAAGAAATTAAACGTATGATCCTTTGAAATCATTATATAGTTAACACATAAGTTAATATTAGTCTTCATAAGTTAATAAATTAAACATATCGATATAATTTATTTGAGATCATTAAAGATATTAACACATAAGAAGACTTAAAAATTTAATTTTTTAAACTAACTAAAACTTATCACTATCAAGGATGTAATGAAATTCAACAATAAAAATCTGTCGAGCAACGGATAAAGTTCCATGTTACACCATGATCCACGATCGTGTCAAAGCAGGTCAAGGACAGAATCATTCCCCATCACAAAAATAAGCATTTAGATATTTTAATGATATATCATTATTTAAATTATCTAAGTGAAAATAATTTAAATAATGATTTAAGTTAATTAAATTCTTGGTGTTAGTCTTTCCCTTGGTGTTTTTAATTTGGGTGCTTCTTCGGCTTTTTATTTTCTTCTCGATGGATGTTTTCTTGTGTCAATCTTTTTTCCTCGGTTTTCTAAATCTGTTTTTAGAGTCTGTCTTCATTAAGTGGAAACTTCCTTTCCTTGTGGTCTATGTTGGGTTGGTTTTTTTCGTGTCTCCTTTTGGTCCTGTGTGGTGGCAATGGAAGCTTGTTTTGAAGCTTCATTGGATGATTATCTCGTTTTCGTTTGTCTTTTTTTCTTGGGATGAATTCTTGGGTGGTAATTGTCAGGTGCGACAGTTCTCATAGATTGTTGTGGCTCCTCATTTTGACAATGAGGTCTTTTTCCGAGGTATTGTCTTGGTGTCAAAAAAATTTGTGGCTTCCACTTGCATTCTTGTGCTTGTCTTGGGGAGTGGTTGCTCTGTGTCAGGTGGCTTTCTTTGCGGTTGCCAAATGTTGTGGCTTGAGGTGGGGTTCCTATCCTTCCCCCTCTATTTGGCGCTTTGGAAGTTGTTCAATGTTAGAAGGTGGTTTTGGATTCTTTTCCCTCTCTCACGAGCCTTGTTATTGTGAACTTTCTCTGATGTTCGGGGTCTTCTTTCTTCTCCTAAAGACCTTTCTTATATCGAAAATCGATTGGATATGTGTTGTTCTTGCTATGGTGTTTCCCGGTGAGCTTGGGTTCCCTTGGTTGTTGAGTTTTGAGAGCAACTATAGTGGCTCAACCTTGACTACTAATGTGGTGGATGTCTATTTCTTCTCGGGTTCGCTATGGAGTCTTTTGTGGTATTCCAAGTTGTAGAAGACGGTGGGGTGTAGTAAAGATTTGAATATGAGAAAGGCTAAATTGTACAATCCCAAATCGCGATCCACTAAATCCTGGTTGGAACCCTAGACACTTGTTTTATGGAAAAGGTTCCCAACCATATATGTTTATAAGCCATTTGTTCCTAATAATGTGGTATATTTACAAGTTTTTCATGATGATATACACATTAATGATTTTATGACTATGTAGAATGAATTTTTTGATATTATTTGTGATGAAAGTGATGAAGAAAAATTAAAGAATGTTATTAGAGAGCCTGTAGAGGTCATACAACTGAAGATCAACAGGATCCCTAGGGAGTTGGTATCTTTAGAGAGCTTGTTTGATGACTTTGATAGAGCATATAAACCTCTAGTTCAAGATTTTAAGATTGATGAAGTTAATATTGGAAGAGAGGAAGAGCCTAAGATTGTTAGGATCAATAAAGCCCTATTAAGAAAAGAGAAGCAACAATATATCAAGTTCTTGAAAAAGAACATGGGTGCTTTTGCTTGGAGCTATGAAGATCTGAAGATCTTTAATACAAAGATAATGACTCACATAATACCTCTTCAAAAAGCCTTTCAGGAAAAAACAAAGGAAGCTCAATACCACTTTGCATCCAATTATATAGAATGAAGTGCAAAAGTTAATGGATGCCAAGATAATCATGAAGGTGAGATTTTCTACTTGGTTGGCAAACCTAGTTCTAGTTTTAAAAAAAGAATGGTGAGATCAGGCTTTTTGTAGATTTCAAAAATTTAAATAAAAAAATAAATATCCACTTCCAAATATGGAGTAATTGCTTCAGGTAGTGGTTGGGTCATCAAGAATATCTTTGTTGGGTGGATTTTTAGGTTACAATCAGATTGTCCTAAATCCAGAAGATAGACACAAAACAAATTTCACTACACTATGGAGAACATTTGAATATCTCAGGATGCCCTTTGGATTGATGAATGCAGGGGCAGCATTTCAGAGAGCAATGGATGTTGCTATTAAAGGATTGATGTTCAAGATAGTGGTAATATATCTTGATGATATTGCAATTTTTTTAAAGAATCCTGAAGATCATTTTGCACATCTAAATCAAGTGTTTGATTGGTGCAAGGAGTTTGACATATATTTGAATCCTAGAAAATATGTGTTTGGGGCCACACAAGGTAAACTACTTGGACATATTGTTTCAAAAAATGGAATTAGCATTGATCCACAAAGAGTAGAATCCATTGCTAAAATTCCTCCTCCTAAGAATCTTAAGGGAGTTAGATCATTATTTAGAAAGATTAACTTTATTAGGAGGTTTATCCTTGATTTTGCTCAGATTTCCAAGCCAATAAATGACATGATCAAGAAAAATGGAGAAATAAGGTAGACAGAGGAAAATAATACAACTTTTTAAAAAATCAAAGATGCAATTACTAAGGTTCCAGTATTGATTTGCCCTTATTACTCCAAATATTTTAAAAGGCCCATAGCTCAACACTAGATCATTTCAAGTATATATTTGGGTCTAATAAGGTAATAGCTTGTATCCCCTACATTGCTATTAAATATATTTTCACTCAGCCTTAACCCTTAGGTAGTCCTACAAGGTGGATGTCCAAATTACTGTAGTATGATGTGGAGTTCAAGGCAATGCAGATTATCAAAGGACAAGGACTGTCTAAGTACTTGGCCAATAAAGAGGGAGAAGATATGAATAACACTTTTGCAGTAGATGAGCAGCAAGAAACTAGAGCAATTGATAATTATGATTGTAGATGGTATGATGACATAATATTCTACCTCAAGAACTTGTCATTTCAGAGAGACATGTCCTAAAATAAAAGGTCTATCAAGAAATTGGCTCAAAGGTATTACATTCAAGAAGGTAGACTATATTGGGGGCATCTAGATGAAGTGTTGCTTCTCTGTTTGTTTGAGAAATAAGTCCCTCAAATGCTGAAAGAATATAGTTTTTGTGGAGGCCAATTTGCTCCAAGGGCCACTACTCACAAAATCATGAGAGTTGGTTATTATTGGCCCTCATTGTTTAAATATTTCTACCATTGTGTTAGAAGTTGTCATAACTATAAAATTTTTGTAGGGAAGAAAAATTTTCCAACCATGCCCTTGAAGCCAGTGATTGTAGAAGCTCATTTTGCTCAATGGAAAATAGATCTCATAGGTGATATTAACCCCAATTCCTTTGGAGGTCACAGGTGGATCATCACAACAATAGACTATTTTACCAAGTGGGTAGAAGCAGCACCTCTCAAGAAATATACTACATGGGTGGTCATCAAGCATTTGGAAGAGCAAATATTGACAAGATTTGGGGTCCCTAAGAAGTTAGTTATAGACAATGGTAACTACTTCACTTCTTTTGAGATGATTGAATTTTGTGCTAGGTACAACATAGAGATTTCTCATTTTGCAAACTACTATTCTCAAGGGAATGGATTAGTAGAATCCTAAAAAAAAATTGATCACAAGAATCAAAAGAGCATGGGCAAGAACAACAGAAGTTGGGATAGTGAACTGAATTTTGCTCTATGGGCTAATAGAATATCTGTCAAAATAAGCACAAGAAAATATCCTTATGAGCTAGTTTATGGTGAGGATGCTCTATTGCCCCCTCAAGTAGAAATTCATGCTTTGTCTTTGCTTTTGCAGGATCATGAAAATCCAAATGTCTTGCAAAGAAGACTTGATCAAATGGTGAGGTTGCAGGAAGATAGAAAAGATGCATTAATGAAGATGATTGAGCAAGCTCATAAAGCTTCACAGTTGTTCGATAAGAAGGCCATATGCAAACCTTTTTAGGAAGGAGATATAGTTTTGTATTGGGATCCTAAGAATGACAAGCATTGGGAAAAAGGAAAGTGGGAACCAAAATGACTTGGTCCCTATCAAATCCTTCAAATGGTAGGCCAACATACTTACAAGTTGCAAACTTTGGATGGCAAGAAATTTTTAATTCCTATCAATGGCCAGCATTTTAAATTGTATCATGTTGTACAAAGGGCTTGAGAAGCCACAAAACAAAAGTGTGTTTCATTCCTTATGTGATTAAGCAGTTCTTTTAGGTGATTAAGGAGTTTCTACAGGTGATTAAGTAGTCCTTTTAGGTGACTAAGGTGTTCCCTTGTAGGTGATTAAGGTGTTTTCTATAGGTGATTAGGCCAATTTTTATATTTTTTGTCTATTAGCGATTTTGGAGTTCTGAGGTGATTCATTGCCCAACAATTTTTTCATTATTTGTCCCAATCGGAGCCTGTGTTGGATCCTCGAAATCCAACTTGTTTTACCCCTAGTTTTTTTGAAAATTTTGGTGTCCTGTGAGTCCCCTACATTTTTGCCCTAGTCTGCCTCCGTTCAATAAATTTTTAGGTCCTTGGGTCCTTTCTAGGCCTGCCTCGCCTTCCAAAAGTGTCTTTGAAAATTTTTGTGTCGTCGAAATCAGGTCCCAATTTTGATCTTTTATCATAATTTTTTGGACTTTAACAAAAATTTAATTAATTATTTTTTAACCTCTACGGTCTTACATTTAATTAAATATATATATATATATATATATATATATATATAAAGAATGTTTGATTATATGTTTAATTAGATATTTAATTAATTTTGATTATTTTTAATTGAATTTATTTAGATATTTATTTAAATGTTTAATCAAACTTTATATATAATAATATTTTAAATAATTAAAGTGATTATTATATTTTATATTATATAATATATATTTATATTATATATTTATTTAAATAATTAAAAAAAAAAAATTGGTTAATGTCCCATCGATCGACCATAAGAGGGGGTTGGTCGATGGCCCCCCCTCCAAAAAAACAAAAATCAACCGACCATGAGCAAGGGTTGACCGATGTCTGTCGGCTGATCATAAGAGGGGGCATCGACCGAAATAAAAAACAAAGTCGGCCGACCCTGAGAGGGGGTTGACTGATGACCCCCCTCCATTTTTTTTATTATTAATATATATATATATATATATATATATATATATATAAAAGGGGTAAACCAATTCCCTTTATAAAGGGAATTTTTGGCCTTATTAGAAGGCCCACGTGGGCCATTCTCTTTGATGGCCCACGTGGCCTTTTTATATAATATTATATTTAATAAATAAACCATGCATTTAAATAAATGAATAATATAATAACATTATTATTATTTATTGGTAATAATAGTTTATTATTATTATTTAAATTTTGATAATAAAAATTAAAATTGGCTAAGGTTGAAACTTTAATTTTTTGAAGTCATTTTTGGATCATTTTCGAGACAAATGGAGATGTTTTTGATCAATGGAGACCACTACCAGGCCATGAAGGAGAACCATTTAATGCAAGCAATATGGTGGATCAATTCTAGAGGCAGTTATAGTTTTATGGGCCATCACCCGATTTTTAGTAACAGTTGCAGTTATGAGCCATCACTAGAGTAGTTGCAGTTTTGGCAATTATGGGTCATCATCAAGCTTTGAACAAGAACCAATATACAAGCTATATGAGATGGCGGTTGCAACAACTTTTAGCATCAGGTTTTGTGTGTAGTAATTTTACAAGAAGTATATCAGAGTGTCATCCTTGTCAGTTATATTTTCTTTTGTGTCTTGTTCAGTCACCCCATTTTCTTCCCTATCACTATGCAGGTTTTGCTAAGGAGGTGTCCAGTTTGCTAAGATCATTTCTAGTGACTGAGATTGGAAGCTAGGAGGTCCTTTGTTACATCATGTGAACGAAGGGTTGTAGTTTTCTGTTACATTATTTGAACGGAGGCTTTGTTTATACTTGCTTAGTGAGATCTGATTACATTGACCAAACTCCACTGTAATGATTTTTTGATCAATGCTATCCTACTTCTTCCTTTTAGAAATATTATGCACAATTTTTCTTGTTGTCCCATTTATGTGTTACATTATTTAAATGTGTAAGTGGTGTCTTCTCTCATTGGCATTTTAATCATCTTTGTTACATTATTTGAATTTATAAGTTGTGTCTTCTCTCATTGGCATTTTAATCATCTTTGTTACATTATTTGAATGGATGTGATTGAATCGGTTTTATCTCCTCCCCCTTCTTTCTTCATCATCCTTTAAGTCTGGCTACAATTACCCAATGGATAAGACACCGGTCTGCTACTTGAAGCATTAGCTGGGAGTTACTCTAAAGCTTGGTCATTTTTAATATTGTAGTTTTACTTTGTTTTTGTTAATTTGGATGAGCATGAACATAGTATTATAGGCTCACCTCCAAGGTGTCCTTACCTTACTTAATCTATCTAGAGTATTTGTGATAATTTTATCCTGAGAAAAAGAGGTGGATCCACTAGAGTCCACAATGTTGTTAGTGAACCAGTGATTTTCTTGTGGCATGACAACCCCAAATATTTAAGGACGTATAAAATCACCACAACTAGAAACTTTGTACTCAACCAAATACTTTTCTAGGTCTAGGTATTATTGATCCTCTTACCTAGAGAAAAATTTTAGCTACAAAATGGGTTTCTAGAGCCATCACTAGGGATGAAATTTGGAAACACCTATTCTTATACAAAATTTCCCAAGCTACTCACAAGGTAAATAGAAAGAAACCCCATGGGAGGATAAGGTCCTTAATGTATCATACTTGTTAAAGGATATATTCCTCTTTTCCATAACAAAAAGCTTGACAATCAATTTTTCATTTATTGGTTTGGCAGTATCACTTCTTACATCATGGTTTAAGCATTGATCTAAATAGTATTTGTTGGAGTAAATTTATCCTCTATAATGATAAACCTTTAGCTTTGGGTAGTGCTCTTTGAGGAATATAATTTTTTAAGAAAGGTATAAACAGAATAAGATATATTTGGGATTCATGCAGTTGCTCAATTCTCACATGGACTCAAATACATAATTATAATTCTCTTTCCTTTTTGTTTAAGGATTCTTATAGCTTCATTGTGGCTTCCATTCCTTGTGAGGTCCTTATAAAGTCGGGAATAACTACTTACAATATATGGACTGACTGCAGATGGCTTAATGACCATAGAATCTCTTCCATGAAATCCAATTAGATCTACAAAAGTCTTTTGTGTCCTTTATCATTGGACTCTAAGCTCAAAGTAAAGTGGCAATTCAATTTTATCAATATCCAATGGAAGTCTCTTGCTACTAAAATTTGGAAAGTTCCCATTGAATCCAAAATTTAGCTTCTTGGATGGTAGGTTCTGCATAAAAAAATTCTAACTTTTGAAAGTCTGGCTCCGATTTTACATATTTCCCCTCAATGCAAATTTTGTAATGCTTCAAAAATTCTTATTCACTTGTTTTGATTTTGTGACATGGCTAAACAATTTTGGGATGGTTTTTTACACTTTTTTATTCCCCTCCTTCACTAGATCTTGTAAGCTTGCTTTGGTTGGTTTTTCCTAACAGGATCATCATCCCAAACTCTAGGATGTTTGTAGACTCATTCTTCTCAAGCATATTTAGAAGTTCAAATGTAGAAAGGTTTTTACCAGCTCCACTCCTCCATGGGATATTGCTTTAGTAGACTTAAAGTTTGATCTTTTATTACATTTGGGACACATTCATTCCCATGTTTTTGGAGCTTCCAACACACTAGGAAATGCTACCAATAGACTTCATCAAGTTTTTCACATGATCTAAGATCTTCAAAAGTTGTAGTAAGAAACAAAAAATAAGGCAATAAACAATGATGAACCAGTTCAAACTCATTACTTCTATTTCTTCCTTGAAGACTTTAGAATATATAATGGAGGATATGATTAGAATTTCTCCACATGAAAGGCTCCTCCATGGATGAGTGGGATAGTAGGCATATTGCAGTAGAATAAAACTATAGTCTCTTTATCGCTATTAGCTTATATTCTTATGTGTACTCAGTTATAGATGTACTACTTATCCAACTCATTTTATGTTTTTATTAGTGGATGGCGCTAGCATCATATTATTGTAATTTTCTAGTTGATGACATAATATAATCTAGCTTTTACTCAAAAAAAACTTCAACATGTACAATTTTAAAATATGCAAATAATTGGTTAAGCTTATTGGCTTGAGAGTGTAGTGAGAGAAACTCTTCATAATTTACATGAAATTTCCTAGTGGTTTTATTAACAATAATAAATGAATATAAAACAACTTGAATATGTTAACACTCAAACACAAAGAAGCTTCTAACCCATTAATCAATGCATGATACTTAGCTTTATTGTGGGTATTATTCTCATCACTACCTATTATCCAATTTTATTACATAAGAACACTTGTAGGATCCTTTAGAACATAAAATTTCCATGTCAGAGAACATGTCTTATTTGTTTACAATATTGGAAAGATAGTCATATTTTTCAAATTTTTTGTAAGTCTAAAACTAAAAAATAATTAGTAAATGGAAAAAAATAATTAATGTATATATATTTATATAATGTAGATCAATGAATCCTACATTTTGGATCAACAAGATGTAACAAATGATTCTATTTTTTCTAAAATAATACATGACTCAAACTATGAAAAATGATATTTTTCTCTTGATGGACCATTTCCTATTATAATAAAGCTTGATGGAATAATAAATTCAATAAAGGATATTTTACATGGAATTTTATGTAAGAATGGAAAGCTATAGCAATAAACAACCATTGGTAAATATGACAATGGAAGCAACACATGTAAAGACCCAGGTATTGAGGATAACCAATGCAAAGAAAATGGCTTTGTATAGAAAGTGCTATCATGTAGATCCCATTGGTTATGGTTTAGAAGTTTCAAGAGAAGAAAATTCTCATATGATACATGCAAGGGATAAGTGCATATCTATATAAAGGATGTGTTCACCATCCTGATTGATATCTTCTTTAGTTGAAACTAGTTTAAATTCCTCTAATCACATGTCTATTTCATATTTTTACTTATTTTTTAGTACGTTTGTTTAATATTTTTGTCTATAATAAGTTTGAAGTACATACAAGAGCATGGTCTTATGATCATAAGTATTTTGTCCATAATAAATCCTATAGACGTAATGTGTTTATTTTTTTATATAACCATTGAATCATAGTGGTTTTATATTATCTTTTTTACATTATCCATACAAAACCTCCTTCAAAACACTATATTAATTTCAATATTATTAACTTTGAAATGTATAATCTTAATTTTACTTCGTTCATAATTATATTACATGCAATATTATTTTTAATAAATTGCCTTATATTATAATAGGTAAAGTTAAATTTTGTATGATTATATTATTTTTATGATTTTGAACAAAATTCAAACCACATTATTATTGTAGTGAATTATCGCTACACTTAGGAAGGAGTAAGGCATTTATACCTAAATATTGGAGGCAAAACCTAGTAGAAGATCAAATCACTCAAGGACCATACGAAGGCTCAAGAAGGACATACCAAAGCTTCAAAGAAGAGCACAGAGCACAACAAATATAGAAACTCTGATGACTGGACCTCCCTTAATAAATTTTTTAACCAAAATTATAATAAAAATTGTAAGTCTTTGATGTAAATCATAACCAAAATAAAGGTTTGGTCCGAGGACACCCTAACAGACCAATCAACTAGATACATCCAGCCAATAGTTACCACTAGAACAACAAGATAAAGTAAGAGGGAAAGACTACCATGAGGAAATCCAATCAGACCGAGGGATGATTGATTCTGGTCACACTACTCCGAATCTCCATAAATGGTGCAAAGGTGTACAATTCCATGGATATGTGGATTTTTCTCTATAAAGAGGTACTATATTTAAGACACCATAATTAGACCTCCAAAGCAGTGACCATGGATCTAAGAACATTAATATAAAGGGATCTCTATAGCAAATATCTTGTATGGGCAACATGATCTCACCTCCAACAACTCCAAATCTAAGCAACCTCAAGATTGGACATCATCATTACAAAGTACCATGGGTAGGATTTTTCAAAGTGGTAATTTTAAATTCAAAAGGGAAAATACCCCATGCATTTTCTATAAATATGTATGCTTCCTCTTATTGTAATCTATCAAAAGCTTTCCATCCTTCTGAGGGGTAATTTCTTTCATTCTCCTCCATTTCTTAGCCTATCTTGAGCCTTGCATGACCTATTGGATAGTTTTCAAACCTCTTTCCTCTACATGTATGTAACTCAAAGTTAATTTTAATAAGAATCTATCTCTTTATAATATCATTGTCCTAGTTCTATTGTGGGTGTTTTGTTTCTACTACATGTTCTTAATAGGGTCATGTGTTCCTCGTGCATTGTCGATCACTATGCATGTGTTCACTTAAGCTCACCAAGGGACCAGGGGGGTATTTTTTATTTTTTTGGTACATCACCACCCTCAAGATAGGATAGGTAGTTCATGTTTCCTATAATTTACGACCTTCCTTTACTTTCCTGCATTTATTGCTTTTCTACAATTTGCTTTATGTTCTCTTCTCCATTTTCCCTCTAAAGTAGCCTAGGCCAATTTGCTTTATGTTCTCTTCTCCCTTTTCCCTCTAAAGTAGCCTAGGCTAGGAATATATTAATATAGAAAAAGGAATGACAAGATCCAAATAAGATATCCAAAAGCAAGGAATCAACCTTGAGTAAAAAACCCTAAATATTATTTGATGAGAGCCATGTCCCACACTCTCCTAGACTTCCCAAGACTAGTGCCCCTACATGAGGTATAGGGCACCAAATACACCCACTTAATAGAGCTTATGGTAGAAGCCAAAGCAACAACCATAGGGGTTCATTGTGCTTGAGGAACACAAGGGGGTCACTCCTGGCCCACCAATAGTTTATACTAGCATGCCTGATAGGACCCAAATTTGAATACATTTATCCCCTAATTGAAAGGTTATGCCATGTTCTAATGAATACCATAATCACTAAATTTTTGAATCACTTTTTAGATTCACCTATCGACTCTGCTACTAATAAGAACCCAAAATAAGAAGTCATCATCGATGTGGTAGGAACCTCCTTTCAGTTATACAACCACCACTTGGTGACTCTACTACTTAAGAATGACCCAAAAGAAGTCACCATCCCTAGGTTGGGGTTACGATGGGAACCTTTGTCTTGTCAAGTGATATCCCCACCTGGTAGCTCTACTCCAAAGAAAAATGACCCAAAAACATTTCCAAGAAGAACACAAGATCAAGGTTCTAGTGAAGGCTTTGATCCACCTACTTTCAAAACATTGACCTCATTCACCTAACAATGACATTGTAACCAAAGGACCCAACATTATTGTCTCATCAAAGCACCCAATCTAGAAGGAGATAAACTTGCTAAAGCCCCTAAAGCCATCAACTGAATGGGAAAAGTTGTTAACATTAGTAATTGAGGTCCTGCCAGAATACACCAACAAAGCCCAATCACTCCACTAGAGCACCTACAAGAGATAGTCTTCATGTACCATATATATAATTATTGGGATATATTACATTATTTGGCACATGCCAATGTACCACCATGGGTATATTTTTAGATTAGGAGTTTATCTTAGATTAGGATTTGAGTATTTACTTTATGCAATGTAATAAATGCACAAGTATTATTAGAATGTGCAATGATGTAAATGTGCATGTTGTCCACATGTACATGAGTCCTTAAGAATAGGAATATGAAGAGTCATAGGAATATGGAAGGCCAAGAGTCATGCCTCATTATATATAGGCCTTCTATAGGAGTAAATGAGCCATAGAGAGAAGGTAGATAGCATTGAGTAGAATAGTAGTAGATACAATGTAGAGCATGTATGCAATATGGAGAGTTTGAGACCTCCATTTTTATCAATGTAATATTTTCATAAGATTTCATTAATGGCTATTTTATGAGTAGTTAAAGAAGTTTCTTATGATTTTTACATGCTTAGTATATTACCATTATCATAGCTTTAATATTGCATGCTCATTTTATACCTTGTGGTTGCATTTCCTTTAATATATAGCATCAAAAGATTACAACAATGTCATAAAATAGGACATAGCACTCAAGCTACTGGTGGCCTCACTTTGAGGGAAAGCCCATCAGGGTTTTGACTCCCTCTCTCCCGATTCCATAACTAAATGGGATCAACTGACCACTCTCCTCATGAATGGGCTTGGAATGGAGACAACCATGGAGGAGAACTAGGATCAACTAGAAGTTACCAATTCCAACACCCCCACCTATAGCATCTAATGAGTATATCACTCTGATACAAATCTTGAATCAAGAACAATCATATACTTGGTTGTACCCACCCCCAAAGGAGTCTGAATTGATGGCTCGCATCCAATATATGGAGGCAATTCAGTGAATCCTAAATTTTGGATCAACAAGATGTAATAAATGAATCTATTTTTTCTAAAATAATACATGACTCAATCTATGTCAAATAATATTTTTATCTTTATGGACCATTTCCTATTATAATAAAGCTTGATGGACTAATAAATTCAATCAAGGATATTTTACATGGACTTTTATATAAGAATGAAAAGTTATAGTAGTAAACAACCACTAGTAAATATGACAATGGAAGCAACACATGTAAATACCCAGGCATTAAGGATAACCAATACAAATACAATGACTTTGTATAAAAAGTGCTATCATGTAGATCCCATTTGTTATGGTTTAGAAGTTTCAAGAGAAGAAGAATCTCATGCGATACATGCAAGTGACAAGTGCATATCTATATAAAGGATGTGTTCACCATCCTGAATGATCTCTTATTTAGTTGAAACTAGTTTAAATTTCTCTAATCACATGTCTATATTTCATATTTTTACTAATTCTTTAGCATGTTTTATTAATATTTTTGTCTCTAATAATTTTAAAGGGCATACAAGACCATGGTCATATGATCATATGTATTTTATCCATAATAAAGCATATAGGTGTAATGTGTTTAGTTTTTTTATATAACCATCGAATCATAGTGGTTTTATATAATATTTTTTACATTATCCATAAAAAACTCCTTCAAAAAACTATATTAATTTCAATAATATTAATTTTAAAATTTATAATCTTAAATTTACTTTGTTTATAATTATATTACATGCAATACTATTTTTAATAAATTTTATTATATTATAATAGTTAAAATTACACTTCATATGATTATATTATTTTTATGATTTTGAATAAAATTCAAACCACATTATTAATGTAGTGAATTCTCACTACACTTGGGAGGAGTAAGGCCATTAGGCTTAAATTTTGGAGGCAGAACCTAGTATAAGATAGAATCACTCTAGGATAAGATGAAGGCTCAAGTAGGATGTACCAAAGCTTTGAGAACAAACCACAACAAATATAGAAGCTTTGATGATTGGACCTCCCTTGATGAATGGTGTAACCAAAATTCTAGTAAAAATTATAAGGCCTCGATGTACAACATAACCAAAATAAAGGTTTGGCCCAGGGACACCCTACCATATCAAGCAACTAGATACATCCAACCAAAAATTACCACTAGAAAAATAAGATAAAGCAAGAGGGAAATACTACCATGAGGAAAGCCAACCAGACTTGAGGATGATTGATTCTGATCACACTACTCTCGATCCTTGCAAATGGTGTAAAAGTGTATAGTTCCCTGGATGTATGGAATTTTCTCTGTAAGGAGGTACTATATTTTAGCCACCATCATTAGACCTCCAGAGGATAAGCCATGGATCTAAGAACATTAATAGCAGGGGATCTCTACAACAAATCTCTCACATGGGCAACATGATATCACCTCCAACAAATCCAGATTCAAGCAATCTCAGGATTGTACATTATTATTATGGAGTACAATGGATGGTATTTTTCAAAGCAGGAATTTTAAATTCAAAAGTGGAAATTTCCCATGTATTTTCTATAAATATGTATTCTTCCTCTTATTGTAATATTTTGAAAGCCCTCCATCCTTCTAAGGGGTGCTTTATTTCATTCTATTCCATGTCTCAGCCTAGCTCGAGCCTTGTGCAACCTATTGGGTAGTTTTAAAATCTCTTTCCTTGGCATACATGTAACTCAGATTTTGTGTTAATAATAATTTGTGACTCTTTATAATATAGTTGTCCTAGTTCTAGTGTGGGTGTTATGTTTCTACTACATGTTCTTGATAGGGTCTTGTATTCCTTGTGCATTATCGACTACTATGCATGTATTCATTTAAACTCATCAGGGAAGTAGGGGGGTCTTATTCTTTTTTTTGGCACATCACCACCCTTAGGCTAGGCTAGGAAGTTTATGTTTCCCATAATTTATTGCTTTCCTTTACTTTCTTGCATTTATCGCTTTCCTACAATTTTCTTTATGTTCTATTCCCCTTTTTCCCGCTAAAAAACCTAGACTATGAGTATATTAACATAGCAAAAGAAATGATAAAAGCCAAAGAAGACATCCAAAAACAAGGAACCGACCTTGGGTAAAAAACCCTAGAGGTCATCTTTTGGAAGCCACATCTTATGCTCTCTTAGACTTCCTAGGACTGGTGCCCCTACATGAGGTATAGGACACCAAACACACCCATTCAATAGAGGTGATGGTAGAAGCTAAAGCAAAAACCATAGAGGATCACTATGTCTAAGGAGCATAAGACAATCACTCTTGGCCCTCCAATAGTTTAGACTAACACGACCGATGGGACCCATATTTGAAGATATTTTTATCTTGATCCAAAATTCAAGCCATGATCATCAAATTTTTTAAGTACTTTGTAGATTCACCTAGTGATTCTACTACTAAATAAGAACCCAAAATAAGAAGAAGTCGTCATCCCTAGAACAAGGTTGTGGTAGGAACCTCCTTCTAGCTATACAACCACCACTTGACGAATCCACTACTTAAGAATGACCCAAAATAAGTCATAATTCCTAGGTTGGGGTTACAATGGGAACCTGTATCCTATCAGTTGATACCCCCACTTGGCAGCTCCACTCCAAAGAAAAAGAACCCAAAAAATCATCAAGAAGAAGATAAGATCAACACTACACCAAAAAAGGGCTTTAATGACAGCTAAAATAAGGTGGTTTTTTATGGTGGTAAAAAACCGCCCTAATAGATCCTAAGAGGATATTTTATAACCACCCTTTTAGGATAACCACTCTCTTAGGACTAAGAGGTTATAAACCATCGTCTTAGGGGTAAGACTAAGATAACAATTATAAGTCATCATCTTAGGGTGATCTGATTGGGTGGTTTATAACTACCCTCTTAGAGGAACACAAATTTTTTTGGGTGCCCCTATGAGGGTGGTTATAAACCACCTTCTTAGAGGTGGTTTAGATTTTTTAATACACGGGCTTAAACCCCTATGTAGTGACATCATTGTTTCTTCGAAGCTTCATAAATAAATAGTCCATTAACCTTAGCTACAACAACCTCCACATTACACCTTAGCTACTACAACCTCCACACCATACCTTAGCTACTACAACCTCCATACCATACGCACAACCTCCACACTATACCTTAGCTAGTGTAACCTCCAAATCGTACGCACAACATAGGTCTCCCGAGTTTTGATTCGTGTTGTTCATTTTTTGGCTAGGGTTTGCCTTAAAATTTATCTAAAACTTCTAGGGTTCCCGAGCTTCGATTTGTGCTATTCATTTTTTGGTTGGGGTTTGCCCTAAAATTTCTTTGAAACTTTTGCTAATTTACTTGAAATGGTGAGAGATGAGGGTAAAAGTTGAAGGTAAATAATGGGGCATGAATATGAATTTAATATTGGAAGAGACAAGGTTAATTAGGTTTTGTGAATTTTGTATTATTTCAGGTATTTTTGTGATTAGGTTTTAGAATATTTTTAGTTTGTAATGTTGTGTTTACACATGATAATTGTAAAATTTAAACCCTAATTTAGGCCACTTGTCATGGGGGCATTTGAGGGAGTAGAGTTTTCCTTTGAAGAAATTATTTTGAGGGAAATTTCAGTGTACCATACATAGAACCTAGTAGCCTCAGATGAGCCAAATAGAACCCTAGAAATATTTCACTCCATTATCGCTTCAATAGGAGAATTGATAACTCTATCACATAATGGTATGGTCTATAAATATGGATAATAGATTTCCTCTCTGATGGATTTTTTAAAACAACAATAAAAGATTCACTCTACACTTAGCCACAACCCAAGACTATGAAGAGAGTCATTTTATGGTAGAGCACACTGGTGCTAATAGAAGGTATTACATTTTAGTACCATCCAATCAATGTCATAAACTATTATATTACAAATAGGTAGCTAGTTGCAATTGAGTTATGTGTGGCTTAATGAAGGGTGTTGAAGGGTTCAATCTTCACTTTGTTGGTGGCTCAACACCCCAATAACTAGAAGGGCCAATAAGAACCCAGATTCAATTCAGAGTGGATACATCCTTCACAATAAAATAATGAGTCAAAAGGGTGAATGGTTGATGTTATCTTCAATGTAGTTACCTTTAAAACCTTCTCCAACAA